>CM053787.1:1052946501-1053099001 GCA_028749045.1 Cupressus sempervirens
TACTAACTCTATTTAGTGATAACATGTAGCTGTATAAGGTGTAATAACTCTCAAAACACTTATTGAGTCAACTTATTAACAAAAACAACAAAAAAAGGAAAATTGTTAGTACTAAGGCAATTTGGGTTTATAGGTGACCTCAAGTTCCTTGACCTTACAAACAATTATTACCTTATTACCATAAAAAAAATATGTTCAAAATGATGTGTATGATCACCCCTTCACCTTCTATCATGAGTCTCCATCATTGGATGAGATGACATATCCACTTGCCATACTCAAAGATCACTACCCTATAGCATTTAGTGACTCTTAGGGATTATTCAGTTTAGTGTGCCCAAGAAAATTTGATCATTCAATGGGATAATAAAATCTTGGGGCTAGTGTCTACCTAGCCACTCAAAGCTAATGAAATAAAAAATTTGATAGCATGACAAAAGGTGAGAGAGATTTGGCAGTTGGCAACTTTGTACTGGCTAACACTACAAGTTTCAGCATCACCCAAGATGACATTTCAAAATCAAAATGGAGTAAGATCACCAAAAAGTGAGAGAGGTTATTTTAGGTCTTTGCAATATGGTCCTATAGCACCTATAATTGCACACATAGCTCGTGTGAGCTTTGATATATGCCCCATCAAATATCACTTCACTATGGCATTTAGTGACCCTTAGAGATGTTTCAGTTCAACATGCCTGAGAACTTTCAAGCACTCAATGGGATAGTACAAGATTGGGGCTAGGGTTTACTTAGCCACCCAAAGCTAACAGAATAGATAGTTTAATCCCATAACAAATAGTAAGGGAGATTTGGTAGTTGGCAACTTTGTACTGGGCAACACTATGAGTTTCAGCATCACTGGAGATGGCATTACAAAATCAAAATGGAGTTAGATCTCCAAAAAGTGAGAGAGGTTATTGTAGGTCTCTACAATAGGGTTCAATAGCACCTAGAATCACATCCATACCTTTAATGAGCTCCAAGATATGCCCTATCAAAGATCACTGTCCTATGGCATTTAGTGACCCTTTGAGTGCTCAATTGGATAGGGTGAGCTTGGGGCTAGGGTTCACCTAGCCACTTAAAGCTAACAAAATAGATAGTTCGATCTCATGATGAATACTGAGGGAGATTTCGCAGTTGGCAACTTTGTACTGGCCAACACTATGAGTTTCAACATCACTCGAGATAGTGTTGTAAAATCAAAACAGAGTAAGATCTCCAAAAATCAAGAGAGGTTATTATAGATCACCACAACATGGTCCTATAGCACCTATAATTGCATCCATTCCTCACATTATCTCTAAGATATGCTCTGTCAAAGATCACTACCCTATGGCATTTAACGACCCTTAGGGACGTTTCAATTTGGCATGCCCAAGAACATTTGAGTGCTCAACAAGACATGATGATCTTGGGGCTAGGGTTTACCTAGCCACCCAAAACTAATGAAATAGATAGTTTAATCCCATGATGAATGGTGAGGGAGATTTTGCAATTGGAAACTTTGTACTGGCCAACACTACGAGTTTCAACATCACCTAAGATGGCATCGCGAAATCAAAATAGAGTAAGATCTCCAAAAAGTGAGAGAGGATAGTGTAGGTCTCCACAACATTAGCACCTAGAAACACATCAAAAATCACTACCTTATGACATTTAGTGACCCTTATGGAAATTTTGGTTCAGTGTGCCTGAGAACATTTGAGTACTAAATGGGATGGGATGAGCTTGGGGCAAAGATTTACCTAGCCACCAGAAGCTAATGGAATAGATAGTTCAATCCCACAATTAATGGTGAAGAAGATTTGGTAGTTGGAAACTTTGTACTAGCCAAAACTACAAGTTTCAACATCACCTAAGATGGCATTGCAAAATCAAAACAGAGTAAGATCTTCAAAAAGTGAGAGAGGTTATTATAGGTCTCCACAACATTGTCCTATAGGACCTAGAATCACATCCATACCTCACATGAGATCTAAGATATGCCTCATCAAAGATAATTTCCCTATGGCATTTAGTGACCCTTAGGGACATTTTGGTTCAGAGTGCTCGAGAATATTTGAGTGCTCAACAAGATTGGATGAACTTGGGGCTAGGGTTTACCTAGCCACCCAAAGCTAATAGAATAGATTGTTTGATCCCACGATGAATGGTGAGGGAGATTTGGCCATTCACAACTTTTTACTAGCCAACATTATGAGTTTCAACATCACTTGAGATGGCATCACAAAATCAAAATAGAGTAAGATCTCCAAAAAGTGAGAGATGTTATTGTAGTTCTCCACAACATGGTCCTATAGCACCTAGAATTGCATCCATACCTCACACAAGTTCTAAGATATGCACCATCAAATATCACTGCCCTATGGCATTTAGTGACCCTTAGGGAGATTTTAGTTTGCCATGCCTGAGAACATTCAAACACTCAATGGGATAGGATGAGCTTGGGGCTAGGGTTTATCTGGCCACTTAGAGCTAGCAAAATAGACAATTTGATCCCACAATTAATGGTGAGGGAGATTTGGCAATTGGCAACTTTGTACTGGCCAACACTACGAGTTTCAACATTACCCGAGATGGAATCCCAAAATCAAAATGGAGTAAGATCTCCAAAAAGTGAGAAAGGTTATTATAGGTCTTCGCAACATGGTCCTATAGCACCTAGAATTGCATCCATATCTTGCATGAGCTCTGAGATATGCTTGTCAAAGATCACTACCCTATGGCATTTAGTGACCCTTAGGGACATTTAGGTTTGGTGTGCCCAAGAACATTTAAGCACTCAACAAGATGGGACAAGTTTGAGGCTAGTGTTTAATCGACCACCCAAAGCTAACAAAATAGATAGTTCAATCCCATGATGAATGGTGAGAGAGATATGAGCAAGGTATATATGCATAGGCCACTTTGTGCAAGATATGAGTGAAAGTTTCTAATTAGGAAAAATTGAGTATTTTTTTTTTTTTGGTCAAGATAGCCTAGGATTAGGTGTTTTTAGTTGTTTTTTAATAGTTTGGAACCTTTCCCAACTCCTAGAAGTGAAATCTAGTGAACTTTGCATTAGTTGCACTTTTTGTACAAAATTGCAAAACTTGTAAAAGTTGCTTAAAAATAAAAAT
Source organism: Cupressus sempervirens (assembly GCA_028749045.1). NCBI lineage: Eukaryota > Viridiplantae > Streptophyta > Pinopsida > Cupressales > Cupressaceae > Cupressus > Cupressus sempervirens. The sequence goes on from CM053787.1 coordinate 1,052,949,624, forward strand.
TTGACTAGAAACCTTCTAACCTTCAAAAAAATGTTTTCCATGCTAATAAAGCCAAGCATGGATAGTTAAAACTTCCCAAATATCCATTTGGAACTTTTTTACAAAAATTGCAAAAGTTGCTTACACAACTTTTTGAGCAACATTGCAAGTTTGCATTTATAGGACTTGGGAAGCTAGGATACTTGAGTTGGGCATGGTACCTCAAAGTTATCATCTAAATATATTAATTATATTAACAAAACAAAAAAAAATTCATTGCCACCTTTAAATAGAGACTTCAACTTAAATGGAGATTGTCAGTTCCCAAATATGTCCCAGTCAAGTAGATGACTGGTTTACAAAGAAACTAGTAGGAAACTAGGTCATGGAAATGAACTCAATGCTCAGGATGGTTTGGAAACACTAAATAACTTATTTCCAAATTCTCAACCCTTCACCAATTCCTAAACTCCTGCCATTCACAAATCAACATGCTACAAGAGGTCAAATCCTTCATGGTACTTGACCTAAGGCTTGATTGAAAAAATCACAAAACAAATCCTCCAATCTTGAAACCTTAGAATCTTAAAAAGGACCCTAATAACTACCATTTCCCAAGTGGGCATGAAATTTCAACCAAAAAAATTGCACTTAGAGGCCCATTTTTTCTGTGTGCACCAAAATGTTGTCCTAAAAACCTAGTTTCACTAAAAATGCATTAACTTGAGTTAGAAAACACGTAGAACAATGAGACTAGAAGAAAAAGAAAGATAATTCAAATCTATATCTCAAAAATCCATAAAATCTGGTTTGAGAGTCCATAAATTTCATGTAGCATGAAAATAACAGTAAAAATGACTCGAAAACTAAATTTCTTTCTTTGTAACTTCTTCCAATCCATATATTAATGCCCTCTAGACCTCACAAATGAGGTATATATATCTCCTATGTATATTCTAATGGTTAGAACCAATATTTTAATAGTTAGAATCAATATTTTAATAGTTAGAACCAATTAAAAACAACTTAGTCCTAGGATTTCTTGACCAAAAACATTGAAAATCCAGAATTTGCCTAATGAGCAACTTTTTCTTATAAAATGCATAAAGTGCCTTAAGCATACAAAATGGTGTCTTTCTTTGATAACCATAGACTTCTCATCCCAGGTTTTTTTATTCTAGCCTAAGTAGGTAAAAGAACATGAAAACCAAAATATAATCAAAGTGCCTTAGTGATCTACACTAGGAACATACCCCCAAACATGAATGAAAAGAGAACAATGATAATGGACACAGTGAGATTGGTGAAATACATCAATAAAACTCTTCATGTTTGCAAGTTTGCAATAGATGACATCCAATACCCATACTACCACACTTAGGTCTAATTTAAAGTTTTCATTTATTTAGATGAAGTGTTGTAGATAGTCATTTTCACATTGTTTCTGATATAGAGCTTACATCCTTCTTTCACCAAAAGCTTCCTAAGTGCCTAGTAGCACCCAACCCATTGCAAGACACCAATTAGGCTTACCAACCTTTATCCAATGCTGACCACTATCTCTCCAAGTAGACTCCACTTTTCTAAGCTCTTTCCCCTTCTCTAAGGCTATTACCAAACTTGGGTCAATTATAGGTTTTAGGGACACTAGCCCTCAACTAGGCCAAATAAGGAAAAAATGTGAAATCCAATTTTGAAACTCCAAACTTAGGCCAGGATCAACATCACTAGGCTCATACCATAGAGATTCATGCACTTTTAGGGTTCTAACACCCCTAAAAGACCAAATTCCCAAAATTAGGCCTAGAAATCCTAGTTGGTCAATTTTCAGTTTTCTATGGCTAACTTCCAAAATTTCCAAATGAGGTATCAAAAAAATTACCTTTTTAATACCCTTTACTAGGTTCTTGAAGACTCCAAAATATCTTGGGCTGAACCTACTCCATCATGTCCTATCTCCCACATGGTTCACAAACCTAATAGGCCTAATTAGGCTAGCTTTCCAAAGCAAGTGTTAGGATATGGGTTCATAGAACCAACAAAACTACATGAAACTCTTCCTCCCCATGCCACATCTCCATTTCACTGCTTTCCTAGGTTAGATTAGTTGGTTGGAAAGTCTAATCACCACTTTTCCTACAAATCTAAGCTGAACACATAGGGATGTTCAACCTAGGGCCAGTTGGTAAAAATATGAAACCTTTTCCTCTAGGCCTGAAACTCTAGCATATCAAACTACACTCACCTGACTTGCATCCTTCAAGTGGCATTAAATTACAACCATGGCATTGCAAGTTAGAGGTGCATGTTTGCCAAAATCCTCAAATTCAGCCCCAAACAAGCAACTTAAACAAAAAGTGCAATAACTTAAACAAATGGAAAGATAAATCCTTCAAACCAAAAGAAAATGAAGCCTAGTTCATCAAGCTATCCAACAATGTCAACTGATCCCTTCTCTCAATCCATACAATTCTATACAACATAGAAAAATAGTTAAAATGGTAGAAAATAAAATAAAAATTCATGCAAATGTTCACCAATCTATACCATCATGTTGTCCTCTCCATGTAAAACATATTTAAACATGTCCTCTATGTCTTAATGGTCATAACCATATTTCAAATGGTTATGCTAGAACATACAACCATTTTTGCAATTTTGCTTGACAACTTTTGCAATTTTTGACAATCTTTGACAACTAACTTCATATACACCTAGGTCTTGACAAAATGACCCTAAGGACTATTAAAACCTCATAAGGATCACAAAAATTCTATTTGCATTTTAAAACCACCAAAATTGCTTATTTTTGACCCATTGGTACAATTTGGCACTCTGGCTTATAATGACACCTAGAGCCTAATTGACCTTACATTTTGGTCTCATTACAACATTCTTATTAATGTTCCAAATCCAAAACTAGGACCACTATCCATTTTCCTTGGTGCCTTCCACCAGTTTCCTTCACAAAAACTACAAAAACTTAAGCAAATGAAAAGATATAACCTTCAAACCAAATGCAAATGAGACCTAGTTCATCATGTTATCCAACTATGATAATTGATATCCTTCACCAATCCATACACATCCATACAACTCAAAAAAATAAAGAAAAAGGTGGAAAATTAGAGTTTTATTCATGTAAATCTTCAACAGTATATACAACTATGTTGTCCTCTCCATGTAAAACATTTTAAAACATGTATTCCTTGCCTCCATTGGTCATAACCATCATTCAAATGGTTATGCCAATGTTCGACTTCCTTTTCAATTACTTAGCAAGAAAAGTTGTCATTTTGCATGACAATATTAACATTTTTGCTTTAATAACCTCCTAGACACCTAAATCTTTGTCCAAAGACCCAATGGCATTTAAATCTATCTAAAGACCTACAAACTCCTTATTTCATAAAAAATAACTCAAATTCCTCAAATTTGACCTTTGGTTCAATTTGGTATCCTAATTTACAATGACACCAACGATCCAACTAACCACTCTTTCTCTCTCCCTCTCTCCCTATTCAATCTAATGAACAAACTAGATCTATTCCACATTTTAATGTCTCAAGTATTGCCTCGTGGTCTAACTTGAAAACTTGCTAAAGAATCTTATTGTGTGGTTTTCTACCATATTTTATCAAGTGGACATTTGATGTGATAACAAGGTTCGAATAATGAAGAATCTTTCTCTCTGTTTGCCAATCTTGGAATAACCACAAGTTAGGGTTCTTCATAGAATATCATCTAAGCCATGTTCCGGTTACAACCACTACATTGATATAGTACTCTAAACTTTCACCATCTATAATTGAGTGATCCAATTTTTGTTTTGCTTGAACACAATGCCAAAAATAATAATCGTTCCCTTCTTCATTGTCTTTAGGTGAAATAATAGCAAAAACCTGGCCTCTAGTGACAAATGTACAAAATGTGGTCAATAATTCAAAAAATACTTAGGTAAAAGTTATAAAGCTATATATTGAAATTACAAAGATATATAAATATATATATTACTAGGTTGCACTAAATCAGACAAGTGGTCAAAGTTAACAAATGAATCCATCTCTACCATTTCCAGTTCTTGTGGAGGACGATAGGTGTCAATTGGATCCAAAACTCTTATATCACATTTGTCCACCCATTCAGATGGACAATAGCATACCATTTTTTGTGTGTGGACACTCCATGAACCTACATCAGAGCTTCTAAAAGAGGGCAACTCACTTGATTCTGTTAGTGTGCAACAATACTCATATGGTGAAATGTTAGTATTATCTATCAACCAAAAAAATCTATGAATCATAGACTCACTTTCCTTACTTGGACCCCTTATAGCATTACACCACTGGATGATGGATTTTGCATCTATCAATATTGCTCCATCTTTGTACTTTATTTCTTCACAAGCTAAGGCTCTTTTGATGCATGCACCTGCACCATCGTGCTCTCCCTTTGCATGACTAGCCTCTATGAAATTCCACATATATTGAATTCTACACAACCTGTGCATCCTGCTCAACCAATAGAACATCCATGCATTCTTGAATTGAGATGTCCAATTGTTTGACCAAATAATGTGCTGACGATATGGTATAGCCGTGTTAGCCAAATCTCCATAAAATAATTGAAAACAACCATGTACAAACTCTGTAGAATGTGATCGATCATCACTAATGTAAAAATGGTACTCCCTCAAAATCTTCCTGTCACCTTTGTACTTATAGGTGAATGCATGAATGTTATGTGAACAAATATGAATTTTTTTTGAGAATTATTATACTTTGCTTGCATCTCATTTTGTGTTTGTAGTGTGTAGTTCTCTATGAATTCTACAACCATAACAATGGTATCTAGTGGAAATGTATCCTTACACAACTTGAATTGCAAATCTAGCCATCGAGCTCTATGTGTATGCCTTGCATACTTGTAAATAATATTTTCATGAAAAATCTTCATGAACTCATACATTGAAATTTTTTCAATGACTAAATCACATATTTTACCCTATTTCCCATCTTTTAAGGCATATGTCAATATCTTAAATTTTCCATAATCTACTATTTCATTTCTAATTGCATGTGTACTATCCATATGTTTACAAGTTGATAAAAGTTGCAAAGAACCACAAAATAAGCATGTACCATCCAAGCATGATATCTTGTAAAATTTTTGGCCATCCCCTATTTCACATAAAATGTTGGATATGAATTTTCTTGAAGATCTTGGTGGCTCATTCATGTCACAATCCTGCAAAACAAACTTAGAATGCAAAAATACACATATATGCCTAAAACCATCAAAATGGTTAGAAAATTCAATATGTATCCTACAACAACAAGTTGTGCGTGTGTGATTTATCTTCATATAAAATTGTTTACCCATCTCAAAAAATCTTTCACTTATTCGAATTTGAGGATATATATCAATAATTTTGCAAAAAATTGTGTCTGAGTTGAGTCCAAAAAATGTTTTGCATGTGGGTTGTGATTTTGGCTACCAATCCTCCTTCTTACAACATCTCTTTGATTAGGGGAAACACATGTTTTATTTTTTTCCAAAAATTTTCAATCAATGATTTCAAAGCTTCACTAATTTCTTTATACTTTTGTGGTAGTCTAGTGATAAATGTCCATGACTCATTTTTTGTTGGATCTTCCAATTTCTCACATCTTAGCATGGCTCTTCTTAGAGCACCTCTACCAATTTTCAAGTACTCATCTTGTGATATTACTATCTTTGGTGCATGATTTAGAACCCACTTTGTCATAGGCATTCATTAAATTCTTTACAATGCTTTTTTCATTTGAATCATCCATCATTCTTAGCCCAAGAATATTCATGATAGGCCTAGATTTCAAATCCTCATCATCTCAACAAATAATTGAAATTGACCTATACTATTTAATTCTTCAAAGAATAATCTCCACATACGATTAACTTTTCTTTGATAGATACGCTTGTTAATCTTGTTAGGCATTGATTTCAAAATGTTAGTATCAATATCAATCAAATATTTTGGTCTTCTAAAATGAATTCTAGAAGGTGTTATAATCTCTTCCATTCCCTCAACATTTCAAACATCAACATAAGGTTGAGTTTTTTGCATACCCTGAACCGAAGATGATGTGCCTTGGCAATAAGATGTAAAAGATGAAATATCACCTACTTGATATGTTGATGTTGTGCCTTCAATATGACATGATGGAGTGTGTACATTGTTGGATCTATAAATTAACATCTCTTCAACATTAGAGGATGATATGACTCCAACATTAGAAGATAGTGTAGATTCATAATTCAATTTTCTTCTTGAGCATAATAGTCTCATTCGTTCTCTTTGTCTTTCCAATTCTTCCTCTTTGTTTCTTTGTATCGGTGGTTCTTGTTCCTCTTCAAAAGTCAATTCTTCATTATTGCTTTGCAATTTTTTTTGTTCACATAGTAGATTTATTTTATCTCTTTTAATTGCTAAATCTTCCTCCCTCTCTTCCTTTGTTTAAATTTTTGGTTTCTTCCTTGGCATGATGATGATTTCTATATGTGAGATTATTCAAACATCTGAATTATTTACAATTTGTAAATTATAAATCATTAAAATACATATAAAAATACAATTATTTCAATGAATACACAATATATATCAAACAACTTGCCAAATAACCATTTCCAAATAACAATTCATTCAAACATAAAAAATTTCAATGAATTCACTATATATTAAAAAATATGTCAAATTATAATCAAATTTGTTTCTATATATCAACAAACAATATTTAAAAAGGACTGCACTAACCTTTTCTATAGATAGAATATTAAAAAAGCCTTCAAATAGCATATCCAATGATTGAATTTGGTGTTTGCTAGCTTCAAAAAGTCTTCAAATAGTGTTTGTTAACTTCCAACAGCTTGAAACCCATGTTTTCTGTTAGAACAACAAAAAAAAAAGAAAAATATGGATCAGCATGGACCCAAACTTTCTTTATGACCATTTTTTGGTGATTCCACATAGTGCGTATGCACTATAGCACATATGCACTATAGTGCATACACACTATGTGAAAATAAATCTCTCCCTAGCCCACCATCCCCCATCGCCTACTCTCTCTCTCTCTCTCTCTCTCTCTCTCTCCCATCCCTACTCTCTCTCACTCTCTCCTCTCCCATCCCCTACTATCTCTCTTGTTCTCCCTCTCCTACTCCCTCTCCCATCACCTACTCTCTCACACTCACTCTCTCCCATCCCCTACTCTCTCACTCTCTCTCCTCTCCCATCCCCTACTCTCTCTCCTCTCCCATCCCCTACTCTCTCTCACTCTCCCTCTCCTACTCCCTCTCCCACAACCTACTCTCTCTCTCCCATTCCCTACTCTCTCTCATTCACTCTCTACTCCCATCCCCTACTCTCACACACTCTCTCTCTTCTCTCCCATCCCCTACTCTCTCTCACTCTCTCTCCCCTCTCCCATCCCCTACTCTCTCTCTCTCACTCACACACTCTCATCCTTCTCTATCTCTTGCCCTCCCTCTCACACTCCCTCTCCCACTACCTACTCTCTCTCTCCCATCCCCTACTCTCTCTCTTACACACACTCCCATCCCCCTCTCTCTCCCTATCCCACTCCCTCTCCCACCACCTACTCTCTCCCATCTGCTACTCTCTCTCTCTCCTCTCCCATCCCTACTTTCTCTCTTTCACACATAAACTCCTGTTCCCCTCTCTCTCTCTCTTCTCCCATCCCCTACTCTCTAGATCTCTCATACACACTCCCATCCCCCCTCCCTCTCCCTCTCCCACTCCCTCCCACTACCTATTATCTCTCTCTCAATCTCTCTCTCCCTCTCTACTATCTCTCTCCCATCCTCTACTCTCACTCTCTCTCTCCCATCCCCCATTCTCTCTCACACTCTCTCCCATACCCTACTTTCTCTCTTACACACATTCCCATCCCCCTTCTCTCACTCCCTCTCACACTACTGACTCTCTCTCTCTCTCTCTAATCCCCTACTCTCTCTCTCTCACCCCTCTTCGATCCCCTAATCTCTCTTTCACACACCCATACACTCTCATCCCCCCTCTCTCCCTTCTCCCATCCCCTATTCTCTAGATCTCTCACACACACAGCCATTTCCCCCTCTCTCTCCCTTTCCCACTCCCTCTCCCATCCCCTACTATCTCTCTCTCACTCTCTCCCTTTCTACTCTCTCTCTCTCACATCCCCTACTCTCACTCTCTCTCTCCCATCCCCTACTCTCTCTCTTCCACCCTTACTCTCTCTCACACTCTCACACTCTCTCCCATCCCCTACTCTCTCTTACACACACTCCCATCCCCCTTCTCTCTCTCCCTCTCCCACTCCCAATCCCTCTCCCACTACCTACTCTCTCTCCTCTCCCATCCCCTACTCTCTCTCTCACTTGCTCTCCTTCTCCCATTCCCTTTCCCACTACCTACTCTCTCTCTCTCTCTCTCTCTCTCCCTCTAACTCTCACATTCTGACACTCTCTCTTACACACATTCCCATCCCCCCTCTCTCTCTCCCTCTCCCACTCCCTCTCCCACCACCTTCTCTCTCTCTCTCTCCCCCATCCCCTACCCTCTCTTGGATTATTTTCTCTCTCTCCCCTCTCCCATCCCCTACTTTCTCTTTCAGACACACACACACACACACACACACACACACACACACACACACACTCCCATCCCCCCTCTCTCCCCTCTCCCATCCCCTACTCTATCTCTCACTTGCACACTCATCCTTCTCTCTCTCTCTCATCCACCTCTCTCTCTTTCTCCCTCTCCCACTCCCTCTTCCACTACCTACTCTCTCTCTCCCATCCCCTACTCTCACTCTCTCTCCCATAGTGTACTCTCTCTACCACCCCCTACTCTCTCTCTCCCATCACCTACTCTCTCTCTTACACACACTTCCACCCCCTCTCTCTCTCCCTCTTCCACTCCTTCTTCCACCACCTACTCTCTCTCACTCTCTCTCCCATCCCCTATTCTCTCTCTATCCCCTCTCCCATGTCCTACTCTCTCTCTTTCACAGACACACATTCCCATACCCTCTCTCTCTCCCATCCCTTATTCTCTAGATCTCTCACACACACCCCCATCCCCCCTCTCTCTCTCCCTCTCCCACCACCTATTCTCTCTCTCTCTCTCCCTCTCTATTCTCTCTCTCCCATCCCCTACTCTCTCTCCACCACCCCTATTCTCTCTCACACTCTCTCTCTTACATAGACTCTGATCCCCCTCTCTCTCTCCCACCACCTACTCTCTCTCCCCCTCTCTACTCTCTCTCTCTCTACCACCCCTATTCTCTCTCACACTCTCTGTCATGCCCTACTCTCTCTCTTACACACACTCCCATCCCACCTCTCTCTCTCCCTCTCCCACTCCCTCTCCCACCACCTACTCTCTCTCTCTCTCTCTCCCCTCTCCCATCCAATACTCTCTCTCTCTTTCACACACACACACACATTCCTATCCTCCCCCTCTCTCTCTCCACTCTCCCATCCCCTACTCTCTCTCTCTCTCTCACGGTCCCATCCTCCTCTCTCTCTCTCTTGCTCTCCCTCTCTCACTCCATCTCCCACTACCTACTCTCTCTCTCCCCCATCCCTACTCTCAATCTATCTCTCCCATCCTATACTCTCTTTGCGACACCTACTCTCTCTCACACTTCCTATCTCTCCCATCCCCTACTCTCTCTCTCCCCTCTCCCATCCCATACTTTCTCTCTCTTCCACTCCTACTCTCTCTCACATTCACACTCTCTCCCATGCCCTACTCTCTCTCTACCATCTCCTACTCTCAATCTTTCTCTCCCATCCCATACTCTCTCTTTGCCACCCCTACTCTCTCTCACACTTCCTCTCTCCCCCATCTCATTCTCTCTCTCTCTCTTTGCCACCCCTACTCTCTCTCACTTCCTCTCTCTCCCATTCCCTACTCTCTCTCTCTCTCTCTCTCTCTCTCTCACACACACACACACACACACACACACACACACACACACACACACAGACACACTCATCCCCCCTCTCCTCTCTCTCTTTCTCTCACTCTACGTCTCTGCTTCCCTCTCTATGCACTATTTAGGTCTCAATAGTGTGTGTGCACTAAACCAAACATGCACTATTAAGACTTAAATTTAAAAATCTTTAAATAGCATGTGTGTGCTATAGGGCACACACACTATTTAAAGCTCTACATTCTACCAAGCTAGGTTTGGTTTTTCCTTGGGCATCCAACCCAAAGGTTTGGAGTCTATAAACTAGTCTGAGATGTGTTTTTCTACAAACATACAAAAAATGATTGATTTTTCTTGTGTGCTCTTCATCAAGTTTCTTCGTGGTTGAGCATTGATAAAATTAGGTTACATGACATTTTAAGTCTCTATGTTCGCTATATAATCATATAATTTATTTTTTATTTGAACTATTTCAAGCCTTTCATCTATAATTTCTTTTGAATGTATGTCCAATTTTTGTTAGAAACCAAAATGTACTAATTGGGTTGTAGATTTTAGCTCATTGATCAAATTTTGAAACAACTTAGTTTTTTAGAAACTAGACTCCAGTCTACACACTTTGAAAAAAAGAAATTTTGATTTTAAATTAGTTTTCAATCATTTCTAGGGGAAGCACAAAAATATTTTAAATTTTTGGGATGTGTCTAATTAAAAAATTTATTAAAAAAATACACATTATAAAATTACCTGAAAAATCTAGGATAAACTACATAGTGTTAGCTAAATACTGACCAAAGTAATTAAAGAATTTAAAAAAAAAAGTTAAAACTTTAGGGGGGCCACACTTTGTACTATGTTATGTTTTTTTTGAAATAAATAGAACCACTTTCTATGGCCCCCCTTTCTTGAGGACCTAAATCTAAACCATTTTGAAAAAAAAAATAAGTAGTTTACAAACTAGATTCAAAGGACTACTTTTTTTTTTTGTTGTCATATCTTAAAATTTTGAGTGTAACTATCTTCAAATTCTTGTTAAAGTTTAGAAATTTCTGATTTCAAAAAAAAGGTTTCCACTTATACCTCCCTTTTGCATCACAACATGGTGTAGTTACCCAAATAGTTGTTAATTTTGGCTTGGCCATGTGAACTCTCACGGGGTAATCTTGTATCCCCTGACCCCTTTTTTGTGAATTGTAATCTTTGTATATAGTTATTAGTAGAAAAAGACTATTCATCAGAGAGAGAGAGAGAGACAGATAGAGGGGTTTTTGGAAACTACAATTGGAACAATTGTTATCAAGATGATTGATGAAGAGGATTTGAGAAGGACATAACAAAAGGACCTAGAGGAAAGGTTGACTTATTAGGAACTATAATGGGTAGTTGATGATTAGTTGGACTTAGACAAGATAATGTGATTGTTTAATCATAATACAAGTGAAAAATATAGTTGTACTAAAGCCTAGAAGTAGTGATCAAAGAAAGACCAAAGGTCTAGGCTTGACTGAGAAAATGATTAGAAGATTAAAGAACTTGAATTTTAAGCAGAGTGATGCTAGTGTTGTCTAAGTGATAGTATAAGCTAAGAAAATTGGGTACCCATTATGGTTAGAGAAAATGGTTTACTGGCATTTGAACACTACCAATTGATAAACGTAGCATGGTTTATAGTGATTTTCAAATGCTAGTAAACCATTTCTTCTTGTTAGTTCTGTATGTAGTCAAGTGCTAGATACAACGATAGACCCAATTAGATACTCAAAACCATCATCATCTACTTGATGACATATCAATTTTTTCTTAAGTTCCATACATCTAGCTAGCCAATACTTAGTCTATTCATCATTATCATTAGGTACAATAGCAACATATAAACACTTCCTACAAGATAAGATAAAGTAAATAAACACTTTAATCACATGTGTACATATATAAATAATATATTAATGAAATATAATTGAATTATATAAAGGACATATACATAAATAAATAATATAAATTGAAGCATGATCACAACAAAATTTAATTAAATTGTGCATACCAAGTTGTATGAGGTCTGAAATACGACCATAGTCTTCTGATGCAAAAGTAACATTTCAGCCTTCATTTACTATATCATCTTGAAAATGTGTGTTAGTAGGTACTAATTATTTTTGTTTCCAATTTTCAACCCATTCTATATTCTTGCATTCTTCACATTCACCTACAAGAAAAAACTAACAAAAAACAAGCAAGCTCTCTAGTCCATATAGTCCATGTGTTAGAATCTGAATGCCATTTAGCTGACCTGCTAATTGTGTCACAACCGTATCTTGAAAGTATATTCTTCTCTTCAACTAGGTAGAAGAAATGTTTGATTGTAGAGTTCTGACTTGATCATGTCTATAAATATTTGTTACATCATTCCAAATTTAAATTTTTCTCTAGTAAGGACTGCCTTCATGAATGCACCAGCACCATCATGTTCTCATTTACCATGTCTAGCCTCAAAAAAACTCTATACATGTTGGATATTAGTTTTCCTATATGTCCTACTCAACCAATAGAACATTCTAGAATTTTGGAATTGTCTTGTACAATTATCTAACCATATCCAATGTTGTGTTATTTGAATTTGTCTCTCTTTTAAATTATCATAAAATACTTTGAAACAATATTGGACAAACTTAGTTGAATGAATTTTATTATCACTCATATAGAAATGGTACTCTCTCAATATTTTTTGATTATCATTTGTACTATCAGGTGATTAAGATGTACATTTTTGCTTCTTGCTTGTCTACGATACTAGTCTTTTACCAAGAAAGAATGCTCCGCCACTAGTGTTTTTTCTGTCATCAAGACTTCTTTCCCACTCAGCATTAGTAAATATTTTCAAGTCCAAATTGACTCCAAGTTTGTACCATAAACCATAGTCTTTAGTATCTTTCAAATATCTCATGATTCTCTTGATTTCCATCATGTAATTTTCCTTGGGATTTGCTAAGAATCTTGCCACTATTTCAACTGCTAGAGCAATATTAGGCCTTGTGTGTACTACATACTATAATTTTTCAATCATTGATCTATATGTGGTTTGATCTACTTCTTTGGAATCATCATTTTTGGAGAGCTTATGTCTAGTAGACATAGGGGTTCTAGCTGGTCCTGAATCTTCCATTCTAGATTTCTTTAGTATCTCCTTGATATACTTAGATTGAGTGATGTAGATACCATTTTTGTTCTATTGTATCTACAATCCAACAAAGAATTTTATCTTGCCAAACATGGACATCTCAAATTCTTTATTCATTTATTCTAAAAATGCTTTACACAAGTCATTGTTTCCTATAAATAGAGTATCATCAACATATATTTCTACCAACACAATCTTCTTGCCTGGTCCTTCCTTGATAGATAGACTATTGTTATCATTTGTTCTTTGAAAACCAATCTATACCTATTAATTATGAAATCTTTCATACCAAGCTCTGGGAGCTTGTTTGAGACCATATAATGCTTTGTGCAACTTGCAAACCATGTCTCTTTTGATAGGATCTACAAAACCATCTAGTTATTCAATGTAGACTTCTTCATCAAGAATTTCATTCAAGAATGCAAATTTGACATCCATTTGATATACTTTAAATCCTCTATGTGTTGTATATGCTAGTAAGGTTCTAACACTTTATAATCTTTCCATAGGAGCAAAAGTCGCACAATAATCAATACCTTCTTCTTGAGAATAACCTTTGCACACCAATCTTGCTTTGTTTCTTGAAACTTTTCCATCTTCATTTAGCTTATTTCTTAATACCCACTTTGTACCAATTAGATTTTTATCCTTGGGTCTAGGAACAAGAGTCCAAGTTTTATTCCTTTGTATTTTTTCTATCTCTTTATTCATTGCTTCAATCCAACTTTCATTTTTCAGAGTATCCTTAACACTTCTAGGTTCAAATTCAGCAAGTTAACATGTACTTTTTAATTTGTCTCTTGTCATTGTTCCATCTAATTTGTCTCCAATGATCTAATTAGGTGTGTGATGCCTTCTAACATATCTTACTAATGTAGGGTCTTTGGTCTTTCACTGAGTTCCACAATCTTTATTTTGAATTTTAGTTTCAAGCTTGGGTCCTTCTATTTGTGACTCAGGTCCACCAGGTTCAGTTTGAACTAGCTTGGTAACGTCTAATTGTGACTCGGATCCTTCATAATGTAGCTTAGGTTGCACTATCTGCAACTTGGTAACCATTGGGATTTCTAGGGACTTACGAGATGAAGCTTATTTTCTCTCAGATAGATTTGGTAGGGTATCAAGTTCATAGTATACAAATCTTTTGTAATCTTTTGCCTCCTTGTTGCTTTATTCTTCACTCTTTTCTACAAACTCATCAATTCTAATATGTGCACTTTCAATTATTTTGTGAGTAGACAAATTCAAACATCTGTATGCTTTACAACCTGCATGAATATCCTATAAATATGGCTTCATCACCTTTTATATCAAATTTCCCTTTTCTAGATTCTTTTAATATATAACATTTGCTACCAAACACTTTCAAGTAACTTACATTAGGTTTTTATCCAAACCATAGCTGATAAGGTGTTTTGTTTGAATCTTTCTTCAACTAAACTCTATTCATGGTATGAACTATAGTGCTGATAGCTTCCTTCCAATATTTACGAGAAACTTTCTTTTCAATCATCAAGGTTCTTGCATAATCCATGATAGATCTATTTCTTCTTTTAGCTATACCATTTTTCTATGGTGTACCAGGGGCTGATACTTGTGTTTTAATTCCTCTTTCAATGTAGAAATTATCGAATTTATGGGATATGAATTTACCACCTCTATATGATCTTAAGCATTTCAACATCTTTCCAATTTCTTTTTCCACTCTTGCCAGATACCATTTGAATTTTTGAAAGGCTTCAGATTTTTCATTTAGACACATTACTGTCATCATTCTAGAATAGTCATCAACAAAGAGAATTAAAAATTATTCTCCACTTTAGCTCTCTATTCCAATAGGTCTACATAAGTTTTTATGAACAATTTCCAAGATTTCTTTTGATTGATAGTTTTTACTTTTGAAGCTAGTCTTTCCCATCTTACCAATTTGGTAATTCTTGCATAGAAGCATGTTAGGCTTCTTCAAACTAGGAATAGCTCTTACTCTTCTATTTTTTCTTATCTTAACTAGATTATCAAAATTCACATGACATAGTCTTTTGTATCATAAAAAACTTTCCTCTACTTGAGCTCAATAAAGCATGAATAATAGCTAAGATCAAGATACAATAGATTACCTTTTGTTTGCTTTCCAGATCCAACTAGTTTTCCTTTTCCATCAAGTAGTTTGGCATGTCCATTCATTAATTCCACCTTGAATCCAATGTTGTTCAATTGTGCCACACTTAGTAGATTATGTTTTAGTCCTTCAACCCAATAAGCATTGTAAAATACAATTTCTTTAGTCAATAAAATGCATCCTTTTCCTTTTATGTTAAAAATCTCACACTACCTCCATTATAATATTTCATGTGCTCAAATTTTGTTTTGTCTCTAGTCATATGATGTGAGTAACCACTGTCAATAATCCATATATCATTTTTTCTAACATGATATATAAGTGCCATCTTATCTCCTTTATCATCAAATTCATCTTTCATATCAATATATACCATTTCATCTTCATTGTCATCAAAATCTTTAGCTTTAAAACAAGATTTCTTACCTTTGTCCTTGAAGTTCTTGGAGTTATTGGAGTCCTTCTTGCATTTATGCTTATTTCTTTTCTTTTCATCTTTGATTTCCTTATTTAGACACCTAGCAGCAATGTGACCAACTTCTTCACAAGAAAAGCAAATCAAAGGAACTTCACCTTTGTAGTTTCCTCTTCCTTTGGAATACTTCCTTGCAAGTAGGGATTCAACAACTTCAAGATCACTATCTGAAATTTCTTTTAACATTCCATCTTCTTCACTTCCTGATTGATTGGACTTTGATTTCTTACCCTTTTATTTGAGTGAGAGTTTAGCTTTAAATGTAGATTCAACATTCTTTGAAGCAAGAACATAGTTATTATAGTTGTCTAGTTCAAAAGCTATTAGTCTTCCTGCTAGAGTATCCAAGCCTAGTTTTTTATTTGGATCACATCTCATTTCTTGAATAATAGACACTCTGATTGCATAAATAGGAAGAAGAGTTCTGAGAACTTTACTTACAATAGTTTCCTCCTTAATATCTCTTCTAGATGCTTTGATTACACTTACACTGGCCTTGATTCTTTCCACATATTTTCTAATGTTTTCATCTTCTCTCATTTTTATTTGATCAAATTGTCCTATAAGGCTTTCTACTTTGGCTCTTCTTATATTTCCATCTCCTCCATAGATATCTTTCAGTTTGGTCCACATTGCATGAGTATTTTTGCAATACTTTACCTCATCAAATTCAATATAGCTGAGAGTAGATGCAATATCAATCATCATGATATTATGATTCTTCTTTTCAACAATATCTTCAATTGATAATGTTTTAGTGGGAGTATTGTGTTCATCATCAAGATACTTGCAACTTGAATCATTGATAGTAGCTAGATGTAACCTTATAAGTCCTTGCCATGCTGCAAAATTATCTTTGTTTAGCATGGAAATCTCTCTTTTGTAAGACATCTTGATCATTTGCTTAGGTTCTTGAAACCTTCTTTGCAAGCACCAAAAGCTCTGATACCAATTGTTGGAAATATAAGAGGAGTAATTAAGAGGGGAGGGATGAATTATTTACTACTAAAATAAATCTAAGATACCTTAGATGTAGTATAGAAATGAAAATTGAAAACTGAATACTGTTGAAGCTCGGTAAACACACTTAAACTACTGTAACTTGATAATAACTAAATTAGCTTAGTAAATTGTTAACGTATAAACTTTAAGATGTTTTCTATGATTACCATTACTTTAACTAAGTTACAAACATATGAAAATAATAATAATTTGAACACATATGACACCAGGATTTAACATGAAAACCCAATTTGGGAAAAACTACCAATTGCAACTAGTTACTATTTTTCACTCTTCTGAATTGAGCCCTTTTAGGAGCCAACCCTATTAAAGGTTACAAAACACATTGTTACGTGTGACCCTATTAGAGGATTTAATCACCCTATTAGGAGTGGCATTGTTGGAGGTCTTGAGACAATTCAATAGAACTGTCACCTTGTTAGAGGATTTGCAAATAGCTATTAAGCCAACTTTGTTAAGAGATTTTGATAACTGCTACAATAGTGAGAGAGTAACAATGAGGTGACTAGATTTGAATGCAACTAATTTATTGATTACAAATCTTTTTTTTGGCTTGCACTTGATCCTTCCTGATCAAATATAGCTTTGTTGCTCCGCAGGGATATTCTACTTATCCTTCAAATTTTCTTCCTCTTCTCATCATTAAATCTTCAATAACATATTCATGCCTTGCACTCACACACTTTGAAATCACAACTTGACCTTATACTTCTATCTTCCACTTTGTCAAGTTGATTCAAATACAACTTAGAATAATTAATATTCATCATCTTAGTGAGCAAAAATTAATAGATAAATTAATTAAGCTTAATATGCCAAAATAAAAAAATGCTTCATTAGCCAACTCAGCTCAATAGAAACTAACTCAAAAACAATTTCCTTTGTTAACCAACAAAAGCTCAGTTAACCTTACAAACTCATGAAAATCCTTTGGCAACCATGTGAGCTTAGTTAGCACTAGCTCCATCTAACTTTCCTTTGTTAACTGAGTGAGCTTGATTAACACTCACTTTCTGCATCTTTTCCTTTGATGCCCAAGTCAACTTAGTAGACATTGCTTTCTAAACTAGGCAAACATAGGAACACTCAATAGACACTAAGAATTGTCTTCATTGCCCAAGTGAGCTCACCATATACTAACTGATCATGATATGACATGTGTGTAACATCAACGACAACACACCAATCATGTTGTATTGAAGTACAAGAAAATAATAGATTATTTGTGCTTATGGATGCATGGATTAGAGTTACTACAAGGTTTCATAGCCCTCATGTGGATTCCTAATCCTTCACCACACCAATATTATAGATCAGCTTGGAAGTTGTAAACTAAAATCTTATGCCTCATGCTACTCTAATCCCTTGTAAAAAAATTGTAAATTTTGACTGAGCAATAAGGCCATTGTTCCATTTGATTACTGTCTCATTTTGCTTCTACTATTAATATTTTCTGTATGGACTACACCATAAAGATTAACAATATATTCATTCATCACCTTGATAAAATAAATGACCCACTAACCTAAAAGAATACAGAGTACATCACTTAAAGCCTTTCCTTAAATCC
Organism: Cupressus sempervirens; assembly: GCA_028749045.1. Lineage (NCBI taxonomy): Eukaryota > Viridiplantae > Streptophyta > Pinopsida > Cupressales > Cupressaceae > Cupressus > Cupressus sempervirens. Next base: position 1,052,967,942 of record CM053787.1, read on the forward strand.
AAAGATGGCTAAGCTCCAAAGCATCAACTGGTGAAGCAATCATCTACTCTAAGTCTCATTCTGACATTGATTTGATATAGTTGGTTATGTTGGTTAGATTACCAAAAATGTTGAAATCAAACATTAGGATGGGTAGACCTGAAATTTTCTTTTGTTAACTACAATTAATTAGGATGTGTTTGCATTTACTAATGGCTATTATCATAGCCTAAGATTCTTTGAAAATTGATTAGGGTATTTTTGCATTTGCTAATGGCTATTATCATAGCCTAAGGTTGGTCATTATCATAGCCTAAGATTATTGAGCAAGAACTTAGCTACCCTACAACCCTTGTTTCTCTAGTCTCCTCCCCAATCCAACAATAGTTGATGTCCCTTTTGCAAGATTAGGTATTATTTAGTTAACAAGAATACTCAGGTGTGTAATTAGCCCATTTTCTCTCCTATAAAAACTTTATTTTATCTTTTCTCACACTAAAAAGAAAGAAAGAAGATAATACATCCATGTATGTCACTAAAAATAATAAAGAGGAGTTAGTAAAATAGTAATAGCACCTTGAGTTTATCCCTTTCTAAGAACTTTACCCTTATATTAAATTTTCATTCACACCTACTTTATATAATTCATAATATTCCAAATGTATGTCCAATTGGCATGTTCCTTTTAATACTTTCCTCTCATTTTTATAAATGAGGGTAATCAAATTAATTGAGCACTAAATGCATATTGTATATTAACATCATTATATTCTACTTTCATTTTATTTTACCATTTAGGGAGTAGGATAGAAGTAAAATGCAACATGAAATTAAATCAACATTTATAATCTAAGTGGTGTGCGAGTTGTTCAGATATTTGACTATCCCTTTCAAGGGGCTAATATCCTCTACCTCAACCACACTCTTGTCTTGTTAAACCTACAACCACTCAAAAACTTAAAACATAGAATGAGTCAATATGAAACTTTAATCCCATGACCTTATTTCGATAAAGAACTTTAACAAAGCCTCCCTATCATGTCCAGATAATGATATGTCATAACATAACATTAACATAACGATTCATAAAATTCATCTATGGATTTCCATAAAATCACAAGATAAATACATCAATGTATCATACAATCCATTTAAGTCACAAAATAAAATGCATAATTATTTCTTAACTAAGATTAAGAAAATGGTTGACCAAGTCAAAGACACCAAGATCACCACAAAAGTAGGAGACTAGGAACACCCAAAAGACAAGACATGACATCCCTTCCCACTAGTAAGAGACATCATCCTGATGTTAGTCACATCACGTACACACAAAAAAATGATCACTCAACACAACCAAAATAGAAAATGTGGGATCGATATATACCCTTTACATCCTCACAAGAACACTAATAATTAAGGTATATAGGATTCGCAATTCCTACCCTTGATCCAACTTCAATTTTTTCCCCATTATGGAATTTGAGGTTGGTGACAACTAAAGGAAAAACAATTGTCTCCATACAAGAGGTAAGAATATGAATAATATATAAAGAAAGAAGAAAATAAAAGTTTTGACAAATGAGGAGATTGAAACAAACAAAGAGAATGAAGCACAACATCAATAACAGAGAAGACAAAGAATCAGAGAACTAAGCAATATTTCAGAGGAGAAAGACATTGAGGATACCACGATGGATGAAGAGGCTGAAGAAGAGAACTGAATACAAGAAGATTTAGGTGCACATTCTAATCAAATATTCAATATAGGTGTGTCTCCAAACCCTAAAATTTTTTCTCATGATGAAATTGGTGATTTTTTAGAAGCAAGTTACGATTTAAACGATTTAGATTTTCTTCATAAGAATAGACTACCAAATGATCATGCACAATAAACTCCAATATAAATGCATGCTACGAAAGAAATACCAAGAAAAAATTAAAAATGAGATTCAAATTCCAAATAACATTGAAAATGAAATAGTAATTGAAAATAATAATGGTATGAATGTAGACATGGAAACACCAACTACTGAACAAACATGTCTGAATGATATTGAAGTGTGTGAACATAATTTTCATTTTTCTAATGATGTACTAGATAATATTCATGGATTGGTTTCATGGAGACAAATTAGGACACATGCTAATAGATTATATAGACATTCTTTTTATAATAAGAAATTTGGGTTTCAATGTCAGTTGATCTTTTAGCTAATAAAATGTCTAAAATGTGAAAAGTAATGAAAAGGTTAGGAATGTATGCAAAAATAAAAAATAAAAATGAGTCTTTAAAGTAATTTTTATTAGTATCTTTGATGTTATCAAAAAGAGAAGTCACTCTAAAGATAAGAATGTAGCATGGCGAGCAATAACAATAGCTTTAGTTAACAAATCAACTACTGACAAAATATTGATTAGTAACGTAAGTGAATATCTTAAAGTGAATCGTAAGACTTTAGAAATAATTTTAAAGAGAAGGGTTAACTTTGAATGTGATCTAACAAATAGTTTGTGGACTTTTAGTGGTAAACTCCTGAGATTTGATATGAAACTTACTAGTGAAGTTAGAAGTTTGGTTGAAATTTTTTGGCATGATAATACAAGAGTATCACCTAATTCAAGAGATGTTCTTAAATTGAGAGTTGGCTCAAAGATACATGAGCCACATCCTAAATACCTTTTGGACATGACTCAAACTAAATTATTTAGAAAATTTGTAGATGGTAAGGCATTAACTATTACCATTAGTCAAAGATCTTTTGAAAAGTGTATACCATGGTATGTAAGGATTAACAAGGAAAGAATCACATGTTGTTGTAAAACTCATGTTCAATTTCTTTACTATTATGATGTATTTCAATAGATATATGTGGTATGATGCATAGTAACAAAATGTTCTAAGAATGTGGTATAAAAATACCACCTCAAACTATAAAGGATTTCATATTAGGTTTGTTTTGTAAGCCACCTAATGACCAATACTTTCTTTTCAATGCATTTAGTTTTGGTACATGTGATATGTGTAACAATATTTCTTTGTTAGATGAATGTTTGCATGAAAATGTTTTGACTACTTTTGGACAATAGTTAGTTGATGTAAAAATATTTAAAACTATAGAATAACCATTGAAGGGTGAGAAGATTGGAAGAAGGTGTGATCTACTTACATATGAAGTTAGTTGTCATGAATTTATGGATGAGTTTAAGAGTGTGATCATACCAAAATATGTTAAACACTCTCAAAATGCTAGATGGCTTGATGGACAATTTTGCATATGTAACAATACATTTCTAATTGGTATTATATTTTCAATTTTTGACTTTGCAGAGAACTAGACATTTGCACCACACGATGAGGCATAACCACAATATTACAATTTAGTGCAAGTAACAATTTATGTAGTGTTTTCATCCAAGGAATACTTTAGGTATCACACATCATGCTTAAATTTTAAATACCCTCTACCACTCTTATTTGAAATCTTTAGTTTTTATGTATACAATTCTAAGACCCTCTACCACTCTTATTTGAAATCTTTAGTTTTCATGTATACAATTCTAGCCACTAATATTCATGCTGAGAAAAGTTAATGCATAGTTTGATAACTATTCTGTATAAGAAATTTTATAGACATCATCATCATTTGAACTCAAATTACAATGTCATGGCACAATTGAGTTTAATTCTTCAAGTCACAAATGACCTAATAGCATTTACATAATTTTTATTTAAGATATTTCTTTCGAGAAAAGAGTAGAAATAATATTGAAAATAAAGACCTATATGTTACATTCTCATTTCTATGGATAATAATCATTCTAGAGAAGTTATGATACAATTTTATAAAATATGATTGAGCCTCTATATGTATTTGTGTGATGCTATAGAACAATAATAATCAAGGTAATCATTACTAAAAATTCATTGTGAGAAATATAAATCAAAATATCACAATCAACCCTAAACCTAAAATTTTCTTGGCACTAACAATTATTGAGTGCCAGTATTTCTCGACACTTTAAGGTGGTGAGTGGAAATTTTCTCGACACATGAAGGTGCCAAAAGATATGTTGTTCGGCACCTGAAGGTGCTAAGTGACAAGTAGTAGGTGCCAAGTTAGCTGACACAAGAATAGTTCAGCACTCAAAGGCAATGCTCGACAACAATGGATGTCGAGTGAGCTCAGCTCAAACTAGAAAAATTATAACTTAGAGAAATTTCAATGTGAATGTTTCCACCATTAAAAATAGAGAGCCAAAGATTGAAGCTTCTTAAAAAACTTCTCAAATGCAATGAATAGAAGAAGAACAATGGATTCAAGTATGCCTTCTTTCTTTCTATTCAACTTTGATTAAAGATATTACAAAATCTAGAAGCATTCAACTTCAACCAAAAAACCCTAAAATAATCCTAAACTAGTAAAACTTCAATGAACTTTAAACTTGTAGCTCTAATGGCTATATATAATGGTGCCTAGAGAAATCACTATTTCAATAGGAAAAAACAAACAATAGCAAACTTATAGAGTGAACAAGGTAAACACTTGCCAATTAGATCCGTTGATCTCTTTCCTTTTTCTTTGCTCTGCTTTGCAACTTCTATCTTCTCTGCTCTACTGAACTGACTCTCTCTACATGAATGAATGTAGAAAACATTCCTTTTTTCATATTCCATTTCCCCTCTCAATGTTCGAATTTCAAAATCACCTACCATAATAAATGCCTACCATCCACAGATGCTTGCAAGAAACAAACTCACAAGGTAGATGGGCGTAGGGCTCAAGGACAACCTGCAGGCTCTCAATGTTCAATTTCAAAAACTCACCCTTTGTCCTAAGACCCACAAATAAGGATCACTACTGATCCAAATCAACTACACCAAGACACTCTCTTAGGTATACAAAACTTCCAATGCCTAATGGCTTTGTGAAAATATCTACTAGCTGCTGCTCAGATTTATAAAATTCCATCTTGATATCCTCATTCTCCACCAACTCTCTGATGAAGTGATATTTGATCTCAATATGTTTTCTTCTCCCATGGAAGACTAGATTCTTAGAAAATGTTGATGAGATGTTGTCACAATAAATTTTGGTTCCATCCTCTTGCCTTCATTCAAATCTATCAAGATCCTCCTTAGCCAAATTGCTTGACATGCTACTGTATTTGTTGCTATGTATTTAGCCTCTATTGTAGATTGAGAAACAATAGGTTGCTTCTTGGATGCCCATGAAATTGCACCCGATCCCATATGGAACATGTATCTAGAAGTTCTCTTCCTATCATCTATACTTTTAGCCCAATCACTATCATTATAACCCACCAACTTGAATTCATTTGCTGCAGTATACAAAATTCCAAATCCTTTGGTACCTTTCAGATACCTTAGGATCCTCTTTCCTACTTGCCAACGAGAATCCTTTGGTGTTTCCATAAATCTGGAAATCAAACATATTGCAAGTTGCAGTCAAATACACTAAACTTCCAACCATACTCTTGTATCATGTTGGGTCCACTCTCTTGCTAGAGTCTTCCTTGTTCAACTTTAGACCTACTACTATTGGTTTTGGGGCTACCTTACTATTCTGCATTTTAAATCTCTCCAAGATCTGCCTTGCATGCTTTTCTTGAGAGATGAAGATACCATCATGCATTTGTTTTACTTCTATGCCTAGAAAGTATTTCAAGAGACCTAGGTCTATCATTTCAAATTCATTTTTCATGACCTCTTTGAATTCACCAATTAGAGCCTTGTCATTACCAGTAAAAATCAAATCATCTACATACAAGACAAAAATCAACACATTACCATTTGCTGCCTTGATTTAGAGAGTAGGCTCATCATTGCTTTTGCTAAAGCCACTGCTCATCAAATATGAGTCAATCCTCTTGTAGCATACCCTAGGAGCTTTCTTGAGCCCATAAAGAGCTCTCTTCAATCTATATACTTTGTGTTCTTCACCTGCAACTTCATAACTAGGTGGCTGCTCCACATATACTTCTTCCTTCAATACACCATTTAGGAAGGTAGACTTCACATCCATTTGATATACCTTCCATTTGTGTTGAGCTACAATTGCTATGACAGCACACACGGTTTCCATTCTTGCAACCGGGGCATATGTCTCATCATAATCTCTTCCATACTGCTATTTGTAGTGCTTGACTACTAGCCTTGCCTTATGCCTATCAATTTTTCCTTCAGCATTACATTTGGTCTTGTAGACCCATTTCACTCCAATCATTTGCTTCTTGGGAGGCAATTTAGTTAGCTCCCATGTCTCATTTCTTTCTATAGCATCTATTTCCTCATCCATGGCCTTACACCATTTCTTCTCCTTAATAACTTGTTCAAAATATATTGGATCACTATGAAAAAATAATGCAAAATTAACACTCTCATCATAATCTTCATACCTTTCTTCTTGGTATATCTCCCTAAGACTCTTGTTCTTTCTCAATAATAGGGAGGAGAGTGTGGGATTAGAATCATCACTTTTGCTACTTTACCAACTAGTTCAGTCTTCACTGGTACTTGGCACTGACACTTGATCATGCCTAGAGGAGCTCATAAATGACTGAGGTTTCTTGCCTTTTCTTCTATTTGCCCCTCCTTCTTGTTGTTCATTAGCATCTTCTTCACTCATAATTGAAACTTTACTTGAGGTGTTGGGTGACTCATTAGTTGGACCATACCAAGACTGATTTTCAAGAAATTCCACATCTCTTGAAAGAATCATCTTGTTGTTCAATGGGTCATACAATTTGTATGCCTTTGATTCTGAGCTATACCCTATGAAGATGCACTTCACACCTTTTTCATCCAATTTCTACCTTTTCTCTTTAGGTACATGTGAATATGCAACACATCCAAACAACCTTAGGTGTTCAACTATCCATCTTCCTTGTGACCATGCTTCCATTAGAATTCTATCATAGACAACCTTTCTAGGACACCTATTAATTAGGTAAACTATTTTTTCCATAGCCTCTTCCCAAAATTCAATTGGGAGACCTTTATCTTTCATCATGCTCCATGCAATTTTGACAATGGTCCTATTTTTTCTTTCAGCCACTCTATTTTGCTGTGGTGTGTAGCTGGCTATGAGCTCTTTCTTTATGCCATGTTTCTTGCAAAAATTTACAAAATAATTGGAGGTATACTCCCCTCCTCTATCTAATCTTAGGACCCTTATATAGTGTCCACATTCTCTTTCAGCCTATGCTTTGAACTCAAAAAACTTATCAAATGCTTTAGATTTATTCTTTAAGAAACACACCCATGTCCTACAACTGAAATCATCAATAAATGTTATAAAATAAGTGCTCCCCCAAATGGAAGTAACTTGCATAGGACCAACTAGGTCAGTATGCACTAACTCTAATGGATATCTAGCCCTCCTATAATTTAAAGAATTAAAGGGAAGCCTATGTTGCTTACCCAAAATACAAGCCTCACACTTCTCACATGAATTTCCTATTCATGGAAAACCTTCTACCAATTTTTTATTTGAAAAAAAATTTAAACCAGCATAGCCAAAATGACCATACCTAAGGTGCCATAGTCATGAGGGGTCTTCAATCACACTCCTTAGAGTTGATTGTGTGGGAGGTGCAGCACTAACTTGAGATGCGAAACATGTCTCAATCCTCAAGGGAAATATTATATTCTTTGTCATTTGAACTGCTGCAAGTAAATTCTTTCTCCCATCTTTGTCTTGAATGATACACCTGTCATTCTCCATCTGCACTTTGTATCCATTTTGAATGAGGTGACCAATGCTCATCAAATTGTGCTTCATACTAGGGGTAAAATACACATTTTGTATTTCTTTTTTCTCACCTTTCTTGGTGCAAACCATAATAGATCCTTTGCCCACTATTGGTAGGGTTCCATTGTTACCCATTTTAATCTCAAATTTGAAACTTTTGTCAATGAATGAAAATAAGGTTTCATTACCACTCATGTGGTTGCTACATCCCCTATCGAGGTACCAAACCTCAAGGCTTCCTTCTTTACCAGCATTACACATGATGAAGGTATTGGCATTGTTTCCACTTTCCATGTTCATATCAGCCACATTTTCTTGTCCTGACTGATCAATTTGCTTCTTCTAGAATTCACTTGCATAATGTCCATATTTGTGATAGTAGTAGTATTCTACATTACTCCTATTTAGGTATAGAAAACTTTGAATACCTAGTGGCTTTATGAAAATATCTGCTAGCTGTTGCTCAAACTTATAAGATTCCATCTTGATATCCTCATTCTCCACCAACTCTCTGATGAAGTGATATCTGATCTCAATATGTTTGCTTCTCTCATGGGAGACTAGATTCTTGGACAATGGAATTGATGAGATGTTGTCACAATAAATTGTGGTTCCATCCTCTTGCCTTTCATTCAAATCTGTCAAGATTCTCCTTAGCCAAATTGCTTGACATGCTATTGCATTTGATACTACGTATTCAGCCTCTATTGTAGATTGAGAAATAATAGGTTACTTCTTGGATGCCCATGAAATTGCACCTGATCCCATATGGAACATGTATCTAGAAGTGCTCTTCCTATCATCTATACTTCCAGCCCAATCACTATCAGTATAACCCACCAACATGAATTCATTTGCTATAGTATACAAAATTCCAAATCCCTTGGTACCTTTCACATACCTTAGGATCCTCTTTCCCGCTTGCCAATGGGAATCCTTTGGTGTTTCCATAAATCTAGAAATCAAATTTATTGCATGCATTAGGTCTGGCCAAGTTGCAATCAAATACACTAAACTTTCAACCATACTCTTGTATAGTGTTGGATCCACTCTCTTGCTAGAGTCTTCCTTATTCAACTTCAAACCTACTACTATTGGTGTTGGGGCTGCCTTACTATTCTACATTTTAAATGCCTCCAAGATCTCCGCTGCATACTTTTCTTGAGAGATGAAGATGCCATCATGCATTTGCTTTACTTCTATGCCTAGAAAGTATTTCAAGAGACCTAGGTCTATCATTTCAAATTCATTTTCATGACCTCTTTGAATTCACCAATTAGAGCCTTGTCATTACCAGTAAAAATCAAATCATCTACATATAAGACAATAATCAACACATTACCATTTGTTGCCTTGATGTATAGAGTAGGCTCACCATTGCTTTTGCTAAAGCCGCTGCTCATCAAATATGAGTCAATCCTATTGTACCATGCCATTGGAGCTTACTTGAGCCCATAAAGAGCTCTCTTCAATCTATATACTTTGTGTTCTTCACTTGCAACTTCATAACCGGGTGGCTGCTCCACATATACTTATTCCTTCAATACACCATTTATGAAGGCAAACTTCACATCCATTTGATATACCTTCCATTTATGTTGAGCTACAATTGCTATGACAGCACGTACGGTTTCCATTCTTTCAACCGGGGCATATGTCTAATCATAATCTCTTCCATATTGCTATTTGTAGTGCTTGACTACTAGCCTTGCCTTATGCCTATCAATTTTTCCTTCAACATTACATTTGGTCTTGTAGACCCATTTCACTCCAGTTATTTGCTTCTTGGGAGGCAATTTAGTTAGCTCCCATGTCTCATTTCTTTCTATAGTGTCTATTTCTTCATCCATGGCCTTACACCATTTCTTCTTCTTAATAGCTTCTTCAAAATATATTAGATCACTATGAGAAAATAATGCAAAATTAACACTCTCAACATAATCTTCATACCTTTCATCTTGGTATATCTCCCTAGGACTCTTGGTTTTTCTTGGTAATAGGGAGGAGAGTGTGGGATAAGAATCATCACTGTTGCTACTTTGGCAACTAGTTCGGTCTTCACTAGTACTCAACACTGACACTTGGTCATGCCTAGAGGAGCTCAAGAATGACTGAGGTTTCTTGCCTTTTCTTCTATTTGGTCCTTCTTCTTATTGTTCATCAGCATCTTCTTCACTCATAATTGGAACTTTACTTGAGGTGTTGGGTGACTCATCAGTTGGACCATACAAAGACTGACTTTCAAGAAATTCCACATCTCTTGAAAGAATCATCTTGTTGTTCAATGGGTCATACAATTTGTATGCCTTTGATTCTAAGCTATACCCTATTAAGATGCACTTCACACCTTTTTCATCCAATTTCTACCTTTACTCTTTAGGTACATGTGCATATGCAACACATCCAAACACCCTTAGGTGTTCAACTATCCATCTTCCTCATGAACATGCTTCCATTGAAATTCTATCATGGACCACCTTTGTAGGACACCTATTAATTAGGTAAACTATTGTTGCCATAGCCTCTCCCCAAAATTTAGTTGGGAGACCTTTCTCTTTCATCATGCTCCTTGCCATTTTGGCAATGGTCCTATTTTTTCTTTCAGCCACTCCATTTTGCTGTGGTGTGTAGCTAGCTGTGAGCTCTTTATTTATGCCATGTTTCCTGCAAAAATTTACAAAAGAATTGGAGGTATACTCCCCTCCTCTATCTAATCTTAGGACCTTGATATAGTGTGCACATTCTCTTTTCGCCTGGGCTTTAAACTCAAGAAACTTATCAAATGCTTCAGATCTATTCTTTAAGAAACACACCCATGTCCTATGACTGAAATCATCAATAAATGTTATAAAATAAGTACTCCTTCCAATGGAAGTAACTTGCATAGGACCAACTAGATCAGTATGCACTAACTCTAATGGATATGTAGCCCTCCTAGAATTTCATGAATTAAAGGGAAGCCTATGTTGCTTACCCAAAATACAAGCCTCACACTTGTCACATGAATTTTCTATTCATGGAAAACCTTCTACCATTCTTTTATTTGACAACAAATTCAAACCAGCATAGCCAAGATGACCATACCTAAGGTGCCATAGTCATGAGGGGTCTTCAATCACACTCCTTAGAGTTGATTGTGTGGGAGGTGCAGCACTAACTTGAGATGTGAAACATGTCTCAATCCTCAAGGGAAACATTTTGTTCTTTGTCATTTGAACTGCTGCAAGTAAATTCTTGCTCCCATCTTTTTCTTGAATGATACACCTGTCATTCTCCATCAGAATTTTGTATCAATTTTGAATGAGCTAACCAATGCTCATCAAATTGTGCTTCATACTAGGGGAAAAATACACATTTTGTATTTCCTTCTTCTCACCTTGCTTGGTGTGAACCATAATAGATCCTTTGCCCACTACTGTGAGGGTTCCATTGTTACCCATTTTAATCTCAAATTTGAAACCCTTGTCAATGAATGAAAAAAAGGTTTCATTACCACTCATGTGGTTGCTAAATCCACTATCAAGGTACAAATGTCAAGGCTTTCTTCTTCACCAGCATTACACATGATGAAGGTAGTGGCATTGTTTCCACTTCTCATGTTCACATCAACCACATTTTCTTGTCCTGACTAATCATTTTTCTTCTTCTAGAATTCACTTGCATAATGCCCATGTTTATGATAGTAGTAGTATTCTACATTACTCCTATTTTAGTTGTAGTTTTTCTTACCTCCTCTTGAAGTATTTTGTGAGCTACTTGCTCCATCTATTCTTCCTAAGCTTTCTGTTACAACATTTTTTTGTCCTCCATTACCTCGGCCTCTACCTCTGGAGTTTCTTCCTGAGCCATTTCTTCCTCTCCCCCTTCCTCTTGGATTTGACTAAGCCTTGAATGCTTGCTCTTGAGAAGAAGAAGATGCAGATCTGTTGATCCTATGCTCATGGGTTTCAAGAGTACCCATCAAGTCATCCATTGTCAAAATAGTGAGTTCCTTTGCCTCTTCTATGGTCATGAACAAATTTCCATATTTATGAGGTAAAATATTCAATATATTTTCCACTATCCTCTGCTCTTGATAGTCTTCTCCATTTGATATCAGTTGATTAATCACATTGGAGGTCCTTGAACTAAAATCTACAACTGATTCATTTTCCTTCATCTGAAGGTTCTCAAACTCCCTCTTTATATTCTGTAGCTTTACATTACAGACCTTATTAATCCCCTTGAAGTTTTTCTTAAGGATATCCCAAGATTCCTTTGCATAATTTGCTACTGTAATCTTCGGGAATACTGTCTCTATCAATTCTGCTTCAATCAAACTTAATGCCTTTGCATCTTTCCTCCTTGACTCTTCAAATGAGTCTTTTGTGCATTTGTGAGGGCAACATATTGAGTTGGGTTTATCACATCGTTGAACCCATTTATAAAAACTCCCATAAATCATTTACAACCATTATGGTTTTTATTTTCTTTGCCTATGTATCATAATTTTGTCCATTGAATGGTGGTGGCTGCTGCCATATCTTTCCTGTATCTACTGCCATGTCAAATATTCCAAGAAAATAAATTCCCTAACTCATTGTGGATGTGGTGCCTCAAAGCTCTAATACCATGTGAGAAATATAAATCAAAATATCACAATCAACCCTAAACCTAAAATTTTCTTGGCACTAATAATTGTCGAGTGCCAGTATTGCTCAACACTAGAAGGTGCCAAGTGGCAATTTTCTCATCACGTGAAGGTGCTGAGTGATAGGTTGCTCGACACGTGAAGGTGCCAAGTGACAGGCAATAGCTGCCAAGTTAGCTTGGCACAAGAAGAGCTCGACACTCAAAGGCGATGCTCAGAAACAATGGATGCCAAGTGAGCTCGACTCAAAGTAGAAAAATTATAACTTAGAGAAATGTCAACATGAATGTTTCCACAATTAAAACTAGAGAGCCAAAGCTTGAAGCTTCTAAATAAACTTCTGAAATGCAATGAATAGAAGAAGAACAATGGATTCAAGTATGCCTGCTTCCTTTCTATTCAACTTTGATTAAAGATATTACAAAATCTAGAAGCAGTCAGCTTCAACTAGAAAACCCTAAAATAACCCAAAATTGGTAAAACTTCAAACTTCAATGAACTTTAAAATAACCCTCAAGCAATTTCAAGAAATTAAGAAATTTCTATACATTCTAGTACTGGAGACTATGAAGTGTACCTAGTAAATAAGAAGCATGACTAGTCTGACATCATTTTAATATGCTTTGAAATTTATAATGCACCTTCCCTTTTATCACTATAGTGATGATATTATTCCAAGTATCAAGGCTGGTCATGAATTGTCTTAGCCTACCATGGCATCATTGTGAAGTGTTCAAGCGTTTCTTTAATCTAGTGGGAAAAAGTATAGCCCAAAGCTATTGATGGTTGAGAATGTGTATTTTAAACTAGCTAAAAAGACCCCCAACTATAATCTTTTTGTTCTACATGCTCATTTTTAGAGTCTCTAGACTCAACATATATTTGTTTGCAATCAAGGAAGACACATTAGCAAGTTTGAGGACTATACAAAATTTGCATATGTAGACAAAATAGTGTGCCAAACTCAAAGTATATGCCACAAGGAGAGACATTATAGCTCATTTGAATAAAGGAGTGGGAGTTTTACAATATTGGAATAAGAAAAAATACTAACTGTTTAAAGAGTTCAACCATTTTTAGACATGAAATAGCACAATGTAATTCTTTGGAAACAATTACATGCACTCATTCAAATTAACAATTTTAATTAGATCATTCTCATTTTAGTTCTTACTAATGTTCTAGTTTAACAAACATAAATACTTAATCAAAGGAGCATCTATGGTAGCAATTCCTGGGTCATTCTCTATTTTTAAGGAGAGCTATATCAAGAATCAAACTCATTTCCTGAAGGTTCAAGGGAAAACTAAAGAATAAATGTTGGAAACTATAATATCTTTCTTAGTGTGTACTTACCCCTGCTGCTATCATATTCAACACTGATTAAACTGATGTCAAATGTTGTTATAGAAAATGGAGACTCATCCAATATCTTCATCCTTGATAATAACACACTTATCCCCCTTTTTTGAACTCATACCTATGAGAAATATATTACCAACTCTAAAAATCAATTTCACAACCCTAAATAATGCTCGATAAAAACTATTGCAAAGTGCTAATTTTGCTTGGTACTTTAATGAGCCGAGTGGCAGGAGGGTACCAAGTGAGCTTAGCACATGAAGGAACCGAGTGAACTCAACACATGAATGGAAAATCGGCACCGATGGATGGTGAGTGAGCTCGATAGTGTGATTACCAAGGGAACTTAGTAGCCACTGGAAGGTGGAACTCGATAGAAGAAGGTATAGATTGAACTCGGTAGTCACTAGAGAGATTAAAAATTCAACAAGACTTGACCAAGTGAAGATTTATAACGGGAATATTTTCACCATTAAAATGAGGGAGCCAAAGTATGAAGCTTCTAAATAAACTTTTCTAATGCAATGAATAGAAAAAGAACAATGGATTCAAGTATGCCTGCTTGCTTTCTATTCAACTTTGATTAAATCATTAAAAAATTTGGGAGCATTTGGCTTCAACCAGAAAACCCTAAAATAACCCTAAAATAACCCTAAAACTTTAAACAACTTCAATACTTTAAAACTTTAAACTTGTAGCACTAATGACTGCATACAATAATGACTGGAGGAATCATTGCTTCATAGGTCAAATCAAATAATAAACTACGAACTTACAAAATGACACAAAGAATTACGTGCAATTGCAGTCACATAACAAGCTTCCTTCTATCTCTGTAACTTGATCTGATGATCATTTCCTTTACTTCTTCCTTCTCTTCTCTACTCTGCAACTTTTGATCTCTTCAACTCACTACTTCACACAGTCGAATGGAACAGAAAATTCCTTTTTGTCTTTTGCCAAAAAAAATTTACCCCTTTTTTCCAAATTTGAAAACTCATCTACCTGTATTAAATCTTCTCAATGTTGTGCAGGTCATTAGAGGTGGTAGTTGGGTGTTTGGCTCTAGGAACAAACAACTAAATGCAATTAATATTCCAACAATACCAACATCATTTATGATTCTGAGATAAATGAATCATTCTCTATATGATTACATGATTTAATATTTTTACCCCCCTGTGTACATCATGAGGAAGTGACAACTTTCAAATGATCATCACTTGTATTTGCAAAAGTTATTGAAAGGTGACAATCTTACAATAACTTAATTTTCTAGTATGATGGATATCTTGTGATGTCCATGCAAATCATGGTAGATTGTACTACACATGGTGGATGTTTATATCATACACATTATGAAAATGCATGTGCACATACCTTATAAAACTATTTTTGAGTAAATGGTGAATGTTTTTCAAATTGATGATTTGGAGGCCATTAATATTTTGCATCTTGATGTTACATGGAGGTCATTATTCAAAGTGTACTTGGTAAATATCATGTGCTAATATTTTGGAATACTAATACTCATGGTATCATATGTGATATCAAACTTTATTTGAGTACTTGGTAAATATCATGTGTTGACAATTTGGAAGATAAATACTCATGATATCAAATGTGATATCAAAATGTTACTTAGAGTATTTGGTGAATATCATGTGTTGATATTCTGGAAGAGAAATACTGATGATATCAAATGTGATATCAAATGGTGGATATCTTATGATCAACAATATCCTTAAAAAATATTTTTTCTAATTTTACTAATGGTGTATTATCTGTCTTGTGTTTATCCTCCCTAGTTAAAATAGAGTGTTGATGTTTCATAGCTTCAGTCAAATAAACCTATATATAATTATATAGTAGATATAATTTATATATGTCTTCATTAAATTTGAGATATAAATTTATTGTTACACACACACACACACACACACACACACACACACACACACACACACACACACACACACACACACACACACACACACACACACACACACACACACACACACACACACACAAGAAAATAGAAAGAATCCCTTTGAAGATCAAGATTAAGTTTAGAAACAAAGAAGAGAAGCTAGGGAGGATAATCTCTAAATTCTAGTAGAATTTGACTCCATTATAAATAAACTTAGAGTAGCAGAATCACAAGTTCAAGAAAGTTCCAAAACAACATCATCAAAGAAAGATTATGATTCAGAAAACAATCAAACTTTTGAAGAATTTAGAGTTTTAGAAACCTTTGAACATGACATTTTAGATGATAAGAATCTCAAATTTGTAAATCAACAAGTAGAGGGAAGCACTTTGATTTTTCCAGAAATAAAGATTGGAGATTAGATAATCAAAGAATTGGAGGTTGAAGAAGATAGATCAAGGAATAGCTTCTCTCATCAATTAACAAAAATATTCAAGCAAACATAAACAATCTAGACATTTCAATGAACCAGGAAGGTCTTAAGACTCCAAATTGTGGAAAAAGATGAAGCAAGGAGGAAAGTCCCTAAAAGATCTAAGAAATGCAATAGAACAAAGAAAAAAAAAAAATGAAGATCAATGATGTTCTAAATGTCAGGAAGGGGAAGGTCCTTCCCATAGAGAAATGAAGGTTACTACATAGAACACTAGAGGTCTCAATGTCCCTAGCAAAAAGCTCTTATAAAAGTATAATTTAACTCTATTTGATTCAAAATTATTATTATTTCAAGAAACTAAACTAAACAAAGAGGAAGGAACTAAATTAAAACATAGATTAAGAAACTGGAAAATCAACTTATGAAATCGAATCCAAGAAAAATAGAATACAACAAATTAATCACAACCAAAAACTAGATCGGGGGAAAACTTAAAAGATGCAGACACAATATCCAATTAACACTCATGAATGTATATGGGCCTATACATACAATAGACAAAAATATTTATGGTAATTAGTAAATTCATGGAAGATAACATTGGGGATAACTTCCTAATTAGAAGCAATTTTAATGCAATTATAAACTTGGAGGAAATATTTGGGGATCTTAGACTGTATCTCAAGCATTTACTGACTTTGGAGAGTGGATACAAACTTATAATTTAATGGATATCCCCACAAATAATGATATTTATACTTGGAATAATAAGAGATTAGCCTTCTATAATTTAACTAAAAGATTATATAGATTTTTATTTTAAAAAGACCTTATCACGATGGAATTAATGTTGCAAGCTTCCATTCTCCCCCACATAGGCTCGAATCATTATTCAGTTAGACTAGAACTTTTGGATTCAGTCTAGAAGTCTAGAAATCCTTCTAAACGTGAAAACTTTGATTTTTGGATGATAACTTTATGGAAAATATTTTTAAAAATGGTGGAATCAAGACTCATTCAAAGGATCTAAAATGTATCATTTCATGTCAAAGCTAAAAAGGATCAAAGAAAAATGACTAAAATGAAATAAAATATATTAAATAATATGATTTTTAAATAAAAACTAGGCAACAAAGAAGAACTTAAGAAACTAAATGAAGACATAATAAGAAATGGCATGGATAACAACAAATATTTAAAAAGAAAAAAAACTATTAGGAAAAGGGAAAATATTTTAGCAAAAGAAGAAATGTATTTGAAACAAAAATTAAGAGAGACTTGGTTATTAGAGGGGGATCAAAATACTAAATACTTCCATAATAGTAAACTAAACAATGAGAATTCCAATAGAATAGCTAAAATAAAAAATGTCAAGGGAATCTATGAATAAAATCCAAAAAGAATAGTTGAAATTTTGGTAGAATATTAAAAATATACATTCTCAACAATTTTTAGAGTTTAGATATCCCAGCACAAAAAAAATGCTTGGTTTTATCCCCAAAATTGTCGCTAACAAAGAAAATAAAATGCTAAAAAAACTTTTTACTATGGAAGAAGTAAAAACACCCCAATTTAAGATGAAACTAGATATATCATAGCCTTCTTCTATCAAAAATGTTAGGAGATAATCAGAGAGGATCTATGGAAGGATATAGAAGAAACTACAAATGTCAGCTCATTGCTAATAAAAATCAACCATACTTTCCTAATGCTTATTCCCAAGAAATTAGATTATGATGAACCAGGCCACTTTAGACCAATAACACTATGTAATAATATTTAGAAAATTCTATCAAAACCTCTAACACTGAGATTAAAAAGAGTTCTCCCCAAACTCATATCAGAAGAACAAATGAGCTTTGTTCCTAGATGATCCATTTTGGTCAGAATTATAATTATTATCCAAGAAACCCTTCATTTATCTCAATGCAATAAAGAAGTGTATATGCCCATGAAACTAGATATCCAAAAGCATACAATATGGTAGATTGGAGGTTTTTATGTAAGTCTCTAGAAGCTTTTGGCTTCTCACACCAATTGGTGAACCTCATCTTTAACTGCATTTCCACTCCTAAAATTTCTCTCCTTATAAATGATGCTCTAGAAGGATTCTTCAACATTTCTAGAGGAATTAGACAAGGAGACCCTATTTCATCTTTTATCCTTATCTTAATGGCTGAAGGCTTTGGTGAGCCATAAAAAATCTTAGGAAGTAGGAAAAATTATAATATAGTCATGGTAACAGAGAATATCCCTAATATTACCCATTAGCAATTTATAGATGACACAATCTTAATTGGAAAAAGCTCCTTAGAAGAAGCCCAAAACTTCAAACAAATTATATTAGATTATACAAAAGCCTCATGACAAAAGGTAAACACCAAAAAATCTAAAATCTTTTTTATTAACACTTTTCCAATATTAGAAAATGACATTTACAATTTGATGGGTTTTAAAAAGGGTGCATTTCCATGTAAATATATGGGTATTCAATTAGAAAATATTTCCAGAAATCCTAAAACCCATAATTTGATGTTAGAAAAAATTGACAATCAAATCGTGAATTGGAAATGGAAATGGTTAACCAAAGAAGGTAGAGTTACAAAAATTAAAGATTTTCTCTCTAACATCCCTCCATATCATATTTCATGCCTTCTTCTCCCTAAAGGTATTAATAAGAAACTACAAAGAAAATTTAAAAGAATCTTCTGAAACAACACAGACAAGAAGAAACAAATTGGCCTTACTTAAGTGGGAAAACATATGTAGGCCTAAAGAATTACTAGGCTTAGGAATAAAAAATTAAGTTTGCAAAATAGAACTTTTTGAACAAAATTAATTTGGCGCATGTATCAAGAAAATGAAACTAGGTGAGCAAAAATATTTTATTATAAATACTTGGGAATCAACAATCCTATTTCACATTTCCAAGTAATGAATCCTCCAAAAGGGTCTAGCTCCAAGAATTTTATGATTAAATGAGATCCGCTCATTACCAATAACATAACTTGGGACCTTGAAAAAGGGGAGGAGGCTCTCTTTTGGGAAGATTCTTGGGACGGTCTTCCCTCTCTTGACAATTATAACTTATCTTTGAATATTAAAAACACTCTAAAGTGTGAAGCAATTATTTGACTATAGATATACTAAAGTAGTGAATAAGGAACCAATATGGGAATGAAAGTCATCAGAAGAAACCACACTTTGTCAAGTAGAAATAGAGGAATTCACAAACTGTTTGAATCAAAGATCAATCTACTTTAAGAACAAACATGATAAATTAATATGGGGACCATCTAAAGATGGAAAATTAAACATTAGAAATGGATATGAGATTGTAAACAATACCTACAACCAAGAAGAAACCTGCATTCCACTGAATCTATGTTGGGATCTAGCATGCTTGCCCAAAGCAAGAATCTTTTATGGGCTTCCATAAAAAAGAGGATACTAACTATAGATAGATTCACCAAACTAGGATTCAAAGGTCTGTCAAGATGTATATTTTATTTAAACACTACTCAAAAATAATAGAACATTTGTTATATCAATGTCCTTACACTACGAATTTTGGGATTAACTTAGGAAAATAGTTAATTGGTTTTCCCCACTCCCAAAAAACCAAGAGAAGGACCTAAAAAGCTAGCCTAATAATAATAAATGTATACAAAAAACTATGGAACATCTTGCCATCTATTCTATTATGGGAAATATTGAAGGAAATAAATAGGAGGTTTTTCTATAATTTGAAGATGCATATCCCTTTCCTCCTTAATAAAATAGAGTCAGGTATTCTAGAAGTAATGAACAATTACCTAAGAAATACTACCTTAGAAGAGGGATCATTTACAAAATAGGATGTAGAGATGAAAAAAAGATGGAATAATCTAATCAATCCTCCATTAATGTATACTAAAAATAATATTCAAGCACAAATAGAATGCATGTGGGATCCCCTACCCCACCCCACCCCAACCCCCCTTCTCCCAATAGGTTGGACAAAGCTCAACTTTGATAGAGCATTGAAAGCTAATCCAAACAAGGTAGGAATATGATATATCATACATGGAGATGACAGAAAAATGGATTGTAAAACTATCAAAACCTATTGGAATCTCTTCAAATAACATGGTAGAATTGGAAGCTCTTAAGGAAGGTTTGAAACTAGGTCTGCAATGAGGTATAAGGAAGTTATTAATTGAAGGAGACTCCAAATTATTTTAAATGCTCTGAGAAAATGAACTGCCTGAAATTGGAGCATTAATTTTTAAGTTAGAAACAATACTGCCACTTTTGGAAATGTTCAAAGAAATTAGAATTCAACATTTTTACCGAGAGGGAAACAAAGAAGTTGATCATTTAGCCAATAATGAGGTTTGGGGGAAGATACCACTTTAGAATCATGAATCTCAACTTATATCCTTAGTCACATTGAACTTCAAATTAAGAAGAACTTAATTAAAATAACCTTTCTTAGTCACCTTTATAAAAGATTTAATAGTTCCATTATTCGCAAAGTTCTTGATATAAAGGATCCCCTCAACTTGAATGAATATATCAACTATCTAGGTTGAGGTATGGATTAATCCAAACCTACATTAGTGTCCTTATGATTCACTCAAATTCCACATTAGCCCTCGACTTAATCATTTAAGAGAATTATGAACACTATACCATAATCATTAAAAGACATGACTTGATCACACTCCAAATATGGAATATTTAGTAACAAAAATTACTTATGAAGAAAGTATCACACTCTGATCACTGAATTTAGTATAATCTAGATGATTATAAGGACATCTAGAACACAACTATCTATATAAGAATTATTCCAATTTTTCTACAACCACAAGATTTGGCATTGCAAACTAGTAATACTAATAGGTATTCATAGAAGATATAATAGTAGGATAGGATGGAGTCATCCACCAACCTATTCCATTCCATTAAAATCAAAATGATTGCATTTAGGGGAAATATGAAGTGAAAATGTTGGAATAGGCTCCTTAACCCTATTAATGATATGACCAAGGTAGCCATTAATAGGGTTTTACAAGAGAAAGTCTTTAATTATGATTTCACCTGGCATACTAACAAATTTATTCAAGGTTCCTCCATATCCTACTTAGCTAAAGCTTAGATTGATTAATGGGAAATCATACGACTTTGTCATAGTTTTTTTCATCCAACTTGGTTAGAAGGGTTGGAACATGTAGTGCTCAACATCGATAGTAATATGAAAATTCCATATCTAGAAGATTACATATCATACCCCTTGGTTAGCTTTGATCATGCCATTGTTCCTAGGTACCCTATCTTATACATTAGAAATCAGACCCTCTTCAATAATGAATGGACAAAAATAAAAGAAAACATCATATTCTTCCTTAGGTGGAGGGTATTGTGGAAGATCAGAGTAGAGATTGGCTCCTGAACTACCTTAGGATCAATGACTCCTACATTGACTCAAGTGTTGAATTTTTTTATTCAGACAAGATAAACTTTTCTCTACCAAATTTAATCAAATCTAGCCTCACAAAATTGGCCTTCATTTTGTCACCAAAAGCAAGCGCATTTGATATTGATGAGGTTGATGACCTCATCATGGTATACTAAAAGGTTTAAGGCCAAAATTAATATTTATGGGTTGGTTGTTCCTTCCTAGTTTTTCTATCTATGGTTCCTTTAGATACTTTATTACATATTAAATTTGTACAATGAGACCAAATTTTTACTATTGTTCATCTCAAGTAGGGCAAGATTTTATCAAGGGTTCATAGGTCTCTTTTGGCTTTCTCTAGACAGACTATATAATTTCTTGTTTATAAGATCAATTTTTTCTTTTGGGTCCCCATGATCAAGGATGTGTCTAAATAATGTTTTTTTAATTTTCCCCCTATTTTGGTGCTTCATCTTTCGTATATAGGCTCCTTTTTTGATATCCTATATCAATATTATATGTAATCTAGATCAAGGATATCTAATGAATTTTCAAGAATATATATGATTCCTTGGAAAGGTCTGTTTTAATTTTTATTAATGAGATCTTACTCGAATATGATTAATTAGTTCCCATAAATGGATGTAGCTAGATTTTTGGTAATTTTTCTTTAATAATCTTGTTTGTTGGAGTATTTTAGATGTAAGCACAAGGAAGGATAACTTGGGGAAAATGCAAATATATTTCTGTTTAGCTTTTCCTTTTGCATGACTATTGGCCTTTCAGTCTGATAGTTTTTTTTACCCAACTGGCTATCTTCACTTGATTTTCCTTTTGTTGGTAGGATTTTTTTCCCTTTCAATTTTGTTTCCCTTGTTTTGGGTATATTTAAGATGGCCTATATTAGCATCCTAGTTAAGGCTCCCCATATGAATATGATCATGAAGCTTTAGTGGCCCCCTTCACCAGTCACCTTTGATGAACCTATTTTTGAATCTTATCTTTCCTTAGTTATGCAGGACTCACATTTCTTAATTAAAAAAGCTGAATATAGAATTTTTCGAAAATAAATTTTTAATAACATGGATTGGTATAGAGTTCTCTGTGACATCCCAACAATGTTCCTATTAATGGCTTATCTTTTCAAGATAGGTTAATCCAGTATCTTGATCCTATGCTAATGGCTTTTTAAGCATGAGTATATTAGTAAAATTGAAAATTTGGTCACTAGCATTAGAAATGATATTTGCATATGAAGACTATGTCATTATGTCACTCCTATCGATCAATGTCAATTGATCCTTTATACATTCTTGTATCTTCGCTTGATTCCAATAGATTGGTAAATTGGTTCCCAATTGTTAAGAGAAATCCAACATTGTTATTTATATTTTTCCGTATTCTTCAAGCTTTACATAATAGTTGGATGGATATGGGATGGTAAAACTAGGTTAGATCCCAACATTCTTGAAATCCCTAGTTTTGACAAAACTAAGGACATTGAGAATAAGGACTCATCCAATTAGGGTAGATAGATGATTCAATGTAGTAGAAATTTGCAAAATTAAGAAAACAAGTTGATGGTTTTACATCAATCCATGGCATCAATTCTATCAAAAGAGAAGTTCCAATTTTTTTGAGGTTCTCCATGAATCAAAGGTTTTTGATTAGTTCAGAGATGGGATTAGCATAATGAAAACTCTAACCAAATGGTTTGAACAATTGCATGAGCATGGTATAGTGCACTTAACCACCCTTGAGAGCCTATAAATTAGCATCACTTGCAAAAGGTACCTCTAATTCAAGAATTGGTCAAGATGAGGGAATTTGTATGTTCTAGGAAAACCTTTTGAAGACATATTACAACTAGAGCCTATAGTGTTAGTGACTGAGCTAGTTATATTCTATTGATTGAAGGCTTTTTATATATAGGAAAAAACACATCCATTCCCTTTTTGTACTCCATTGTTTTCTTTTTCATCTACCTAATGTTTATAACCTCTAAATGGAACCCAACACTCTACAAGAAAACTTGCAACAAAGAATATAACTATTTCCATATAACCAATAATAGGTCTGAAATAAATATGCAATTGAAATCCACATGCAAGAGAATAGACAACATACCCACAAAAATGTGACACAAAATATACCCTGGGAAATCCTCATTGATGGAAAAATCAAACCTCCAAAAGCATCCATCACCATGTATTATTCAACAAAATCACCATTGCAATACAACCATGGAAGCCTTCAAAGTCATAGCCACAATCAAGCCACCGATGTGAACAAGAAAGAATCCATACATCCCATGCCATGCTTCCAACCTTCACAAATGTTCCCTTGGCTAACTTGTCAATCCTTATCCCACTTGGCTCTTGCTTTTTCCCTTTTTTCTTCTCACTTCTCACGCCAACATCTACCCCTATGGCTACTTATATAGTAGCAAGTCCCACAAAACCAACAAGTGGTATTACATAAACCATGTGCTACCTAATCCATTGACCTCACATTTAATATAAGAAATTTAATTTCTTTTCCTCAATATTAAATAATTACATCAAATACTATCACAATGTCACAATACAACTCATCAAGTATATCTCATGAAAATCTCTACATGTTGCATGTCCATCTAGATACAATATTGCATAATAACATTAAATAATACAATATAACATTATTATGCAATGTGTGCAATACCCATTATCTCAATAATCTCCCACTTGTTGTTTATGTTGCATAGGTTCAATTTGTAGCCACATAAATGAATAAGGGAACAATCCCTCCCAGCACATCCCCCATCATGGATCAAAGTGCACCATGTGCTCCATCCTAGTACCCACAACAAAATCAAAGTATCTAGCATCTCAAACATGAATGATCTCACCTCCTATTATGCCACTACCAACATACATAGAAGCCATTTAAAGAGAAAGCCACCCAACCTGTCAAATTAGAACATCATAAAATCTTATACCAATTGAAAATGACAAGCACAAAAATGCTAATCCAAAGGTAATCACACATATGCATAGCTGTCAAAATATCCATAACAGAAATAACATCCACAACAATTGCCAATCCATCCAACTATCCATACCTCCAAAGGTATACCAAGTGAATCTCACATCATCAACATATCCAATCTATAACCTACAATCACAAGCCTCAAGAAAAATACCTGCCACATATATACCAAGAATCTCCTACTGCAAAAGATAATGTCAAATCTATAATCAATCCACTCACAACATTTGAAAGAAGTGAATTCATGTAGTATCAAGGACATCCACAACACATAAACCAATAACCTGCAAGAAAAACTCTCATAAAAAGTCTCCAAAACTCTCCCAAGTTCTCCATAACCAATAGAGGAAAGAGATAAATGAATATCCATGTCATCTCTCACATGGCATACATGACCACAAACCAATGATCACAATTCCTAAAAAATCTCAAATCCAATGTAATTGAAACTAAACATCTAGGAAAATAACCAAGACCAAAGAGAAACCATGAAAATCATAACTTGAATCATGTCCTTCTACACACACACACACACACACACACACACACACACACAAAGATGTAAACTATACAAGTACATCTCCTCCATAAAAGCCCAACCAAGAAGCCACAAAAACACCCAAACCATACCATATGACTAATTATGGATGTAAGACTATCACAACAAGATCAAACTCATAAACCATTCTTAAACCAAGGAATATGCCCAATATAAAACCTTCTTCCAAACTCAACCAACATAACAACATATGAAAATAGAGATAACCAATGCTAGACCATCTCTCAAATGAACCCTCCAGAACTAACTCATGTATCATACCTCAAGATCCATATCCATGAAAGAAAAGCATAAATATAATGCGCCCAAGAGAAACAATGGGCTATACCTCTCAAGTAGCAAACCATCGAGTAAACCAAAAGTGAGGAATGAGAATTTTCATCAAGATATCCAAGTCTCCAACCAAGACTCATCTAAGAATAATCTCCTCACAAGTTCATATTAGGTGAATGCCCCTCAGAATCTCTTTCTGAAACCAAACAACCATGCCAATAAATACTTCTCTAATCCAAGAGAAATCAACATCACCATAATCTCTAAGTTTCCATGAGCACCTATAACCAATCAATCCATGCCAAATTCAAATGCAACATAGTAATATCATGAAGTATCTAGCTTATGATCAATGTACTCCATACCAAGAAACCTAACCAAGATCATTGTCAAAGCTCCAACCATGGCCTCAAGAACATAAATATGACAACATAATCTAAACCATCTCAACCAAAGAGATAACATGCTCCATATGAACATACTATAACATGTCAAAACTCTAAACACATATCAAGAGTATACCATGACATTAAAATGAAACCATCCTCACACCAAGGATAACATGTCAAATAAAAGCATAAACCACACCTTTAGCAAGAAGCCCATAAGTCCTCAAGCTGCAACCATCTCCACACACCATGAAGATAACCAAGAACCCCATGAGTCCTCAAGCTCTAACCATCTTTACATACCATGAAGATAAAAAGTGCACCATGCAAATGTCAGAGATGCTTTTACAATAATAGGATCTAAAACAAACCTCCAACATCTGCAAACACTCAATAAATATATCAATGCCAAAAAAATCTCACTTAACTATTGTACCAAGTCACCTATGACATCATAAAATCTATCTCCTACATGAAGATCCTCCAAGTCTACACTCACACCAAAGTGTCAATACCAAGTGAAATGAAGATCTCCAAACCAAGAAGATATAAACCAAACCAGGAACTAATCTTGCATTGTCACCCCATCACTTTGAAAAGCCTCACTAAACCATGTATCTAAGCTATCGATGACATCATGATGAAAAACCATGCTCTAACCATGAGAATCAACCTAGGCATCAAACCATCAAAGAACTCAAAGTGCATATTACGAGCTCCTCAAAAGAAACCAAATAACCATGATCCTCAACGAAGAAGATATACCATCATAACCAAATCAAGAATCCAAACCAATGAATATCAAATATGTACTTGTATATCCAATCATTTCATCCCAAAATCCATGGCACTATTATCACATCCATAAACTGAGCATCTGACTCTTAAAGTCCAACCTGCTAGCATTAAATAGTCAACCACAATTCTCTACCATGATTGTACCTGGTAGCAACATCTCATCCCTTATACATGACGAAAAAATTAGTAAATCATGTGACTTAGGGCATAGACAACCCAAATCCAAGCCACCAATCTGAATATGCATCACTAGTGAAAGATCAATGGGCAAAGACAACCCATAACAAAGCTATAAATGCAACCTATAAGTATAAACCACTTAGAACACTACACAACTTGTAGACACAACAAGTCATCATACATATCCAAACTAAATACTGATAACTATATCATGAGACCAAACTAAAATATGAACTGAGTATACAATGACATCAAATCTTAAATCTCCAAAATATGCAATGTCATAAACTCACAATGTTACCTTAGTCAATATATATCATAAACTATTCAAATCAATATATCACCAAATAAATCATGCCAAACCTGCACCAAATCTAAATCAATTTGTAGAGCTCTATAATAGCTTTTAATTGACTACTCGAAGTCCAAAATTTGACTTTGTATGCCTACAGTATGCCCTAATTTGTACTCAAAATAAATAACATCTAACTTTTTGACTCTTAAAATGTAAAAAAAAATCAAAATCACAAAACCAAACCTACATCAAGTCTTACTTCTCTAAATTATCTTTCCAATGCCTGTAAGAAGTTTGAAATCCAATATCTTGAGAGAAAGTTATGATAATTTTACTAAGTTTTTTTTTTTTTTAAATTTTCACTGTGATTTTTTTCTAATGAAAATTTGGACAGAATTAAATTTGATGACCATCACAGGCTGAAACTAAATTTTTTTTTTATTTCCTCTGAACATGGCCAAACTAGGGCATATTAAATATCAAAATTTATGGAGATGTCAACCCAAATCCAATGGTGAGGTCTATTTTTACCTAGGAGGTCATTATGACAAGCCATCTCCTAAAAACATCATTTAAATGAAATATCTAAAAAACACTTTTGTCCAACAATTTCACATGCCCAAAATGTACCAATATCCGATCACAACAACAAACCTAAAAACTTTAGATTTGCAATAAACAACTCATGTATTTTTCCCTTTCTTTTATTCTCTTATGCATTCCCATGGATTCAATCTAGGGTTACAACAATAAAGCCATAGTTGTGATACCATTTGTAAGGAAAATTGCAACAACGAATATAACCGTTTCCACATAACCCATAATAGATCTAAAATAAATATGTAATTGAAATCCACATGTAAGAGAATAGACAACATACCCACAAAAAATTGACACAAGATATACCCTAGCAAACCCTCATTGAGGGAAATACCCAGCCTCCAAAAGCATCCATCACCATGTATTATTCAACAAAATCATCATTGCAATACAACTATGGAAGCCTTCATAGTCATATAGCCACAATTGAGCAACCTATGTGAACATGCATGAATCCACACATCTCATGCCATGCTTCCAACCTGCACAAATGCTCCCTTGGCTAACCTATCAAGCCTTCTCTTGCTCGACTCTTGCTTTTTCTCTTTTATCTTCTCACTTCTCACACCAACAACTACCCTTGTAGTTGCTTATATAGTAGCAATTTCCACAAAACCACCAAGTGGTAATACATAAACCATGTGCTAAAACTATATGCTACCTAACCCATTGACCCCATATTTAATATTGGAAATCTAATTTTTTTCCCCAATATTAAATAATTATATCAAATATTATCACAATGTTACAATACAATTCATCAAGTATATCTAATGGGAATCTTTACATTTTGCGCATCCATCTAGATGCAACATTACATTATAAAATAAAATAATACAATATAACAATATTATGCAATGTGTACAACACCCATTATCTCAACATATTCTAATACTAATTATTTGTATATTTGAAAAATTAAGAAGAAAAGAGAGGCGAATCAACCATTAATTAAATATTTCATTTAAACAATAAATCAATAATTAAAATATCTTCAAATATATATATCACATGATAATAGATTATTAATAAAATAAACTATTATCTTAAATAATAATAAAATCCTTCAAATAGCAAAAGAATCGCTTATGTCTTTCAAAATGACAATATAAGTTCAACTCATATCTTAGCACTAGTTCATGAATATAATGAAAAACATAAAGGGTTACACTATTTCAATGCAAGATCTTCAAATATGTCATTGTTTTATATCTTTAATAGTGAATCGATCATTGAAAAACCACTTATAGATCTCCTTACAATTAAAATGTTTCATTCAAATTCATATTGCATAAATATATCATTGAAAACTATTTGAAGTATTACATTAGTTATGTTTTAGATAATAAATAAAATGATTAATTAGGTATTCCTAGTAAATAAATAAATTAGTTAGAAATTTGCATTTGAGTAAGTGACTATCCACATAGATAATGTCTTTATATAAGCTACATTAATCAATGTAGAAATTTTCCCAATTGAATCGAATGAAAATTCTATGGTAGTCATGATATTGGCGTGGCAATAAGATCTTTGATTGCATTTCTTTAGATATGAAGGTAATGAAGTTGTATTCACGATAGAAAGGTAAATATGATAGGGTGAACGATGGCTATGTGGAAACCTTTCTTGAAGAAGAGTTCTTTTGTGAGAAGAAATTGTTAAATTTTTTAATGGCATAAATATAAGGATGAAGGAGCAAGTTGAGAAAATCTAATGACAATAAATGATTATATAATTTAAGAAAGCCTTATACATTTTAGATCCAGTATTATTATTTGTTGTAATTAATTATTTTTATGTGTTAAGCTTGAATAGACACAAACCCAAGATCTCCCACATGAGAGGCTTACAATATCAAAAATATTTATATTAAATATAGTAATTTACATCTCATAATTAATTTTTATAATATTTTAAATCAATATATAATTTATTTTTCTTATTCATTATCCAACAAATATCAAAACAATTGATTAATTTTTTTTAAGATTTCAAAACTAAATAAGATTTAAAGTTAGAGAACAAATTTAAAAATTAAAAAATAGTAATTTTTTTTTGATTTATTTAATAATTAGAAGAAGCTATTATTTTTAAAAATATCAAAATTATAATTTAGTTTGGAAAATTAAAGTATTTATTCTTCATTTAAGACTTTCTTTAAAATTTACTTTAAAACTATTGTTTTACTTGAGAAAATGATACAACCCTTGAATATATAAAATTTATAAAATTACTATTTAGTAAATAATTGTTTAGTAGACATTCTTAAAATATTTATAGTTTATATTTTTTGTAGCATATAATTAAATTTGTAAAAATTAATATTGAACATGTATCATTCTCATCTATATAATTAAGATTAAAACAAATGTCATTTTAATTATTAAATTATTTTTCTACAAATATTCATTCAAAATTTATTTTTCAATATCAAAATATTTTGTTGACAAGACATATATATATATATATATATATATATATATATATATATATATATATATATATATATATATATATATATATATATATATATATATATATATATATATATATATATATAAAATCTTCTTAAATATTAAATTTTGTTTTACAACAAAATAGCCATGAATGAAATTCATTCCTCATCCCAAATAGGTAAAAATAGAATTACAATCATTTTCTTAAAGCTATTTTTTGTGTGACAAATGAATGCGCACATAGAAAGATTTGAAAATGGATATTTAAAAAGAGTCGGGCCTTAGATTCGAGTGAACCGTAACCAATGCGATTTTGAAAATAATGAGGTTTATTTAAAGCTCTTGGAAAACACTCCAATTTTTACCACGTTTATTAATCCATGTCATCTTTCATCAGTGTGTGAGAGTGGAGAATTCTAGCTGCATGCCTTTCCCAAATATCGGCTAATATCAACTAATAAATCTAACCAAGGTATTAACTCTTTGAGTATTAATTAGATTCTTATCTTTGTAATTTTTTCTATATTTTTCAATGTAAAAAAATAGATTTTATCCTCATGAAAATAGTTCTTAACCAATCAGAAAAAAGATTTTTCCTTAAATGAATTTTAAGATATAATCTAAAACTTTAGGAAAATGATGTTTGGTGAAAAAAAAAACAAATAGGAGGGGGTCAAACAAAAATATTAGTTCCCTCCCTTGTATAAGAAGATTTTTCCTTGCTAAATGAATTTTAAAATATAGTCTAAAAATTTAGAAAAACTTTAGAAAAATGATGTTTGGTGCAAAAAAAAAAAAAAAAATAGGAGGGCGTCAAACAAAAACATCAGTTCCCTCCCTTATATAAGACAAGGACTAAAAAGGCATGGACTAATAAGAGAGAACCTTATCAGGGCACTGCAAACGGTTAAGGTAGTACAGATGAACACAACCATATTAGATCAGGTAATAGTACATGGCCTTATCGAATTTGAAATTTTCATTCCCTTATTTCTAGGTTAGATCACAATATTATCTTGAACTTTCATAGTTATATTTATCTTTGAAAAGAGTTTGCAACAAGTTTTGTTGTAAACTTTTTTTTACTATTGATTCTAAGGTTTAAATCAAATTTTATTTTAACAGAGTTTTTCGCTCTACTAGGGTTTTTTGCTCTATTACGGTTTCATGTGATCTTTGAGTTTGATTTCTTTATGTTTCCTCGACTTGTCAAACTGCATTTACTGTGAGAGTTTTTAGGCTAGTTTATAATGCCCCAACCAATGGTGACCCAATTGTTGATACTAGTGTTCACGTCATTGCTTCGAAAAGCCATGGCACCTCTATTGAAAAAATGTCCTCACAAGCTCGTCTTGAAGGTTTTTCATGAGGTAATCCTAATATTGTCCTTCCTTTGCAAGAATTTGATGCTGCTTGTGATTGATTAGAACAACATACTTTAAGAGGGTATTTTGTGGGTAGGACTCCTCCTAAAGATATGCTCTGAGAATGGGTTAACAAGAGATGGACTCCTCATGGAGTTTGCCTTGACACTGTGCAAAAGCTTACCAAAGGTTTTTTTTTTTTTGGCTTTGCCAAACCATTGCAGGAAGGCACAATTTTTAATAACAGTCCTTGGTTTGTGTGTTCTCTTCCTTACTTTTTTTTCAAAGATGGTCAAGAGATTTCACTATCTTTGATGACAAAAAGATTAGGGTTCCTGTGTGGATAGAGTTCTTGGGTTTACCCTTGCCATGTTGGACTTTTATTGAGTCCATTTCTAATACTCTTAGCAAAGTTATTACAAAGGAACATGATTTTTTTTTTCAATGCTCATCCTTAGAAATGCATTTGTGTTGAGGTTGATCTTTTCAAGGATCTTAAGGATTCTGTGGAAAATTAGATTGGTTCCTAAACCTTATCTTAGAAGGTGCTTTATTTGAACCTATCTAACACATGCTATAGTCCCAGTCAGCAGAAAACAAGATTAGGGAACTCCCTTTTGCCATGCCTAAGGTTAAACCCCTACCTAAAGAGGCTCCTACCAAACTAGTAGAAGGGACAAAAAAAGAATGGACTACTATTGGGCACAAGGGCAAGACTCTCTCAGCTCCTAAACAATCATATGTTGTTTTAGTTTTAGTTCCTCCTATCTTAACAAGAGTAAAAACCCTAGCCAGTGTAGGGATGCAAGTGATTTGTTCAAAACCAAACCCTGATGTTTCACAGGTTTCAAACCTTGGTTCATAGGGGATTAAGGAAGGCACTAGGGAAAAGACCTCGATTTTGATTCACACCCCTCTTACTGCTTCTTCTACAATTACTCAAAATGTGCAGTGTTCTCTCAATCCTCCAAAACATGTTGGAAAAGTAGACGAGAAATGTCAGACCATCAATCTAGAGGATTTTCCTTCTAGCTTTAACCTAGTTTCAACTTTTTTGCAGAATAGCTACTCCTCTCTCGAGGGTGAGGAAGTCATGGAAGATTTTTCATGACTTTTTTATCATGGAATGTGCAATGTCTTACAGACCTCTCTAGAAATTACTATGTCAGGGATACCCATCATAGACTTGGAAATTTAAATTTTCTTTGTATGCAAGAAGATGAGATCTCTGGTTTCATGCTTTCTTTTGTATGTCACGTTATTTAGCCAAATGACATTATGTTCTCCTCTTAATACGATTCTAGTAGGGGTGGTGTAGTTACTCTCTTGTCACCTCATCTTCATTCTACTATTATTTCACATGGTTTTGACCCCATGTACATAATCATTTGAATTTTTCTTTCCATAAAAAATCATTCTTTTGGAGTTGTTAATGTTTATGCTCCCAATGATGTTGAGGAAAGATCTCAATTGTAGGGTTGGTTGGCTAAAAACTTGCCTCTAGTTTCTTGGGTTATATGTGGTGACTTCAATATGGTGGAGCTGGCCTCTAACAAAGATGTCATTTTACCTTTTTGCTAGATAGTTGGGGAAAGGGAAGCCTTGTACTACATGCACAATAAATTGGGCCTTTTTTATCCCAATACTAACTACTATCAACATTTGGAACACTTGGTCCAACTTTTGAGTTGGCTCTAACCACAGATCAAAGCATCTTAATTGTGCCATGATTACTGCACCATCTTTTTTCTCCTTTTCTAAGGATCAAGATTTACCTATCATTCCCTTGCTAGATGTGACATTATTTGACCACTATCCCATTTATTTTTCTATTTCGTGGCACATAGCTATCCAGAGAGTTGTCAGATCTCAATTTTTTCTCAACATATCAGTGTTGATGCATGCTTCCACTATTGCTCATATCCTACATGTCTAGAATTTGAAGCCATATCTACATTCCCAGACAGGATAGATTTAGTGGTGAAATGATGCCATTACTAGAACTGATCACTTTCAATAGTTGGCAATTTTTAGAAGATGGTCTTATGAATCCACTACCACTGCTCTCAATAAAGTTTATGAGGTTCTCAACCTTAACCATTTTGATGTTGATTTGCATATTCAACTTGCCAAATTTCCACCATGACAAACAAGTTGTGGATAACTATATTGCTTGAGGGGCCCTAATCAATGCTTTCCTCCACTAGTTGGAGGTTGGTGATAAAGCTTTGAAAGAGTTTCTTTAGGCTTTTTGAGCCCATCATACCAAATTTGGGATTAAAAAAATTAAATAAGGCACTTCTATTCTGTCCAGTCTCCCTAACATCTTGCAAACATTTGTTCATCACTATGAAAATGTGTTTTCTTCACAGGGAAATTCTATTGCTCAGGAGGAAGCTCTTAGAAAGTGTATTTCTATTACTCCAAATTGCCTAGCAGTTGAGCAATGTTCTTTTTGTGAGCAACTTATTACCCTTTAGACCTTAAAGAGGCAGTTTTCTCCATGGCAGATGATAAATCTCCTAGGTGTGATGGGTTTCCTTGAATTTTACAAACACCTCTAGGAATATATTGGTCCCAATCTACACAAAGTTTATCTTGAAACATATCATTCTAAAAGCCTAGGAGCTATTATCAACAAATGGAAACATTAAATTCATACCTAAAGCTAGAGATCTTGAGGATATTTGCAATTGGTGGCCTATTACCCTTCTTAATGTGTCATATAAGATGATTGCTAAGGCAATTTCTTCTTAAATATTCACCATCTCCTTCCTTTAATTGTGCGGCCAGAGAAAACTAGATTTATCAAGTTCAAATATATTCTTGACAATATCATTGTTGTCTAGGAAGGTATGGAGTGGGCTCACAAGTCCAAGCAGTTGGCTATATTTTTGAAAATATATTTTTCTAAAGCGTATGATCAGATTGAATGACCTTTCATTTTGGCTATGCTTCAGGCTCTTTGTTTTGGTCCTAATTTCTCGAAATCCATGGAGATGCTAATGCTTATATTACCATCAATAACTCCTAGTCTGAGACCTTTGGGCTTTTCTGTTCCATCAGACAAGGTTTCCCTCTAGCACCAGTGCTTTATGTTCTTACTACTAAATTGTTTGGTTACTTGCTAGCCCACTCTATGTCTTCAACTTTGGTTCATGGCATCTCTTTAGCAAAATCCTCTTCCCAGTTGGTCAATGGTCATTTTGCTGATGATTCCTTTCTCACTTTTTTTGAGGATGAAGAAAACATCAATAATGCCTTGAATTTCCTTGACACTTTTTGTCAAGCTTCTGGCTCTTCTATTCAATGGCATAAAATGCTTTGTTATTGCTAGTCTTTTTTTCTAGCTCCATGTTGGCTTTACTAGTGTGAATGGAAATGGGTCACTCACAAGAAGATTTTTCACTTTTTAGGCATTCCTTTTTCCTCTCAAGCATCACCAATGGATTTGTGGAATGTTTTGCTTGCTAAGATTTATAAGAAGCTAGATTATTGGCTTACAAAATCACTTTCTCTTGCAGGAAAATTCCAAATTTTCTCTAAAATTCTTGCAGCTATGCATGTCTATTTTTCTTCTTGTTGAGCTCCTTCAAAAGCCTCTTATTAGAAATTAGAGAAACTTCTCTATGATTTTCTTTGGGCTTCTAGTTTCAATCATCATGGCTTTCATAGAGTTTCTTGGAACTTTTGTTGTCTCCCTAAAGAGTCTAGAGGCCTTGGCCTTCTCTCTAGATAGAAGAAATGCCTTGCTCTATGTGCCAAATGGATTATTTGTGCCATCATAGGAGATGAATATTGGAAGATTCTGGTTTGTCATTGCATTTCCTCTGGGTTTCATTTTAATAGACCAACATGGAAGGATATTAGCTTTCAAACCCTTCTCATCATGTGAGAATTAGTACTCATACAGGCTCTTTTGTTACCAAGACCATATGGAAAGCTTGGGAAGTTGTTAAGCATTGGCTTCATTGGTCTAGAGATGAGTTTTGTGATGGGCTCTCTTTGAACTAATAGAGAATTTGGTGGTCTCTCTTGTTTGCCATCTAGGGTATTACCTTAGCCAAGAATTAAGGTGCTTGTGCTCTAAATTTTTCCAAATGAGCATCAAGACTCCTAAAGATATTTTCTCTAGGGTTTCATGAGTCTCAGATCTTGGGAAAATATGCAACTCCAATACCATCTTGCTTGTTTAGATAGATAGACTTTTGACTTATTGCTTTCTACAATTCCATGTCTCTTAATTAATAAAGTGGGTATCCAGTCTGTTAGACCATGGTGTACTGATTAGAAGTGGTATCCTACCACTCCTTTCACTAGATACAAACCAAGTCTACATTATAGATGGCTTTCTCCCCATTGATCGATGGTGGATACACTCAATCATAGAAGGCATTTTTAATCTCCCCTTTCTCAATGGAGAAAGTGCTTTGACACTATTTGGAGGGCCATTAAAAAGCCAAAGATTGCTCATTTTTCTTGATGCCTGGCTTTTCAAGGTCTTCCCCTTGGGTCTCAGGTCAAACATATTGGGGTTTCAAATCTTAGGTGTCCATTTTGTTGCCAACCAGATTATTTCTTGCAAATTTTTCGATTTTGTAGATGTGCTCAAAATTTTTGGTACTGGATTCATTAATTTTTTATGTTGTTTTGGCCTGAACCCTTTTCTTGGCACATGGTTATTTTGGGGGATTCCCTTAGGATCCCTAGAAAATTTACCCAAATTTGGTATACCTTCAAGATGCAGATTTTCTTCACTTTGTGGAAAGATAGAAATGTTGCTCTTTTCACTTAGTTTTCTTGATATAGATATTGCTATGTACACTAAGGTATGCATTTGTAATAATGTAATGATGTAGATTCAAGTTTAAGAAAACAAGGTGGCTCTGGAGGTGGCCCACCTTCAAGAGCTACTTAATCATTGGAACAATGCCCTTTGTACTACTACTAGGGTACCTCCAGATGCCTCAGTTGATACCACAATGCCTAGAGGTTGTCGCTTGCACACACCCCATTCCTAGGCTTCCTACCACCACTCTCCCAGTGGTGGGAATGGTGGGTGGAGGCACCACTCAGTTTCCCCACCCTGTGTTGGCATTGACTAGTCACTGGCTCCTCCTCATGGTCCTCGATGGGTGGTTTCTGGAAAGTGGCCTTTTCATTTGGAATTAGCCATCTCTCCTCCATAGCCTGATATGAAGGATGTTGAATAATCCCCTAATGATGATGCTAATGGCTAGAGTGTTCCCAATTTTCCTACCAACCCCAAGGATGGCTAGAGATTTCATGATCAAGATAAACCACCTCCCTTAGCTAGCACTACTTTAGCTACCTGAGGGGTTGCTCTTATATGTTTTATTTTTATTAATAGTTTTTGATTTTGGCTTTGGCCACGTGAACTCTTGCGAGGTGTTCTTGTATCCCTCAACCCCCTTTTTGTGAGTTGTAATCTTAACATATTATTTATTAATAGAAAAGCACTATTCATAAAAAAAGAAGAAGTTAAAATCGATTTGTTTTTTAAAACATAATTATTTTTTTAGTGTATGATTTTAAAAAGATTATTTTTACACAAGGAAGTAAGTACTAGTATTATTAAGAGCATTTAGGATGGGACTATCACCTATTGAAATAAAATGTGCATCTTAATGGTATTCCATATGATGCAAGTAAAGTTGTTCTATTCGTAATTGTTGTCCTCTTGAAAAAATGTCATAACTTAGAAGATAGTGTTTCCTTGAAATTGGTTGTGTTATATTCAAGCATATTAATGAATCAACCTCAATAAAAACAAGTGCCACATAGTAGCTTGCTGTAAGTTGTAATAGTTTGATTAGGTATAATAATAAAGTTAAAAATTTAAAACAAATTATTGACATTTGATTAATATTTTATCATTTTATATAGAACTTTTACATTTATATTTATAATTATTAATTTGGAAAGATTAAAAGATTATCATTTTAGTTCTAGTATTTAAATATTTGAAAAATAATATTTTTCAATATAAAAATATTTTTAATTGATTTTAAAAAACTATTGAGAAAACATTTGTGAAGAATTTTTTTTAAATAAAATGAAATTGTGGTCCTCCACATTCAAATAAATAATAATTCTATATTTTAACCTATGAATCTAACAGTATTAATATCATTTTTTATGCATCTAAAATTTTTAGAAATTAAAAAAATTATATATAAACATTACAAAAATGAAGACATAAAATTATAAAGAAAATAACTTGTATTTAATTGGTTGAGATAGAAAATAAATCTTGAATATGAATACAAATAATATAAATAATTTTAGAAATTAATATTTTTACTTATATACTTTATGAAATTCTAAATAAAAATAAAACAGAAAAATTTATAACTTCTAATTGGTTCCAATAAAAGTAAATTCAATTACTAATTAAGCACAATTGAAATACTATAGCGTATGATAAATATTAATAACTATTTACTATTGTGTTCCACACACTAAATCTTATAGAAGTCAAATATGTTTACAATCTAACCTCCCAAAAGTAGTACTTTCAATCATCTATGAGGAACACAATACTTCCAAACCAATTGCAAGTGTACTTGAAAAATCGAGATGGAGAAGTGGGGGTGATTTAAAGGCCAATAAAATATTTTATTTAATGGATGAATGTTTAAACAAAACACCTTCAAACATATTCATCACATTCATAATATATAATTGAATTAACAAAAACAAGACTAAATAAATATATCTCTTAACAAAGAAATGGAGTTGTTAATGTTTGGAAAAGTGGAAATTTCTTGAAGGGTTAAAAAATCACCATGATGAATAATCTTATTAGGCCTCTGTATTCAATCATCACTGGTTGAGTATCCATTCTATGCACATCACTCTGACAAGAAAATAATGAGCAATGTAGTGGGTTACTCTATTTTTATACAAGATAGTAATCACTTATGAATCATCTTAGATAAGAGATATTCTTATTACACACAAAATATGTTTAAAAACTATTTATATTTTGAGTTCATCAAAATCTTGATTACACCACATCTCTACAAAATAAAATGTTTGAAATCTATAGTCTATGATAAAATGTGATATTCTTTTAAACAATAAAATAAATAGAACAATCAAATACTAATTTTCAAACACCATTAGATAATTTTCACCATTACCCTATTCAATTGTCCATTCTTCCATTAGATTCTCCTCTTACTAGTTTTTCTAGACCATCTTTTTGTAAGGAAACTCAGCAACAGGGAATAATAACCATTTCCACATAACCCACAATAGATCTAAAATAAATATGCAATTAAAACCCACATACAAGAGAATAAACAACATACCCACAAAATTGTGACACAAGATATACCCTAGGAAACCCTCATTGAGGGAAAAACTCAACCTCCAAAAGCATCCATCACCATGTATTATTCAACAAAAATTCCTTTGCAATACAACCATGGAAGCCTTCAAAGCCATAGCCACAATCGAGAAAACTATGTGAACAAGCACGAATCCACACATCCCATGCCATGCTTCCAACCTTCACAAATACTCACTTGGCTAACTTGTCAAGCCTTGTCCTGCTCGACTCTTTCCTTTTTCTCTTCTTCTTATCACACCAACAACTAACCTTGTGGCTGCTTATATAGTACCAAGTCCCACAAATCACCAAGTGATATTACATAAACCATGTGTTAAAACCATGTGCTACCTAACCCACTAAGCCCACATTTAATATTGGGCATTTAATTCTTTTCTCCACTATTAAATAATTATATAAAATATTATCATAATGTTACAATACAACTCATCAAGTATATCCCATGGAAATCTTTACATGTTGCACGTCCATCTAGGTGGAACATTAGATGATAAAATAAAATAAAATAATACAATAGAACAATACTATGCAATGTGTGCAACACCCAATATCTCAACAATCTCCCACTTGTTGTATACATTGCATAGGGTCAATCCATAGCCAAATAAATGAACAAGGGAACAATCCCTTCCAACACATCCACCATCATGGATCAAACTACACCAAGTGCTCCATCTTGGTACCCACAACAAAATCAAGGTATCTAGCATCTCAAACATGAATGATCTTACCTCCTACTACACCACTGCCACTGGACATACATAGAAGCCATCCAAAGAGAAAACCACCCAACTTGTCACATTAGAAGATCATAAAATCTTATATCAACTAAAATTCCAAGCACAAAAATCTAATCCAAAGTTAATCACATGTATCCATAGTTGTCAAAATATCCATAGCTAAAATAGCATTCATAGCAAGTGCCAAACCCATCCAACTATCCATACCTCCAAAGGTAGACCAAGTGAATCTCACATCATCAACATATCCAATCTGTAACCTGCAATCACAAGCCTTAAGAGAAATACTTGCCACATATATATCAAGAAGCTCCCATTGCAAAAGATAATGTCAAATCTATAACCAATCCACTCACAACATCTCAAAGAAGTGAATCCATGTAGTATAAAGGACATCCAAAATACATAAATGGATAACCTAAAGAACCAAGAGGGTATATTATAGATGGTGAAATAGCTTGGATAGGTGGTATGATGGAAGCATGGAGTGGAGGAGATGGTAGGATAGGATCTTGATTTAGCTGATGGGATGAAAAGATATCTTGCAGTAGAGGAGGTATGGCTTGAGGTTTGGAGATGGAGGGGATAGTGACTGCACTATGGATGGAAGACATGGTATGATGATATCTTTGTTTATGCTTTGGGGGATGTCAACATGCTTTTGGGCAGGATCTTGATAGGATTGGTTTGGAGTGGGTGGTGCGATAGGAGGTGAAGGGATGGACTCTTCAAAGGCAGCAGATGGATAGATGGGAGATTTAGTAGTGGAGATGGGTGAGTAGAAGATGGATGCATAAGGGTCATCATGGGAGATTTGAGAAATGCTTGGAGGTGATGTGGATAGGATTTGGAGGGATTTGACCGGTGGTGGGATTTTGATGCTTGCAGGAATTGGAAGGATTTTAAGCAATTCGATGGATGGTATGGGGATGATAGCTTTGGGAGATGGAGGTGATATTATAGATGGGGAAGCTTCATCACTGAATACTTCACATGGTTGGATTAGATGAAATGGCTTATCAACTGTTGGAGGTGGCTTTTCTTGTATTTCCTTTAGGAGATTCCTTCGAGACTCGTGTGTTAGAGGTGGAGGTGGATTGACAGGAATAGCTAGTGTGATAGGGGTGGAATATTGGAAGCTTGGTTGATTGGGTGATGGAGGAGAAGCTGGGATATCAAATGGCATGACTAGATAGTTTGGAAGAATGCATGGATTTTGTGGGATGCTTGGGGGAATGTTTCTAAGGCTTTCAATATACCCGTCATAGTCAACAAGATTTTCATCATCATTGGAATAGGAGGTGGCAGGAGCAAGGACAATACGACCAAACACATCATGATAGGTTTGGAATTTCATGTTTTGATGATGAGTTAGATGGGGATGGGGTCTTGCATATGGATGAACATGGAAGCTCATGGTTGGATTTGGATTAAGCGTAGATTTTGGATTGGCTGATGAAGGATTTCCTAGGGAGAGTCAAAGCTGTATGACAGACCTAAGGAGGATTGGCTGGAGATTTTTGGCTTTCCTATGGATGGAAGACTTCAAGGGCATGTTATCAAAAAGTGAGAGTTTTGTTTTCCTATGCACTGGATTGGTGGAGATTGTGTCAACTTAAGGATAGACTAATGATCCTATGGGAATGACATGAGATTGACCACTTGTGGATCCCAACCTTTAGCTCAAGGTGATGAGGGATAACAAGTGACAAAGCTAGATTACCCTAGACAAAGCTCTGTCAAAGGGATAACCTTGGTGAGGCTGGTGGATTGGTCAGAATGATTGGATAGCAAATTCTACCAGAATGACAACTCTCTAAAGGCTTGGGTGTGATTTTGGATTGGGTTGCTAGCTGGCTGGGGGGGATGATTTGGAGAGACTTTGGATTTGGGATTGTTCTAAAGCAAGGAACTAGATAGATTCCTTTGCAGCAGGGGAGCTTGGATGATTTTTTGATGAGGTAGTGACTATGCTAAGTATGCCTTGAGTTGGGAGATTTTTTCTTTTTTGGGATTTTGACCAAAGCTGGAAAACATTCATTCAAAAGCTATGAACAAACAAGCAGACAAAATTTTGGAGCAAGCACGTTAAACACACCAACATCCTAGGAAGCTTTCTACAAGGATGAAATTATTTATAGCTAGGGAGTCCTTGATATACGCAAGGTATGTGAGGCCCAAATCCGTAGATGAAACTAAAAAGATGTCACACAGCCGAGAGGAGCGGTAACCCACTTCTCCTCTTTCACTTCTCAAGGGTATAAAGTTCCTTGAGACTTAGCCCGAGTGACAAAATCTTGATTCCAAGAGAGGTGTCTTTGGATTCACCTCCTAATTTTTATACTCCGCTAGAACATTGGAGTTGAGGTCATCCCAAGGGGTGATGAAATCCCCAAGTAGGCCTCCTAAAAAGTGTAAAACAAGACCACATACATGATCTTGGGTTTTAAAAGACACGCGTTTATTCCAATTGATGATTTAGATTTTGTAAGCTATGATTGAAGACACTTGTGATTATGGCATACAATGTTCATTCCAATTTGACAACATCGTCAGCATAATGAAAGTTGAGAGATCGTCAACATAAGAAATGTGAGCATCATTGAAAATGCATCCAAACCATGCAATGTTCATTGATTGTTAGCCATTCAAGATTGAGTGTGAGTTTTTTTTAAGCCCAAAACAAAGATATGTGAAACTTGATTGCCAAGCGCACACCCAGAGGCCTTCCACGTCAAGATTTGTCCAATTTTTATGCCCAAATAAAGTGTGAGCAAGATTAATGCACATTCAAGAAATTTTTTAACTTAGAAAAACCACTAAAGACCCAAGCGAGTGGAGTTTGATCTTTTTGGAGCACTTAACACCCTCTTAGGTAGACTCATCCCCATAGATGGCGCTGAGATTGCAACCAATGGTTAAATTGATGGGTGATTAAAGAGGGTGAGTCCAACTAAAAACTTACTCAAAGAGTCTTTATTAGTTTTTATAACTTAGAAGATTTAAAAAATGTGGATTCTTTTTATGCCCCAAAATATGATTATTTGATCTATGGCATTCAAGATTGCATTTGTTGTTTTAATCAGACATTCATAAAAAAAAAAAAATTTGATTTTAATCCATGACACTCAAGAGTGATTTTAGCAACATGCATTCAAAGACAAGTGATTAAACATTCAAGTTTTTTCTTTTGAGCATTCAAGATTGAGATTTTGTGTGTTGTTTTAAGAACTTTGAAGTGCTTTGTTTTAACCTTAGATCATTCAAGATTTTTTTGGACTCAAAAGTGAAAATGACTCTTTGGACTTTGGTTTTCATTCAAGATTTTGTGTTCTAGTTTGCATATTTTAAGCCCAAAAATGATATTCCTAGATTGTTTTGATTCATGAAAAACCTAAGAAACATTCAAGATTTTGCAACAAGACATTTGTTTGGAACAAATAACAAAGCTTTTAGGACAATTTTTTGCAACCATTTAAGACTCTTAGTTTTCATGAGATTTTTAAAAGAACTTTAAAATATTTGCAAATGAGGTTCACTTTATCCTTGATTGGTGCTTTGAGTTTGATTTAGATTTTAGTGTGCACTTACTGTTGATTTTGAACCTTTTGAAATGGAAACTTGAAGTTCTTTTTAAATTCCCAAAGATGAAGTGTTCCTAACTTTGCATGAATGCATCTAAAACCTTGATGTTGCAAGGATGCAAATGATTGGATTGGTTTAGTTTCACTTGTTAAAAGATTTTTAATTTTTTAATAGATTTAAGTATGATTTGGGGGTTCATTTTAAGCACTAAAAAGAAGTGTGTATGATTTTGCTTCCTTAAAAAAATGGCCAAGATCTCTCACAAGAAGAAGAAGAAGTAGATGGAATAAGAAGAATATAGACAAGAAGAGGAATAAGAATTCCAAGTGCTTTGTCCACCTATAAGCTTGAAAAATCTGCAAACACTATGAGATATACTATGAGTTCCTTTCTCTTCTTCATGCTCATGTGGACCTACAAAACCAAATTATACAATCCTACCAATCACAAAAATAAGTAAAATTAGCCAAAATTAGAAAATGACATACAAAACTTGACTAAAAAAGCTAATTAAGATGACCCATGCAAGGTCCCACTGGGTGTGCCAAAATGTATATGAGCAATGTTAGTATGGTAATAGAAACCAAATTTAAATAAAGCTTCTACAAACTAAACAAAATTAATAAAATTCAAGATAGACTAAGATGAGATCTCAATTAAGAATATGAGCCATTAATGAGCTCTCTCAATAAGAAGCTCTCTTGTTGAGTGGCTTTGTCTAAATAGATAGGATGTATGCTCAAGCTTATGCTTCAAAAAGGGCTTCAAATGGAGTTGCAATTTGGGTGTGAGTGTATGGTTTTGATGTAAAATGGCTTCTTAAAATGGAATTATGACTTTACTTCATGGATTGTGTTGTTTGGCAAAGGGGAAGGATCCAATTTATAGGCAAGAGGCTTGAGGGATTGAGGGCTAAGATGCAAGGATGGGAAAAAGCTCATGGAGGGCTCAGATTGCATGAGAGGAGAGCACATGGATTGTGCTTCCTTACAGCCAATTAGGGAGTGACACATGTCACAGGGTGAGAGGATGGAGGAAAGGGGAAGGATGAGTCAACAAAGGAGTCTCAAGGGATAAAATCTTCATAAAGATCCTCATAATGGCTTGTAAGAGCAATAAAAGGGCTTGGAAGAGTCATTTATGGCCTAGTGGGCTTCATAAAGTTTTATGGTTGGGATATTTTGAAGGAGATGAGAGGAATTTTGACTTGGGCTTGATTAAAAAGGTTTTAAGCTTGCTTAGGATTGTGCAAATGATTAGAGGATTTTTTAGGATGGTTTAAGATTAGCTTAGGGATAGGCAAGTGGATGGCATTTAATGAGGGTGGGTGAAGGAGGAGATATTTGTTAACTTTGGCTTGGGTTAGTAAGTCTTAACCCATGTTTAGGGAATGTGACAAGGTTAGGAGGGGATTAGGATTAGGTTTAAAGACATCTTCTAGAAGAGTCTAGACTTTGGATGAGCATAAAGACTTTCTAGAATAGTCTAGAACTTCCTAAGATGAGGATGAGGACTTTCTAGAAGAGTCTAGAACTTCTTACGATGAGGATAAATTATA
Source organism: Cupressus sempervirens (assembly GCA_028749045.1). NCBI lineage: Eukaryota > Viridiplantae > Streptophyta > Pinopsida > Cupressales > Cupressaceae > Cupressus > Cupressus sempervirens. Next base: position 1,053,012,705 of record CM053787.1, read on the forward strand.
TTTTTAGGAAATAAATAAAGTTTTATTTATTTCAAGGGTTTGGGTTGAGGAGATATTTATTAAAACTTTTTTAATAAACATAAGGATTAATATTTAATCTTAATTAAATATTTTTAGTTGGGATTACGGGTAAGAAATGATAGGATTAGCCGTTAATCAAAATTAAAGAAGGATTAGAAGATTTTGGAAGAGGTTAGTGGTCTTAAGGAAATTGGCCAAGTTTTGGGCAAAAAATAATTTTATTTATTTATTTTGGGTTTTTTGGTCAATTTATTAATTAAATAAAAAACTAAAAAAATAATGTTTAAATAAGATTTAAACATTTTTGGGAGGGATTCCTTAATTAAATATTTTTAATTAAGGTAAAGGGATTTAATGGCATAAAAATAAATAAATAAATTAAATAATTAATTAATTAATAAATAATGATGTCGTCATAAATTTTACAGAAAATAAAAATACTTTATTTTTCAAAGGTTTTTAGGTGTCTATAGTCACAACTCTAAATGTGTATCAAGAGTATACCATGACATAATAATGAAACCATCCTCATACCAATGATAACATGCCAAATAAAAGCATAAACCAAACCTTTATCAAGAACTCCATAAGTCCTCAAAATGCAACCATCTTCATACACCATGAAGAAAACTATCTCCACATACCATGAAGATAACCAAAAACTCCATGAGTCCTCAAGATCTAACCATCTTCACACACCATGAAGATAACCAAGTGCACCATGCAAATGTCAAAGATACTTTTGCAACAATAGGATCTAAGACAAACCTTCAACATCTACAAAGACTCAATAAATATATCAATGCCAACAACTCTCACTCAACCATGGTACCATGTCACCTATGGCATCATAAAATTCATCATCTACATGAAAATCCAAACCAAACCAAGAACTAATCCTACACTATCACCTCATTACTATCACAAGCTCACACTGAACCATGTATCCAAGCTATCCATGACACATGATAAAAAATCATCATGTTAGCATGAGAATCAACCAAGGCATTAAACCATCAAAGAACTCAAAGTGCACATCATGAGCTCCTCAAAAGAAACCAAATAACCATGATCCTCAACCAAGAATATATACCACCATAATTGAATAAAAAATTCAAGCTAATGAACATCAAGGATGTACCTGTATATCCAATCATGTCCTGCCAAAATCCATGGCACCATGATCACATCCATGAACTAAGCATCTAGCTCTCAATATGTCCAACCTGTCAGCATAAAATAATCAACCACAATCCTCTGCCATGACTATACCTAGTAACAACATCTCATCCCTTCCACATGAATAAAATAGTAAATCATGTGACTTAGGGCATAAACAACCCAAATCCAAGCCAGGAATCTAAATATGCATCAATTATGAAAGATCAATGAGCAAAGACAACCCATAATGAAGCTATAAATGTAACCTATAATTATAGTCCTCTTACAACACTATACAACTTGTAGATCCAATAAGTCATCATACATATTCAAACCAAACACTGATAACCATATCATCATGAGACCAAACTTGAGTATACAATGACATCAAATCTTAAATCTCCAATGCCATAAACACATAATGTTACCATAGTCAAAATATATTTATAAACTATTTAGATCAATATATCAACAAATAAATCATGCAAAACCTACACAAAATCTGAACCAATGTGTAGATCTCTCCAAGAGCTTTCCATTCACTACTCGAAGTCTAAAATTTGACTCTGTATGCCCAAGTTATGTCCGAATCTATGCTCAAAATAAATAACATCTAACTTTAGGGCTCTTAAAAATTAACAAAATATCAAAATCATAGAACCAAATCTATGCCAAGTTGTAGTTCTCTGAATTAGCTTTCCAACACCTCTAAGAACTTTGAAATCTGATATTCTAAGAGAAAGTTATGGCTGTTTTACTAAGAAAGTCTTTTTACAATTTTCACTGCAAATATTTTTTTTTTTTGTGACGAAAATTCTGACGGGATTAAATTTGACAGCCATCATGGGCTTAAACCAAAAAACTCTTTCATTTCCTCTGAACATGGCCAAACTAGGGCATATTATATATCAAAATATATGAAAATGTCAACCCGGATCCAATGGTGAGGTCTATTTTTACCCAGGAGGTCATTTTTGCAAGTTCCCCCCTAAAACCCTCATTTAAATGAACCATCCAAAAAATCCTTTTGTCCATTAAATTTCACATGCCCAAAATCTACCAACATCCCATCATAACAGAAAACCCAGTACCCTCAAATCTGCAATAAACAACTCATATATCTTGCCCTTTCTTTTATCCTCTCATGCATTTCCATGGATTCAATCTAGGGTTACAACAACACAACCATAGCTCTAATACCACTTGTAAGGAAACTCGACAATAGGGAATAATAACCATTTTCACATAACCCATAATAGATCTAAAATAAATATGCAATTAAAATCCACATGCAAGAGAATAAACAACATATCCACAAAATTGTAACACAAGATATACCCTAGGAAACCCTCATTGAGGGAAAAATCCAGCCTCTAAAAGCATCCATCACCATGTATTATTCAACAAAAATACCATTGCATTACAACCATGGAAGCCTTCAAAGCCATAGCCACAATCGAGAAAACTATGTGAACAAGCATGAATCCACACATCCCATGCCATGCTTCCAACCTTCACAAATGCTCCCTTGGCTAACCTATCAAGCCTTGTCCTTCTTAACTCTTGCCTTTTTCTCTTCTTCTTGATACACCAACAACTACCCTTATGGCTACTTATATAGTAGCAAGTCCCACAAAACCACCAAGTGGTATTACATAAACCATGTGCTACCTAACCCACCCCACATTTAATATTGGGCATTTAATTCTTTTCTCCAATATTAAATAATTACATAAAATATTATCGCAATGTTACAATAAAACTCATCAAGTATATCCTATGAGAATCTTTACATGTTGCATGTCCATCTAGGTGGAACGTTACATGATAAAATAAAATAAAATAATACAACATAACAATACTATGCAATGTGTGCAACACCTAATATCTCAAAACTTTTAAGTTTGAAAGTGTATGGTATCATCATCCCCACTCTGTTGGCCTCTTAAATTAATGGTGAAAGGATTCTCCACTAGAGCCAGGAACCAAAATATTTCAGTTTCACAAGAAAATGCAATATGTCAAAGGGTTTATGAAGATCTGGAATAAACATGTTTTTAAAAATATTTTTGAGGAGAAAAAGGTGGTAGAAGAAAAACTAGCTGAGACTAATGAACATATTTTACTCCATGGTTTAAATGTTGACATGCATTGAAGACAAAAGAATTTGCAAGAGGAGTGGTCTAAATTATGTAAGCAAGAAGAAGAGGATTGGAGACAAAAGTCTAGAGAATTGTGGCTTCATAAGAGGACCAGAATACTAAAAAATTTCATGCATCTACCAAACAAAAGAAGGCTAATAACACAATCTTTACAATTCATGACCATCTAGGAAATTTGATTTTTGACACTAAGGGTATTCAAACTAAGAGTGTAAGGTTCTTCTCTAATCTTCTTTCCCCTCCATTGCAAGATCCCTCCTTTTCCCAACTTGTGGATGAGATCTTGGATTCCATTACTTCTTTGATTACATAATATGACAATTTGATTCTTATGGCCTCACTTACTCTTTCTAAGATTCATGGTGTATTGTTTTCTATACTTTTTGATAAGGCACCAAGCCTTGATGGGTTCACTGCATTATTTTTTCAAAAATGTTGGCATGTCATTTTTTTTGAATTGCTTGAGGTTCTTGAAGAATCCAATAATTTTTTTTTCCATTTTGAAGAACTTTAATATCACCAATATTTCTCTCATCCCAAAGGCTAATGATCCCTATTCTTTTGTGTGATTTCTATCATATTTCCTTATGTAACACTATCTATAAGTCACAAAGGTTATTTGTTTGTATCTTGAGCCCATTATTCTAGAAATTATATCGATAGAACAAGGGGGTTCTATTCTTGGTCAAGAAATAACTGAGGGAGCAATAATAGCCCACGAGACCCTTCATTCCATTAAAGAACATAATATTTCAGGCTTTGTTGCCAAATTAGATATGATGAAGGCTTATGATAAATTGAATTGGTCTTTTCTTCTTCTAGTCCTTCATCAATTTGGTTTTTCTTCTAGGTGGTGTAAATGGATTAAAGCTTGCATTTCAAGTACATATTTTTCTATTCTAATTAATGGTGCACCAATAGGTTTCTTTTCCTCTTCCTAAGGAGTTTCTCAAGGTGACCCTATTTCTCCATCGTTATTTATCATTGTGGTAGAGGCCTTTAATAGACTTATTAAATCTTTTAATAAAAAAGGGTTGTGAAAAGGTATCAGTATTGTAGGTACATCCTTGCCCATGACCCATTCTCTTTTTATTGATGATACTTTACTTTTTGGATCATCTACATATCAAGAAGCACAAAGCATGAGGAAACCCACTGACCTATATACACAAGTTTTAGGTCAATGTATCAATGCAACTAAATCTAAAATTTATGTTTTTAATACATCCCAATTGGTTTCTCAAAGAATAATCCATCTTCTTGGTTTTCCTCATGATAATTTACCTTCTACTTATCTTGGTGTTCCCTTTTGTATGGGATTAAACAAACCCTCTTATTGGAAATACATGATTTGTCGTATCAATAGTAGAATTACTGGTTGGAAGGCTCGTTGGTTATCCCTCTAAAGTAGAACTTTTCTTATCAAAACTATTCTTTTTGCCATTCCTAACTATTGCTTCTCCATTCTACAAGCCCCTAAAGGTATCATCTCTCAAATTAAAACTTTAATCCACACCTTTCTTTAATCAAATAATATGAATGGTTAGAATAAAATACCACTGATTTCTATTCATTACATGTCAACCTCTTATAGAACAAGAGGTGTTAGACTTCCCAACATTACCAATAGGAATAGGGCTTTTGGTGCAAAACTTGTTTGGCAAATGTATGAAAAATCCTCTACCAAATGGTGTCGCCTTTTACAAGAGAAATATTTACATAACGTAGAACCTTCTAGAGTTCTTACTATGCTAGACCTACCAAAGGGGTCTATCATTTTGGATTTCATGATGGCTTCTTGAGAAGTTATTATGTCATTTATATCATGGAAAGTGAACAATGAGGATAGTGTCAATTTTTGGTTTGATTCATGGAATGGGTCCTCTCCCCCCCCCCCCCCCTCCTGCGCCCCCCCCTGCCACTATTGATTCTCTAAAATATTTTTCAAACATAGTGATTCAAGCTTGGGGGACATCCTTTTCTACTTAGGTCTCAGCTATTCATAGGTTCATAGAGCTAGTCATTTGGTAAGACCCCTCAACTCTTCCTATATCCTAGAATCAAACTGCTTGTTTCAAACAAGTACTAGCTGAAAGGAATGTCTTTATGTATAATCATCTAGATTGCCTCTTTTGGGTTCCAACTAGAGATGGTAAATAATCTATTAAACTAGGATACTTGGCTATCCAACACAACCAGTATAATCAGACCACATATTGTGCTTTTGAATTCTGTTGGAATAGCATAGTTCTACCAAAAGTAGGATGCTTTGCATGGTTTGCACTAAATAAAATTTTTTTAACTAGTGATCATCTTCACATATTGAACATTTTCAATCCCTTTAATTGTGTGTTATCTACAAGTTATAGAAATGATAGATTACCTCCTCTTGAACTACCCTTTTGCCCAAGATTGTTGGCATTTTGTCCTTGATAAGCTTAATTTTCATATGCCATTACCTAATTCTCTATGGGATTTTCTTATCTGAGCACAAACCAAGTGGATTCCTCCAAGCGAGGGTTATTTCAAACTCAATTTTGATGGGGCCTCTAGAGGAAATCTAGGCATATCTGGCTATGCAATAGTCATTAGATATTTTAAAGGTCATGTGATTGCAGCAAAATAATCTTTTCTCCCTTAGTGTACTAATAACAAAGTTGAGGCCTTGGCCTTGCTTTTTGCTTTGGAATTTGCAAAATCACTTTCTATATCTAAGTTACATGTTGAAGGAGATTCATCCATTATTATTAATGTTTGTATTAAACATCATGTATATAATTGGTCCATACATTATATATTACATCAACTATCATCTTTTCTTGATTCAAAGGTACTGATAAGGTTTATATTAACTCTTTACTTTCCCCACTTAACCTCCTTGATCTCCCCAACTTGGTTAATCTTATGAAAAAAGAAAATGTTTGAAATAAGGTTCAGTTCTCATATTTTATTTGATAGTAAATCATGACTTCTCCATGATTTTTCATTTCTTTTTCTTTTATGGATCTTTCTTGTTGTTTTGAGATATCACATATAGATCAAGGTCTTGGATTGCACTTGCATCATATGACTTTCTAATATCATGGTCTTAATTGAAGTTTTGAATGTAGATTAGTGATGGTAATATTTGTGATAGTTTTTGGCTGGGCTCTTGATCTTGTCTCTAGCACCAATCAATAAATTGTATTCAAATGAATTTTGGGCTCTTTGTAATCACTATATTCTTGATTTGGGAATCTCTAGGACAAGATTCGTTAGTGTTGATAGATACTCTCTCTTGATGCAATATTTCTTCTTTTGCATCCCTATATATATAAGTAGAAAAATTAGATACACTAATCATATATCATGTTTAACTTATAATAAAAATAAAAATTCACAAATCTAAAAACTGACACTATATACTATGCAAAGTTTATTTTCATACATAATTTGAAAATACTACTATTATGATAATATTTATAATACAAGTTTACGTATTCAAATAAAAAAAAATTAAGAAGATTCCACTACAAAATTAAGCCATGCATAAATAAATGAAATATTCTTAATTTCCAAAGTTCAGCTTTAAATTAAACAAAATACACATTCATTTTTCTCAATTTAATCAATAAATAATTTTTTAAGGGGCTCCTATAATTATAATGTTGGATATATTATTTCCTACTCTTTAAAATTAATTCATTTTTTGAGTCAGTCACTAGATGTTTCTAGAATTTTAAGGTTAAGTTATTCTATGTGTCGGTTGTCCTATTTTTAAGAATATTGTAAATATACTATTAGATATTTCTAAAATATTGTAATCTGCATATAAAAAGGACCTTGTCCTTTAATTTTTGAAACACACAAATTTTATTGTTTCATAGCACATTGTATTTTGTTTGGTTTGCTCTCCTCACTTATGTGGGAGCATCTTGACCCTTCATACATAATGATGAATTTCATAATATTGTAATATTTAAGTCATTTAGATTTTCTTATAACCATGTTGAAGAAATTGTTAAAATTATTAACTTTGTAATGTGATGTATTAAAAACTAGAAAAAAATACATTTGCATTGTAATGGGAGTGCTTAAAGAAGCGTTGAAAAATGTACAAAGGTTAAAAGAATGTGTTGGGTTGGTTAAAAAGGTGGTTGGAAAGTTGTAAACAACCAAAACCACTTTAAAATCATTGTATTGGTCATTCCAAAGAGAGAGGGGGTGAATGAGAAGAAGAATAGATCATTTTGAAGCAATTGGGTTTCAAGAACTTGTCATTTTGATTGGTTTTAACTGTTTTAGTGCTAGTTCCAAGTCTTGTACGGTCATTTACAGCTTTTAAACCTCATATTTTCTATATATTTGAAGATTAGGATGAATAATATTCTTTCTCTTTTTTTTTTGGAACAATTTTGTTAAGTTTTGAAGAAGTTATGCTAGTTTTGGTAAAAGTGGTCATTTGCAGATTTGAGGAGACCCAGCTACAGTCGGATTTATATGTTTGGTATGGGAATATTTTGATGAAGAAAAAAATATAGTTGAATTCATTGGAAAGATAGGTGAACCAGATTTTATTTCCAATTGGTTTGAGTCATTTTAATTCAGATATGTGTCAGTTATGTGTATTTTAATGAAGACTAATTTTTAAGGATTTATTTTGAAGTTACAGGCAATGATTTGTGCTTGTAGAAAAATTTATGAATAATAAAATTTAATAGATTATATATTCAGAAACTATACTCATATAGGGTTAAATTGAAATTGGTTGGGTTTTATTTGGAGTCATTTTGAGAAAGTTATTAGATGCCTAAGGAAGGGTTACTGATTTTACTTCTGATTTATGACAAGGAAAATGAGTCTACATGCAGAGACTATAACGTCTAATGGATTGAGTTTTTTTGGCTCAAATTTTGATATTTTTTAATATTCCTAATTTAAAACAACTTATCCAAAAAAATTTGAAAGAAAATTTCAGGATTGAAAGTTATGACTAATGTACTTGGGTATAACAGTCAGACAATGTGAATGGTAAAGTATTGTAAACCAGTGTTGGAAAGAGTTTTGTTTTGCCTCATGAGATGTCTTTAAAATGGAATTTATTTCTTGGATATTGAAGGAATAAGCATGTATAACAACATTTGGTTTACTCCATTGATTCTATTTACATCACCCATCCATCATATAAGAGGTGACCCTCGTACATAGAAAATGTTGGAATCTGATTGAAAAGATCATTGAGATAGTTGAGGAAATATGTTTCAATCATTTTTTTGTCATTGATGTAAACCTGCTATTTTTTAGTAAGAAAATTGCTTATAAGATCCAAGCACCATCACTTAGTTAATTGATGAAGAGGATTTAACCAGTAAGATGTAACAACAACACCTAAAGGAAAGGTTGAATTATGATTTTGTAATGAAGTGCAAGGATTAGTTAAGACAATGGTGAAATAATGTATTGGTAATATACTTGAAGATACAAAGGTTGGCTAAAATTAAGAACTTAATAAGAACAAGGTATAACAAAGACTGTCTACAAAGCCTGAACAAAGTTTATAGTAGGTGCCCAACAAAGTTAGTTCATGCCGAGTAGATTGCCAGTATGTGTTGAGTAAATAAAAAATCTAATGTGTGCCAAGTAACTTAGTTGGTGCCAAGAAAAATGTAATTGGTACTAAACATCAATAAAACTTAGTTGATGCCGAGTGAAAATGTAATAGGTGCCAAGTAACATAGTATATATCAAGCATTAGAAAGTCAATAGTTCTGAGCTGCTGCATTATTAAAAAATTCAAAGATTCATTAGATCTGAGCCGATAAGTTCATTACCTTGAACTTTGTGAACCAGATGGAAGATATGGATGTTGAGCTAGCAGTACAAAATTGTATGTTAACCATTTTTAGCTGAATATAGGTGGATTCCACATGATGTTTCTAGAAGGAAACAATATAAGGGATAGATACATTGTATCCTACCTAATCCATTCAAACCTTAATTTTAATAAGGGAAATTAGAGCAGGAAAAGAATTGAAAATTCCTATTTAAAGAATACAAAGTCATAAGACAAAGATAGAGAGAAAGTGGTCAAGTAGATTAGAGAGTGGTGCCAAGGAGTTGGCATTGACAAGGTTAAGAGAAAACCTAAGAAAATAGAGTATAGATGCTCTATTTCATCAAAGGACCATTGGAGTGACTGTATTGGTATAGCAAGCAAGAAGCTTAAGGAGATAGAAGCTTGAAGAGGGAAAAATTTGTCAGAATAGCAGAGATGAAAAGCCAAGCAAATTTCTAAATTGAATTGTGATATGATATTAGCAATTCAAGTTGTAAGTCTTTTCAAGTCAAAAGCCCTTATTAAATACTCTCTAGCAATTGTATCAGTTGTTGAATATCCTCTAACTAGGCTCACTCCTAATAGGGTGGTTGAAATCCCTTCACCAAGTCATATTTAACAATGTGTGTTGTAGCCTTTAACAGGGAAGGCCTTTCATAGGGCATCACTTTAGAAGAGTGAGAAACAAGGTAGCATGTTATTGGTGGTTTTTCACAAATTGGATTTCCATGTAAATCATTGTGTTATGTGTTGATCTTTCATGTTTTATTGTTGCATGTTGATTTACCAGTAACTTGCAAGTTTAGTTTAATAAGCTTGGATGCATGAATGTTTAATGGGCTCACTAGGATAAGTGAAATTTTTTTATTGAACCTTGAGTAACTGATTCACCCCCTCCCCCTCTTAGTTACTCTAAAGAATTCTAAAAATTGGTATCAAAACCATCTACTAATTTAGTTTAAAGGTACTAGAAGTACAAAGATCAAGATGTCTAAGAAAGAAGTTCCCAAGCTTAATAGAGACAACTTCACTGCATGGCAAAGTTTAATGAAGCTACACCTTGAATCAATAGGTGATCATGCACAAATTTCAATTTCAATAGAACATACTGGTCTAGTTGGTGTATCTACTACTAAAGATATGAAGAGGAAGGAGCACAATCACACAATGTTGGAAATTACCTCTGCTCTTAGCTATGGTAAATTTGATGACATCAAGAGATGCACCACTACATTTAAGATGTGGAAAGCCCTAAAAATTATTTATGGAGGAGATAAGAATGTCCAAAGAGAAAAAGTAGAAAGCCTCAGAGGAAAGTTTGATAACATGAGAATGGAGGAAGGTAAGAAAATTACCCAACATGCCTCCAAAATAAAGGAAGTAGTAAGTACAATAAGAAGTTCTGATGGTCATCTAGATGATTAAATTATTCTTAGTAAAGTTTTAAGAACCTTGCTCCGTATCTATGCTATTATAGTATTAGCCATCCAAGAATTGATATGCATACCAAAAAAAAAACTATGTCTTGAAGGTATAGTGGAAAAACTCACTGCATTCGAGTTATCCAACTTTGACAACTACAAGCCAGAGAGTCTTGATTCTACTTTCAAGTTTGAGTTGCTACTCAAAGATTCTAATGAAAAGAAACAATGGAAGAAGAGAAGGATAAAGCATGTGTCTAATGACAATGACACTAAAGAAGATGTTAAATATTGGAAGCATTGCTAGCAAGGAGGTTTCATAGAGGAAAAGGTAAATTCAAAGGTAAGTTGCCCATTATTTGTTTCAATTGCAATGAAGTAGGACATATTACTACTAGGTATCTAGAGAAGAGAAACTTCAAAGGTAATGACAAGTACAAAGGAAAAATAAGTGAAGATAGTAGAGAATACAAAGATGAAGGCAAAAAGTGCTATATTGTAGAAGGTGGTGACTCAGATGAAAATGATGATGAGGTAGTCTATGTCGCTGTGAAGGATGAGTCAGATGAGATGAAGCAACTACACTTGTAACCTATGTAAACAAGAATGAAAAATGGATCATTGATAGTGGTTGCTCACACCACATGACAAGAGACAAAGGTAAGTTCACTGCATTAACTCACTATGATGGAAATAGTGTTAGATTTGGTAATGATGCTCCATGTTTAATAAAAGAAAAAGTTTTCATTAAGCTCACAAAAAAGATTACATGTGATGATGCATATTATGTTGAAGGATTGAATTACAATCTACTGAGTGTGTCACAACTAATCAATATAGGTTGTAAAGTTGAATTTGGAAACAAAACTGCCAAGATTTTTGACACAAATGGAAATCTAATAGGAAAAGGAGACCAAAATAGGAGCAATCTATTTTATCTAGATATTGATGATGCCACTTGTCTTATTGTTCAAACTGATAATGTGTGGCTATGGCATCAAAGAATCTATCATGTCAACTTTTATAACTTGATTAGCGTCAAAAATATGAAGAAGGTAAGAGGTTTGCCTAAACTAAAGAAGCCTAACAATATAATATGAAAACAATGTCAATTAGGCAAAATGATGAAGTCTAGTTTCAAAAGCAAAATTCATACTTCAAAAGATGTTTTAGAAATGGTTCATACTAACTTGTGTGGAACTATAGAAGTGCAAGGTTACAAGGGAGACATATACATAATGCTATTTGTGGATGGTTACTCTAGGATGATGACTACCATGTTCTTAAAGAAAAAATATGATGCCTTTCAAATTTTTAAGTGGCATTTGGAGATGGTTGAAAAAGAGATAGGTAAAAATATAAAATTCTTGAGATCAGACAGACGAGGAGAGTTCACATCAAAAGAATTTGAGATGTTCTGTAATGACAAAGGAATCAAGAGACATACATCAACACCAAGGACTCTCCCATAGAATGGAATTGCAAAGAGAAGGAATAGATTAGTAATGGATTGTGCTAGAACATTGATGATGGAGAAATATGTTTCTCTAAAATATTGGAGAGAAGCAATAAGCACAACTGTCTACACCCTAAACCAAGTACAAATCAACAAAGGTATGAATGCAACACCTTTTGAACTATTCTATGGTCACTCAACCAATGTGAAACATTTTTTAGAGTTTTTTTAATGTAAATGCTATATTCTTAAAGATTCTAGAAATGGAAAGTTTGACGCAAAAAGTGATGAAGGTATATTCCTTGGATACTCCACTAAAAGTAAAGCATATAAGTATTTAAATACTAACAGTAACAAAATTGTGGAGAGTGCAAACTTTGATGAACATATAGAAGTTCAAGCTAATGAATCCATCAAAAGGCTAGGAAAATATAGATCTTTTGTATACTTCTATGAAGGAATGCTTGTTGAAGAAGAAGCTACCAATCCAATAGGCAACCAACAACAAGTTTCAGTATCTGTTGAGTCACAACTAGTGAATGTCAAGTTGCATTCAGATGCCAAGTTGTAGAATGAAGAAAATGTATATTTTGATTTTGAAGTGAGTACACATGAAATAGATGCTAAGCTACCTGAAAGAAATGCGCAGAGTGACTCTGAAACTAAAATACCAAACATGGAAACAAGGACAAAACAAAAGCTATCCAAGTATGTGAGAAGACATGACCCTAATGAAAAAATCATTGGTAATAAGGAAGCTAGACCAATGACAAGGAACAAACTAAGAAATGAATCATGACTGCTAAGCAAGACATAACCCAAGATAGTGAGAGATGCACTAGATGATGAAGGTTGGTGCAAAGCTATGGAAAAGGAGATTGAACAGATAAAGAAGAAAAAAACTTGGAGTTTAGTTCCAAGACCAGTTGATAAGAATGTGATTGGTACCAAGTGGATATTTAGGAACAAGCTAGATGAGAATGGTGAGATCACAAGAAACAAGGCTAGACTAGTTTGTAAAGGTTATGCTCAAGAAGAAGGACTAGACTATGGGAAAACATTTTCCCTTGTGGCAAGGATGGAAGGAGTAAGAACTTTACATCCATATGCTAGTTACAAAGGTTTTAAATTCTACCAAATGGATGTCAAGTCTACTTTTTTGAATGGTATACTGGATGAAGAAGTCTACATAGAGCAACTAGAGCACTTTTTTGATAACAACAACAAGGAGATGGTATGAAAAATGCATAAAGAACTCTATGGTTTGAAGCAAGAACCTAGAGCATGGTATGAGAGACTTCACAAATATCTTGCAAAGATTGGATTTGAGAGAATAGATGACAACAACAACCTATATATCAAGACTAAAAAAGGTAAGGACATCTCGATATCTAAAATCTTTATGGATGATATAATATTTGGAGGAAAGGATACCCTATGCAAAGATTTTGTTGATAAGATGAAACATGAGTTTTAGATGTCAATGTTTGGAGAAATAAAATTATTTATTGGATTACAAGTTCATCAACTGGAATATGACATATTTGTGACCCAATCAAAATATATCAAGGAGATACTTAAAAAAATTGATCTAGAAGATTCAAAATCAGTTAGTACACCAATGATAATAGGACATAAATTATCAAGAACTGAAAAATTAGCTGAAGTGAATCTGATAATGTATAGATCAATGATTGGAAAGCTACAATATATTGTACATAGTAGACTAGAAATTGCATTATTTGTTAAAATAGTAGCAAAAATTTTTGCAAATCCAAGAGAAAATCATCTTATGGCAGTAAAAAGAATAATGAGGTACATAAAAGGAATAGATGCCTTCGGCTTATATTATAAGAGGACTAAAAAAAATGAATTGAAAGCCTACACTAATGTAGATTGGGGAGCTAATAGAGATGATAGAAAAAGTACTAGTGGAGGAGCACTCTTTTTAGGTAGAAGATCAGTCACTTGGACTAGAAAAAAGTGAAGTTGTACCTAAATATCCATAGCTGAAGCTAAGTATGTTGCTACTGCCATAAATTGTACAAACATTGTTTGGATCAAGCATCTACTCAAAGGTATCAAGGAAGACATAACTGAACCAATGATACTTTATTATGTCAATACTAATGCCATCAACATATCAAAGAATCTTATGATGCATGCCAAAAAAAAGAATATTGCAATTAAGTATAATTATGTAAGAGAATTAGGGGAAGAAAAAGAGGTGAAGATGGAATATGTGAGTTCAAAGGAACAAATTGCTGACATCTTCACAAAGCCATTACCTAAGGATGCATATGAATATCTTAGAGGCAAGCTAGGTGTAATATCCATATCATAGGTTGTTTAAGAAACAACATAACTACCTTGCATCAAATAGGCTAATTTCTGAAAGAAAAAGATTGATGCAGAGGATCATACTTTATGTTTTTCCTATAGTACTTAAAGTGTTGAAATTCCAAATTAGTCACAAGCATGGTGATAGAGGGAGAAACTAGAAACTACAAAGTCTACATTTGCATAATTAAAGATGCTAAGCTATTTGTCTTTGGCATTATTGTAAAAAAGGGAGAATGATCAAAGTAGAATGAAAAAGAACTGCTAAATTGATCAAGTTTGAAGATGCGAAAGAAAAGAGCAAGAAATAGCCAAAGAAGAGAGAGCTACAACAAACAGAAAAAGAAAGGGATACAATAGCTAAGAGAGAGAGAGGAAAACAGATTAATCAAGATAATAGATCTATGAGGGAGAAGATCAAAGAAAATAGTGTATCAGCAAAGAGGGAGATATGAAAGTTGCTAAAATAGAAATGACAACAAATTTCTTTCTGCCATTGTCTTACTATTTTAACCTAGTTATGTTTCTCATTTTAGTAACTTGGTTGATCAATTTGGTTTTCCATCAATACCAAAGAGGGAGATTGTTGAAATTCGATTGAAAAGACCATTCAGATTGTAGAGGAAGTATGTTTTAGTCATTATTTTGTCACTGATGTCAAACTTGCTATTTGTTGTTAAGATAATTTCTTATAAGATCCAAGCACCATCACTTAGTTTATTGGTGAAGAGGATTTAATCAATAATATGTAACAACAACTCCTAGAGGAAAGGTTGAGTTATGATTTTATTAATGAAGTGCAGGGATCAATTAAGACAATGGTGAAATAATGTATTGGTAATATACTTGAAGATACAAAGTTTGGCTACATTTAAGAACTTAAGAAGAACAAGTTATAGCAAAGACTATCTGCAAAGCTTGAACAAAGTTTATAGTGGGTGCCGACCAAAGTTAATTCATGCCAAGAAAATTGCTAGTTTGTGCTGAGATAAATGTAACAAGTGTTGAGCATTAGTATAAGTTAGTTGATGCTAAGTGAAACTGTAATAGGTCCTAAGTAACATAGTATGTGTCGAGCATCAAATAGTCAATAGTGTCAAGCTACTGAATAATTTAAAAAGTCAAAGATTCACCAAATTTGAGCTAATATGTCTTTTACCTTGAATTTTGTGAACCAAATGGAAGATAAGGATGTTGAGTTGGTGGTACTGAATTCTAGGTTAACCTTTTTTAGGTGAATACAGGTGGATTCCACATGATGTTTCTAAAAGGAAACAATACAAGGGATAGATACATTGTATCCTACCTAATCCATTCAAAACTTAATTTTGACGAGGGAAATTAGAGTGAGAAAAGAATTGAAAATTCTTATTTAAAGAATACAAGGTCCTAAGATGAAGATAGAGAGAAAGTGTGCAAGTAGATTGGAGAGTGGTGCCAAGGAGAAGGCATTAAGAAGGTTAAGAGAAAACCTAAGAGAATAGAGTACAAATTCTCTACTTCATCAAAGGACCATTAGAGTGACTGCATCGATACAACAAGAAAAAATCTTAAGGAGATAGAAGCTTGAAGAGGGAACAAGTTGCCAGAACAATAGAGACTAAAAGCCAAGTAGATTTGTGAATTGAATTGTGCTCTAATATCATCAAGTCAAGTTGTAAGTCTTTTTGGGTCAAAAGTCCTTATTGAATACTCTCTTTCAATTGTATCAATTAGGGAAAATCCTTTGGACTAAGTTTGGTTTAATATCCATTTGAAAATACTTTAACAAGGTGACATTCCAAGAGAATGTTCTAAAGTCCTCTAACTAGGCTCACTCCTAACAGGGTGGTTGAAATCCCTTAACTAGGTCACATTTAATAATGTGTGTTGTAGCCTTTAACAAGGTAATCCTTTCATAAAGAATCACTTCAGAAGAGTGAGAAACAAGGTAACATGTTACTGGTGGTTTTTCCCAAATTGGGTTTCCATGTAAATCATTGTGTTATGTGTTGATCTTTCATGTTTTATTGTTGCATGTTGATTTACCAGTAACCTACAAGTTTAGTTTGATAAGCTTGGATGCATGAATGTTTAATAGGCTCACTAGGACAAGTGGAAAGTTTTATTAGACCTTGAATAATTCATTCACCCCCCAGTTATTCTAAAGAATTCTAATAGAAAATTAGTAACATACAATAAATAAAATTACCTTGGAAGAAATATTGGGACTGGGAATAATGGAGGGGAATATATTTGTGGAATTGAAGAACATGAAGAGTAATTGGGTTTATTTGAGTTTCATCCTGATTTAGAGAAATTCATCTTTGAAAATCTTTCATTGAATTCAATCATTATCTCTCTCCTTGTTTGCAAGGAGTGGAATAAGATTTTGTCTTAGCGTATATTTATGTAATAATTTTCCAAAAATAATCCCTGATTGCTTCTCTGTGGGAAAGACTCTGCTATAGTGTACTTATTTTCCAAAGAAAAATGGTTGAAGATATCTCTCTCTTTCCTCCCAAATACTCAAAAAATATCTTTCACTCATAATTGTAGGGAGCTATTGCTAGACTCTAGTGCCACCATTAATCTCTAGATTCCAAATTAGCAATAGTTGGAATTAATTTTTTGTATTTTATTTATTTAATCATGCATACATATACTAAAATTCTTACTATTGTGCTCAATTGAAAAATTAATGACACATAACCATGAGCCTTAGATCTTGGGAGGAAATGTAGATCCAGTTCCATCTATCTTTCTTGGATTAGAAATTTTTTGACCTACTAGTCTCTTCATTGCCAACCATTATGCTTCACAAGTTGGGTGTCCAAACCATCAAACCATGGCAAAAGGACTAAAAATGGTATTTGTGTACTCCTCTTTCAATTACAAGCCCAAGATGGGATACCTTTGGTTGATGCCTCATTTTCTTATGCTAATACTCTCAACCAATATGGGCACCTCCAATCTTCACAATAGAATTGGAGATGGGAGTTTAATACTATTTGGAATGTCATCATTGAAATAAAGATTTCACACTTCTCCTCTTTCAAGGGATTGTCTTTAGGTCCTTGGCTCAAGAACTTGGTTATTCCTAACTCACATTGTCCCTTTTGTGGGCAATCTAAGTCTTTTCTACACAGTTTTGGTTTTCTTGTAGAGCTTGATATTATTGGCTCTAGATTCATGGTTTTTTCAAGCCTTTTAGGTTGGAGCCCTTTTCTTGCCATATGGTTCTTCTAGGGGATTCCTTTTCACTCTATGGAATGATAGAAATGTTGTTCTTTTCACTCACATTTTTCTATATATAAATGTATCTATGTACACTAAAGCTTGCATATGTAATAATGAGATAATGCAGATTTAAGTTCAAGACAACAATGTGGCCAACCTTTGGTAATGCATCTTGTACAGTCACCCTATCATTGAGTTTCATTTTCACAGATTAGTCTCCACCTCATGGTTACCAGTAGGATCGCAGCTCCTTGGTTTGTTTGTCATAGATTTCACATTCCTAGGCCTCTTGCCTCTCTCCCAATGATGGTTGGGATGATCATTGTGGCCACTTTGCCTCTCTACAGTGAGGTTTTGGCTGGTCTCCAATTCTTCATCCTATTGCTTCTATTGCCTCTAGTTGACCTTCCTCTAATAGAGATCCCAAGTTGTCATTCCTCTACCTTGACCTAGTGATTTTTTCTTCTAGAGTGGAGAGAAAAGAAGATATCAAAAAAGATGCTATTGTTGATGGGTGGGATCCTCCTAAGCCACTCACCAACCCCACTGATGTATGGGGTTTTAATGATCGACATGATCCATGTTCGTCAATTAGCACTACCTTAACCACTTAAGGGTAGTTTATATCTTTTTAAAAAATGAATAGTTGTTAGATTTCTAGCTTTTCCATGTAAAATTGGTTAGGGTGATCTTCATATCCCTTGAATCCTTTTTTGTAATATGTAACTTCAATATTTAATTAATAGAGAAGGGACTATTCATAATAATAAAAAACTACACCTTTGAAACTGCTTCCTACGTGCCAGATTCAAAGATGCGTGTCACATGAGAAATCAACCATTACCTTTATTCGTGGAGACAACTGACACCCATTTCTTGTTAAGGGTTAAGATTGTCTAGAAGAATCTAGAGAAGAGGCTTCCTAGAGTCTTCCATTGTAGAGTCCAGATTAGATGTAGAATATTCTAGGATATAGAATACTCTAGAAAAGGAGTTTCTAGATTTTGGTACTACATGTATAAATATGTGATATAAACATAAAAGTTGTGCATTGTTCGAAGATATTTGAAGGTCTGATGTATCTAAGCAAGCTAGATTAGTATATTGTTGTTTATCAGTTATATATCTCTATTTTTTGGCTCTGCTTTACCCTACTTTCTACATTAAAATAGTTATTACTTTGGTTTTTATGTTGTTCATGGTCTACTTTAACATGGTATCAAAGCTTAGGCTTAGCTAGAAATAGATTTATGTGTGGTTCAGCTAGAGATTCAACTATAACTATCTCTAAAGAGATTTGGTGTAGGAAATACATTGTTGGAAGTGGTTTGTTTGCAAGGCTCATTTTTTTTTGCTAACATGAGCTCTTCTAATGAATTTTTTCCTATATTTGACGGAAGTGGTTTTGTAAATTGGAAGATTGCAATCATGAATGCTTTGAGAGAAAAGGAACTATGGAGGATAGTGAATAAGGAGATTGGAGAACCCCAAACTAATAAAGAAAAAGAGATTTGGAGATGCAAGTTGGAGCAAGCTAGAGGTATTATTGTTAGAATTCTTTAGAATAACTAAGAGGGGGGTGAATCAATTATTCAAGGTCCAATAATGTCCAATTCAAACTTTCTAATAAAACATGAGTGAATCAGAACTACTATCCTTCTACTTTCTTAACATGCATGCAATTAAACATCAAACAATCATGAAAAGTAAACATGCATCACACCATAATAGAAAGGATTTTGATGACGTAGAAACCCTCAAGGAATAAGAAGGTAAAACTGGAGTGGGGATGATACCCACAAAATAACTGTTCAATTGATTTCAATCACTTCTGATGGTTTGCCCTGTTAAAGGCCTACCTGTTAAAGGTTTTACACACTGTTAGATGTGACCCTGTTAAAGGATTTCTACACCCTGTTAGGAGTGTTCCCTATTAGAGGACTTAAGAAAATTCAATTTAGAATGTCACCTTGTTAAAGGATTTACATAGAGCTATTGGGCTCACCCAAGTCCATGGGATTTATAGTCACCTTCTCAAAAGAATCTTTTATCCCTCTCTAAGGATCTCCTATCTTTCTCCTAAGTATCTCTTATCCTTCTCCTAAGGATCTCTTATCCTTCTCCTGGGCATCTTCTATCCTTTTCCTAAGGCTTATCTGCCTAGCTATTAAGCTAACCTAGCAATCTAGGATTTCAATGTCTAATAAAATGGTAAGAGAGTATTAGAAGGGTTTTGACCTAATAAAGATTGCAACCCTAATCGTGGAGATTTTAGATCACTCTTTAGTTCTTTTCTTTGCTTGGATTTTATCCCTTGCAGTGCTGACAGGTTGTTCACCCTTCAAGATCCGTCTCCTTGAGTTCTTTCACTCATTATGCCAATGCACTCTATGGTCACTTGATCAATTCAGAGTCAATTGATGCTCTGTTCTTACTCCTCTTGGCTTCTTCGCATGACCATACTTATGACCAACTCCCTCTCACACTTGTGCATTTGATCTCTGACCTATAACTCGTTATAAAGAAGTTCTATTCTTCATTTCCCACTCAAATCTTAATTTGAGAAAATGATATTATTTTTCCTCCAAATTATTTCTTCTCAAAACTTCATGATAATTCCACCAGCATTCACCTTGAATTGGTTTGCATGGTTTACATAGAATTCTGTGACATCTACTCATCATCCTTATCATCCAACTAATTCACAAAATTCAATTAACAAACTTATCATTACTAATCTAGTGAATTTTTGACTTAACAAATAATGCAGCAACTCGGCATCATTGGTTTACTAATTCTCAACTCCTTATGTGTTATTCAACTTCTATTGTTACTTTATTAGCACTCAACACCTATAGCATTTCTTATTTTCTCAGCACTTGAAGACTCACTCGACATCCATTACCTTTTTTTGATGCTCGACACTTGACCAATTCTATGTTACTGGGCACCTAAAGTCTTTTCCTAAGTTACTCGGCACTTGAACAATTACTCGTCAGCTAAAGGATTTCTCAGAACACACTAAAGTTGAACTTGCTCGACTTCAACTGAGAATTTTTTTAGCTCTAACTAGCTTGCTCGACTCTCTCCAATGAACTTAGTTAGGCTTTACAAATGACTTAGTTAAACCTTACATCTTTGATGTGACTCAGTGTGTCCATCCTCTGTGTCTTAGAGTATGTCATCAATACACAATTTCATCAATGGCTTAGCTAATCCTTATACTTCATTACAACATCATAACTTCAACCTTTCTCTAGGTACTCTAGTTACATCTTATTGATTGCCTCCTCCTTGTCAATCAACCAATTGATAGTATTAGGATCACTAAAGCAATCTTCATTCCTGCAAGTAGCAAGTTTGATATCAATGAAAAAACAATGATTGAAAACATTCTTTACCAGTTTCATTATTCTTCATTCATGATCTTTTCAATCATTTCTAACAATCTCCCTCTTTGGCATTGATGGAAAACCAAGCTGATCAAATGATTGAACTGATCAATGTAGTTACCACCAAAATTATATACGTTTTCTACTTCTCCCTCTTGATTACTGCATCCTTACTACTGATCTCATACATCTCCATATCTTTACCCTTCATTGATTAGTTTCTCATAAAACTCCCTCTTTGACATAAATGCCAAAGATGTAGCATCTTTAATGTACTATATATAAGCTTTGCATCTCATGTTTTCTCCCTCTGTCACCATGCTTGTGACTGATCTAGAATTTCTATTCCTATTTTCATCCTCTGCATCATTCTTCTGATATTTCAATGATCTACTCCTGTTGATTTAGGGCAACTTCTTTGTTGCTTTAGACTGCTTGAGTTAGGGGCATTACTCCCAACTTGCCTCTAAGATATTCATAAGCATCCTTGGGCAATGGTTTGGTGAAGATATCTGCAGTTTGTTCCTTTGTGTGAACGTACTCCATCTTCACTTGTTTGTCTTCCACCAATTCTCTGACATAGTGATAGTTGATTACAATATGCTTGGTTTTTGCATGCATTATTGGATTCTTGGATATGTTTGTATCACTTGTATTATCACAATATAGTATCACAAGTTTGGTTACCTCTTCTTTCATTCCTTTCAATAGATGTTTGAGCCACACAATTTTTGTGCAATTAACTACTACTGCCACATATTTTGCATTTGCAGTGTATTGAGATGTGCATGTTTGTTTCTTGCTAGTCCAAGTAACTAGCCTTCTTCCTAAGAATAGTGCTCCTCCACTTGTGCTTTTCCTGTCATCAATGTTGCCTCCCCAACCTGCGTTTGTGTATGCATTGAGCTCAAACTTCTCATTCTTTTTGTAATATAGGCCAAAATCATCAGTTCCTTGGAGATATCTCATTATCTTTTTTACTACCATGAGATGATTTTCTCTAGGAGTAGTAGAGAATCTAGCTACTATTCCAACTGCTAATGCTATGTCTAGTCTGCTATGTACAACATATTGTAGTTTTCCAGTCATGGATACGTAAATTGTTTGATTGACTTTAGTTGATTCATCATTTTTATATAGCTTATGTCTTGTTGCCATTAGTGTGCTGACTGGTTTGGAGTCTTCCAATCCAAACATCTAGAGTATCTCTTTGATGTACTTTGATTGTGTCACAAATATACCATGTTTTAGTTGATGTACTTGCAATCCAACAAAGAACTTGATTTCTCCAAACATAGACATTTCAAACTCATGTTTCATTTTGTTAGCAAAACTTTTGCAAAGAACTTCTTTTCCTCCAAAAACTATATCATCCACAAAGATTTCAGATACAAGGATATCCTTACCTTCTTCTGATTTGATGTACACGTTGCTATTATCATCAGTTCTTTCAAGTGCTATTTGCACTAGATACTTGTAAATTCTCTAATACCAAGCTCTAGGGGCTTGCTTTAATCCATATAGAGCCTTATGCAATCTGCATACTTTTTTTTTTGTTATCTTCATCAACAAAACCTTTTGGTTGCTCTATTTAGACTTCTTCTTCAAGTATACCATTCAGAAATGTGGACTTAACATCCATTTGATAGACTTTAAATCCTTTGAATGCTACATATGCGAGTAAGGTCCTTACTCCTTCCATTCTAGCAATTGGAGCAAAAGTTTCTCCATAGTCTAGTCCTTCTTCTTGTGCATATCCTTTGCAGACTAATCTTGCCTCGTTCCTTATGATTTCACCATTTTCATCTAACTTGTTTCTGAACACCCACTTGGTTCCAATCACATTCTTGTCAGCTGGTCTTGAGACTAAGGTCCATGTCTTGTTCTTCTCAATTTGTTCTATTTCTTCTTTCACAACATTGTACCAGTCATCATCTTTTATGGCTTCACTTACTATTTTTGGTTCCATTTTGCTGAGCAGACATGTCTCACTTCTGAGTCTATTCCTTGTCATTTGTCCTACCTCTTTATTTCCAATAATTTGATTTGCAAGATGATTTCTTCTTACAAACTTTTCCAATACTGGTTCTTTCCTTGTTTTCATGTTGTCTCTTTCAGAATCTAAACCCTCATGCATATTTTCATCAGGTATTTTTTCATTTCCTTCATGTTGGCTATTCTCAAAATCTAAATGAACATTCTCTGTATTCTACAGCTCAGCATTCACTATCTATGACTTGGTAGATACTAGATTTTGTTGCTGATTGTCATTTTGAGTTGCAACTTCACCATTATTAGGTATACCTTCATAAAAGTATACAAAGGTCTTTTATTCTTTTGCTTTCTTGGTGTTTTCAACACTTTGAACTTCTACAAGCTCATCAAATTTCACATTTTTGCTTTCTACTACTTTGTTAGCCTTAACATTCAAGCACTTATAAGCTTTGTTTCTAGTAGAATAACCAAGAAACGTGCCTTCCTCACTTTTTGCATCAAACTTTCCATTTCTAGACTCTTTATATATATAGCATTTGCATCCAAATATTTTGAAATGTTTTACATTAAGAGAATGCCCATACCATAATTCAAAAGGCGTTGCATTTGTACCTTTCTTGACTTGAACTCTGTTGAGTGTGTAGATTGCAGTACTTATAGCTTCTCTCTAGTACTTGAGTGCAACAATTTTTTCCATCATTAAGGTCCTAGCACAATCAATAACTGATCTATTCCTTCTTTCTGCTATACCATTATGAGGTGGAGTCCTGGGTGTTGATGTCTTCCTTTTGATTCATCTTTCATTATAGAATTCTTCAAATTATCTTGATGTGACTTCACCTCACCTATCAGATCAAAGACATTTTAGGCTCTTTCTAGTCTCTTTCTCAACTCTAGCAAAGTACCATTTGAACATTTGGAATGCATTTGATTTCTATCTCAAGAACATGACTGTCATCATCCTTGAATAGTCATCTACAAATAGCATTATGTATCTGTCACCTTTGTAGCTTTGTACTTCAATAGGACCACACAAGTCAGTATGAACTAGCTCTAATACTTCATTAGAAGTATAAGTCTTGCTTTTTAAAGTTGACTTGGTCATCTTCCCTAGTTGGCATTGTTTGCACATGCTATTATCAAGCTTTTTCAACTTTGGTAGACCTTTGATTTTCTTCATTTTGTTGATGCTTATCAAATTGTCAAAATTTACATGACATAGCCTCTTGTGCCATAACCATACATCATCAGTTTGAAAAATGAGACAAGAAGCATCTTTCATGTCTAGGTAAAACAAATTACTCCTAGTCTAATCACCTTTTCCTATTAGAATTCCTTGAGAATCATAAATCTTAGCAACTTCTTTTTCAAATTCAACCTTACATCCTATGTTTCCTAACTATGAGACACTTAATAGGTTATAATTTAGGCCTTCAACATAGTATGCATTATCGCATGATATCTTTTCAATAAGCTTGATACTACCTTTCCCTTTGATCTGACATGGTGCATTGTTACCAAATCTAACACTATTTCCTTTATATTAAGTAAAGGAAATGAAATTACTTTTATCTCCAATCATGTGATGAGAGCATCCACTATCTATGATCCATCTATCATTCTTGTTCATGCAAGTTACAAGGGCAGTTGCTTCATCTTCATCTGATTCATCTTTCATAGCCACATAGACTACTTCATCATCATTCTTGTCAGAGTCTTCTTCAACAATGTAGCATCTTTTGCCTTTACCTCTGTAGTCCTTGTTGTCCTCTTTCTTATTCTTGAAGTTTCCTCCATCCTTGTAATTTTTCTTTTGTGTGCATCTGGCTGCAATGTGACCAACTTCATTAAAATTGAAACAAATGATTGGCAGCTTACCTTTGAATTTGCCTCTTCCTTTGTGAAATATTCTTTCTAGTAATTCCTCCAATTGGTCTACATCATCTTCATCAGTGCTGCTATCACTAGATACATACTTTCCTTTTCCACTCTTTTTCTTTGTTTGCACCTTCTCATTGTCTTTTATTGTCATCTTGGCTTTGAATGCATATTCAAATTTTTCTAGCTTGTAGTTGTCAAAGTTGGATAGCTCAAAGGCAGCGAGTCTTCCAATTATTCCTTCAAATGACAATGCATTTCCTAGTACACACCTTAGCTCTTGGATGGCTGATACTCTTATAGCATAGATAGGAAGAAAAGTTCTCAAGTATTTGCTACATACTATTTCTTCTACTAACTATCCTCCTAGGCTTCTTATGGCACTCACTACTTCCTTCATCCTTGCACCATATTGAGCAGCATTCTCTCCTTCTTCCATTTTCATGTCATCAAACTTTCCTCTTAGGCTCTCTCTTTTGGCTCTCTTGACATTATCATCTCCTCCATAGATTCTTGATAATGTTTCCCACATTTGATGTGCAATACCACATTCTTTGATGTCATCATACTCAGCATAGCTTAGTGTTGAAGAAATATCTAACATTGCTTGATTGTGCTTCTTCTTTTTGCTTATGTAATCTACAATCAGGGGTCTTGTAGGGTCTACATGATCAACTATGATTGAGGTTTGTACATAGTCACCTATTGATCTGAGGTGTAGCTTCATCAAACTTTGCCATGCAACAAAGTTGTCTTTGTTTAGCTTGGAAACTTCTCTCTTGGACATCTTGATCTTCCCACTGCCAGTACCTTGAAACAAATCAGTAGTGTGCTCTGATACCAATTGTTAGAATTCTTTAGAATAACTAAGAGGGGGGTGAATCAATTATTCAAGGTCCAATAATATCCAATTCAAAATTTATAATAAAATAGGAGTGAATCAGAAGTACTATCCTTTTACTTTCTTATCATACATGCAATTAAACATTAAACAATCATGAAAAGTAGACATGCATCACACCATAACACAAAAGATTTTGATGACCTAGAAACCCTCCAAGAATAAGAAGGTAAAACTGGCGTGGGGATGATACCCAAAAAATAATTGCGCAATTGATTTCAACCACTTCTAAAAGTTTTCCTTATTAAAGGCTTTACACACTGTCAGATGTGACCCTGTTAAAGGATTTCTACACCCTGTTAGGAGTGTGCCCTATTAGAGGACTTAAGAACATTCAAGTTAGAATGTCACCCTATTAAAATATTTACATAGAGCTATTAGGCTTACCCAAGTCCATGGGATTTACAGTCACCTTATCAAAAGAATCTTTTATCCCTCTCTAAGGATCTCCTATCCTTCTCCTAAGGATCTCTTATCCTTCTCCTAGGGATCTTCTATCCTTTTTCTGAGGCTTATCCACCTAGCTATTAAGCTAAAGTAGTAGTGTAAGTTTTCAATGTCTAATATAATGGTAAGAGAGTATTAGAAGGGTTTTGACTTGATAAAGATTGCAACCCTAACCATGTAGATTTTAGATCACTCTTTAGTTCTTTTCTTTTCTTGGCTTTTATCCCTTGTAGTGTTGATAGCTTGTTCTATTGTAAATTTCAAATATGGAAAGAATACTTATGAGAGGGAGGGGGGAGGAATCAAAAGTATTGCACTTTAACTAATTAAACTTTTAACTAAAAATAAATTGTATGCATGTAAACACATCAAATAAACATGAAACTAATACATGCATCAACAACACATAACACTGGAATTTGGTAACCTAGAAACCCTCCAGAAATAAGAAGTTAAAACTGGGGTGGGGATGATACCCACAAAATTACTGCACCAATATTGTTCAACCACTTCTGATGGTCTGCCCTGTTAAAGGCTTTACATTGTGTCAATAGTGACTTGGTTAAAGGATTTACAAACACTTTACATGAAGTGTCACCCTGTTAAAGGATTTGATCACCTTTTGATAAGGATCTACAAATAGTTGTTAAACCAACCTATCTACATAGGTTTTCCTTTCTAATACAATGGTAAGAGAGTATTAGGTATTATAAACTTGATAGTTTGCAATCCTTGATTGCTAAATGCAGGCACTTGTTCTGGCTCTCTCTCTGATTTTGATCTTCTGAGATCTAATTTCTATTCATCTCCTTTGCTTGGTTCTGATCAACGGAATATCAAATTCCTGCTCTTACCCTCTATGTCTCCTTTTATTGAATTCCACTATGTTTTCCCTTTTGACACTGTTCTCTTACTCTCATCCCTATTATAGTGAAACTTTCTCTTCCTTAAAAAGACTTCGAAGACTTAGGGTTAGGTATGGATCTACGATCCACATTGAATCTCAATTTATCACTCAATACTTGCCTTTTGCTGATTGGTTGCATGCCTTTCCAATTGGCTGCATGCAGATTGCATAGGAAATGTGGAAGATTCATTCTTATCTCTAGATCTTTTGAGATTTTCCTTGTGTCAGCTACAAAAATGGTTTACATCATAGTTTTTGCAATTATAAACTCTTATGATAATATTCTGAGTTACTCACCTCATGAAGCATTACTAATTCTCAACACATGCTATTTCTTGGTTAGCTTGGCACCTAAACAAAACTGTATCACTCGGTACCTGATATCACTCAACACTTGATATTACTCAGCACCTGATATCACTGAGCACCTAATATTACTCGGCACCTGATATCACTTGACTCTTGATATTACTTGGGATTTGATAGAACTGGATTGCTCGGCATGTATAGTGAAAAATGGTTAAGTGTATTTGACACTTAGCTGTCAAAATTATTCTTTAAACCAAAAAGTTCAAACCAACAATCTCCCCATTTGACATGAGTGGAAAAAACACTTAACTAAGATCATGTGGTCTTGACATTATTTCATGCATCCTCTTATTTGCTTAAAGATTTTAAGAACAAATAGCAATATACCTTATGACTCCCTGTAAGTTGATTATGCTTTGTACATTCAGTGACTTCTGTTCTATTTCTACATTCTGACCAATATGTTATATCAAAATTTTTCAAAATTCTCCCCCTTTCATCATACTTATCATTTCATTTTGTATCTCCTACTTCATTCTGTATCTCCTCCATACTTAATCTTTACTTAACTCCCCAATACTTAATCTCCCCCTTTTTTGACACTTATGTCAAGGGTTTGATAGGGAAATGCCATACTTGGCCAAAAATGTACTGTTTACTTTAAGGAGTACCTTCAGAGCTACATCCCAATTTGCTAGTGCAATATCCAATGACTTATACTGGATGGCAATCTCAGCTACTAGGTGTACAAGTCCATCAGATGTAGAAAGATTGGGGTCTTTCTTGAGGATTGTTTCTACATTCATCTACTCCTTATGAAGTACTTCCAAATGAGGAGTTATTGAGGATTGAATTTGCATCAATTTGGCTTTGGTGGTTGCCTCCTCTACTGTTAAGATAGCTAACTCTCTTTGTGTGTGAAGCGATTGTGAAAAATGCTCCTCACTCTGAGCTGGATTTGTGGGGAGTTGCATGCTAGAAATCTTCATATTTTTCTCCAAGCTCAGTATTTTCTAGCTAGTGTCCTATGTGAATATGGAAAAATCACACAACTTGTTGTATAGGGAAAATACATTTCCAAGTACAGTTTTGACTATTTCAATTTTCTTAGCCAACTCTACTTGTGATAGTGCTATATCACCGGATATTTTCTTATTTACCTTGCCTTGGAACTTTCTCTTTGACCATTCCAGTAATTTGGCATTTGTATCCTAGTCTTCACTAGTCACCTAGTCAACTATATCAGATAGTTGCTCTATGATTGGCCTTGACTCATCCAGAGACTTTAAGCTGAAACCTTCTATAAATATGTCTTTGATTTCATTCATGGTATTTTTGTGCTTGTGTTCTCTTCTTAGTGCGTCTTGTCTCCTTCTTCTGTCCAATGCACTCTGAATTTCATTGATCTTCTCTTCAGTGAGAGTGCTGGATTCATAGTATGGAATCTTTATTTCTTCATCAAGTGCAGGAATTCCATAGTGAAGTTTCCTGACTGCCCTTGATGAGCTCGAGCTTGGTGTCCTAATTTGTAATGGTAACCTATCAGTGCTCAGTTGTTGAAGAGTCTATATTGGAGTACCAGATTTGGGTAATGCAACCAATGTTTGTATTGCAAACTCTTCCTTCTTACTTGTCTCATCTTTTTCTTTAGCTTGTTTATCCTTTTGGTGATCAATAGGTGGGGTTGAACTTACTGGTTTTTCAAATATTTCCTTGTCTTCCCCTGCTGCTGCACTCAGTATCTGAAGTGTATCAGTGACTACACTTGGTAGAGGTGGTGGAGGAAGGAATATAATACTAGTAGGTTGTATGGTTGAAGGTGGTTCTTATGTTTTCACCTTGACTGCCTTTGTTTTAGCTACTAGATTCTCCAATTCATCTTTCTCTTCCTCTTTCTCCTCTGTATGTGCCTCTTCATCTTCCTTTTGTTCTTCAACCTTCTTCTCCACTTATTCCTTTTCTTTTTCTTCTTCAACCTTCTTCTTTTTCTTGGCACTTGCCTCTGCCTTATATTCTTCATTGCAAACATCTCCTATTTTCTTTTAAATTACCCTCCACAATCTTGTGGACTTTGTAACTACATCCTCAATTTTATTTTGCAAAATGTTAAAAGCTCTATGTTTGGGAGTGAATCTATTGTTATGCCTCTTAACTACATTTGTTATTTGATCGTTAGTCAAATCAGGCAACAACCTGGCTAATTTTGATTCCCTTATCTCCCTTTCCATTTGAAAACAAAAATGTCATTTATCCTCTACAATTTTGTACAATTCCTTAGGCATTGATTCATCTAACTCTAGAGTTGTGTGCTTATAATTAGCCATCATAGAATACACTGATTCCTCTAATTTATTTTGTTTCTCCTTAGTGAGCTTAGAAAAATTTAGGTTCTTTAAACCTTTCAAATCATCATTCTTAATTTTTGAGCATAATTTATCAATGGCAGTCTGAGGTTTGTGAATTACCACTTGAAATTAACTATTTTCCTCTAACTCAGTCTTCTCTTCATCTATTTGAGGTTGGGCAACAAATTTTCTTTTCTTCTTTGGCTCGATAGTAGTCTTCTTTGAAGCTTTCTTCTTCTCTTTTGCCTCCTCTTGGGATTTTTGTGCTACAGCCCTTGTAGTGGGTCTGTTTGGTGCAGGAGCAGCTACCTTCTTTGCCTTGGGTTGAGGAGCAGGAGGAGTGGTGGCCTTTCTTTTTGTGACCTTGGTTCTAACTTGTGCTTCCTCAGCTTCTTCTTCCTTAGCACTTTCCTCTTTATCTTCTCCTAACCCTTGAGTCAGACTTTGATGTTCATCTCCCTCATCTTCAATGTCTTCTTCTTCCTCTTTTGCTATTCCTTCTCCTTCAACACCAAATTTTCTCTTGATTTTCCTTACCAATTTTTCTTTCCTCTTTACTATTGAGGCAGTCTTCAAATCTATTACCACCCTTAATTTAACAACATCATAAGTTCCAAAGGCTTTTGCATCCTTGTCAACTTCCTCTGCAAGAAGATCTGCTATTGCTATAGAGGCTTGATTAATATTGAGTTCATAACTTAGTGCCCTAAGCCATCTCACTCTAGGTATGACTGCCTGTATATAAGTATAGTCAATATCTATAAGAAAGAAATTTTCTTTTTCATATTTCTCAGTCAATGAGACTAGAATCCTCATTCTTTGTTTCATGGACTATTTGAAGTCCTCAAAGTAGCTAGTCATTTGGGCATCAAAGTTATCACCCATTTGTTCAATAAATCCATTGATCAGTTCAACAGTTGTTTTATCTGGATTGCATTTCACCTTACCTAGAGAAGGAAATTCTTTCATCAGATAGAAAAACATGCACACCAAAACTGATCCAAATTTGCCGTGAGCTCCCTTGCTCTTCCTTATAGCTCCCAAATTCTCATTAATCTGTTGAAACATGAGCTCTGCTAGATCATAGGTATGATCCTTTTTAACCAATTTATATGCAACATCAACTGCTATACAAGGTACATTGTTTAACCTGCTTGACTGATAGAATTTGTGTGAAATGATTCTCACAGAAAAATCTAGTAGAGGTTTTGTGATTGTATCAATAGTCATTCCCCTATTGTTCCATTTAGCACCTATGTTTCTCTCTATTACTTCATTTTTTTCACTACGCAGGGTCTTTGGCCGATCTAGGGTTGGAATACTAGTAACCCTATGAACAGTTTTCTTGGTAAGTTTTACTGGTCTTGTTTCTAACCAAAAGGCTCCATCATTTATTTTGCTCAAAACTATGCATACCCATTCAACTTTGAAAACAATAAAAAAACTCTAGGGTTTTGGTCAATCCTATTCTCTCGATTATTGAGAACTCATCTTTTAGTATTTTGTTCTCACATAGCTTGTCATATGCATTATAAATTTCTAGATCTCCTATGGCTCCAATTTTGCAGTTATAACATCTATGAACATCTTGGACCATGACAACTTTATCAAAAATAATGGATAATGTACCTGCAGGATCATTCTTGTATGCAACTTCTGGAATGGGCTTGAACTCTGGTTGCTTGACTTCATTACTAACCAACTACATTTATGACTCTCTTTGCCCTTAGTGGTTCTAGACCCAGATGCCATTGTTTTCAAAACTAGGGTTTATAGTTTAAACAAGTTTATAAACATTGCGTAGCTCAATACTCAAGTAAAATAGCTCAAATCGATGAAACTCGTGCTGAATCACTAAAATCTTTGCAACTAGCTTCTAAGCTGGCCTTGATCTTCTGCACTCTTCTCATATTTGCTTTGCATTTGAATGGTGAAAATTGATCAAAAATTGACCAATGTACCCTTCAAAATAGAGCAATTAATGCTTAGTGTGCTGAAAACTATCTACTCGGCACCTAAAGGATTTCAACATGACTTGGCACCCATTGTGTTTCACTTCCCTCGGCTCCTATTAATATTTCATAGCTCGACATCAACTATCAACTCGGTCACTATTAGCAACTTGGCACTTGAAGACAACTTTGGTAGATTTTGCAAGACTCTCAATTTTGACTTAGCATCTTTGCTTATGCTGATTTCTTCTTTGCAGTTCTTCTATGTCTTGGGACTTATGTATGATATAACTTAGTATATCAGTCCCACACACCCATTCTTGCTTAATTAGATGAAGCGTGATCACTTGATCCATTAGGTGAAGTGATCTGTGCACTTGATGTGCTACACTCATCTTTCTTCTTCCATGACTTATTCATCTCACTCCTAATGTGTTCAACATCTATCTTTGCCTTTCCATTGTTGAACTCAAAACTTGGTGCCTTTGACCTTGTTGGGCAATTCCTACTGATATGATCAGTTTTCAAGCAACTGAAACATGTGGTTTGACTCAACCATTTTTTATAGTTCCCCCTGAAATGTGTTCTTATGCAATTTTGGAGTATATTTCCATATTCCTGAAAATAGTGACAACTATACCTAGTGTTGTAATCTCAATGATAATGACTTTCATTCCCTTTTCTTTTCGCTGGCTGATTTGATGTCCACATAGGCTTTGATCTGCATTCAAAAGCCCTATGTCCATATTTCTTGCAATTGTGACAATGTCCATCAAATATTTGTGTCCTTGTGACATTGGATTTGCAATCTTGTGTCATATGTCCTTGCATTTTGCACTTGTGATAGTAACTCTTGCTTTTATGTGTGTTTGGCTGATTGATTCTCCTACTCCATCAAACATTAGCAGTATGCCCCTTCTTATTATAGTAATGACAAGTGGGTTTTGAATCCTTACCTTTGTCGCTTCTTTGTTCAACACTCTTTGATGATTTTCCAACTTTAGTGCTATTGTATCCAAGTCCTGATGTATCATGGGTTGATCTTGGGGATTTCAGCAATTGTTCAAAATACTTGATGGCTTCACTTGACTTGTTGAGATTCTCTACTACCTCTCTTTCTCTACTAAATTCATTCTATAGTTTTTCATTCTGCATTTTCAAAGTAGAGATCTCAATGTCTTTCACATTGAGTTCATGATGAAGGTTCATCATTTGGGCAAGTGTATCCATCTACATGTTTGAGATCCTTGTCAATTTAGTACTCTTTTCTTCCAGTCTATTTGCAAGATTTCTTTTT
This sequence comes from Cupressus sempervirens, assembly GCA_028749045.1. Lineage (NCBI taxonomy): Eukaryota > Viridiplantae > Streptophyta > Pinopsida > Cupressales > Cupressaceae > Cupressus > Cupressus sempervirens. The sequence continues at coordinate 1,053,045,723 of CM053787.1, forward strand.
TCATCTTCCATCATGACTTTGTCCTCAACTACTCTTTTCTTTTGTTTAGTGATTTCACATAACATTATGGCCTCTGATTCATGTTCCATCTTGAGAGATCTTATCTCATCTGCTTGAACTTTGTTTTTCTCCATTAGTTTTGCAATTGCTGCATCAAATTCTTTAGTATCTCCATTAGAAAATATGTTTGTGGTATCAATCTCCTTGTAGTTTATCTCATTTTCAGCTATGGCTAAATCCTTCCTTTTTTTTAAAGAATTTCTCAATTTATCTCTAGCTTCCTCCAAGCTATGCAGAGCAAGTTGCACATCTATCACCTGGTCTTCAATGATCTTTCCAAGTTTAAAGACTTCCATCCTTAGATCTTTTCTTCCAAGCTATTAGGCTTTTTCTTGTGAGAACTTTGACGCTCTGATACCAATTGTTCAAAATTTCAAATATGGAAATAATACTTATGAGAGCGGGGGGGGGGGGTGAATTAAAAGTATTGTACTTTAACCAATTAAACTTTTAACTGAAAATAAATTGTATGCATGTAAACACATCAAATAAACATGAAACTAATACATGCATCAACAACACATAACACTAGAATTTGGTAACCCAGAAACCCTCAAGAAATAAGAAGGTAAAATTGGGGTGGGGATGATACCCACAAAATTACTACAACAATATTGTTCAACCACTTCTGATGGTCTACCCTGTTAAAGGCTTTACACTGTGTCAATAGTGACCTGGTTAAAGGATTTACAAACACTTTACATGAAGTGTCACCCTATTAAAGGATTTAATCACCTTTTGATAAGGATCTACAAATAGCTATTAAGCCAACCTATCTACATAGGGTTTCCTTTCTAATACAATGGTAAGAGAGTATCAGGTATTATAAACCTAATAGTTTGCAATCCTTGATTGTTGAATGCAGACACTTGTTCTGGCTCTCTCTCTAATTTTGACCCTCTAAGATCTGATTTTTGTTTGTCTCCTTTGCTTTGTTCTGATCAACTGAATATCGAATTTCCTGCTCTTACCCTCTATGTCTCCTTTCACTGAATTCCACTATGTTTTCCCTTTTAACACTATTCTCCTACTCTCAGCCCTATTACAGTGAAAATTTTTCTTCCTTAAAAAGACTTTGAAGACTTAGGGTTAGGTATGGATCTATGATCCACATTGAATCTCAATTTATTGCTCAATACTTGCCTTTTACTGATTGGTTGCATGCCTTTCCAATTTTCCAATTGGCTGCATGCAGATTGCATAAGAAATGTGAAAGATTCATTCTTATCTCTAGATCTTTCAAGATTTTCCTTTTGTTGGCTAAAAAAATAGTTTACATCATAGTTTTTGCAATTACAAACTCTTATGCTGATATTCTAAGTTACTCGACTCATGAAGCATTACTAATTCTCGGCACATGCTGTTTCTTGGTTAGCTCGACACCTAAACAAAACTATATCAATCGACACCTAATATCACTCGAAACTTGATATTACTCGGCACCTGATATCACTCGGCACCTGATATTACTTGACACTTGATATTACTCGACACCTGATATCACTTGGCAGTTGATATTACTTGGCACTTGATAGAACTGGATTTCTCGGCATGTATAGTGAAAAATGGTTAAGTGTATTTGACACTCAGCTGTCAAAATTATTCTTTAAACCAACATGTTCATCCTTCAAGATCTGTCTCCTTGAGTTCTTCCACTCATTATGCCAAAGCACTCTATGGTCACTTGATCAACTCAGACTCTTGATTCTCTATTCTTACTCCTCTTGGATTCTTTGCATGATGACACTTATGACCAACTCCCTCTCACACTTGCGCACTTGATCTCTGACCTGTAACTCCCTATAAAGAAGTTATGTTCTCCATTTCTAGCTCAAATCTTAATTTGAGAAAATGATATTTTTTTCCCTCCAAATTGTTTCTTCTAGAAACTTCATGATAAGTCCACCAAAATTCACCTTGAATTGGTTTGCATGGTTTACATAGAATTCTATGACATCTACTCATCATCCTTATCTTCTAACTAATTCACAAAATTTGATGTAACATACTTATCATTACTGATCTGGCAAATCTTTTACTTAATAAATAATGCAACAACTTGGCATCATTGGTTTATTGATGCTTAGCTCCTTCTGTGTTACTCAACTTTTATTATTATTTTACTGGCACTCGCCACCTATAGCATTTCTGCTTTTCTTGGCACTTGAATACTTACTCGGCATCCATTACCTTTTTTTGATGCTTGGCACCTGGCCAATTCTATGTTACTCAGCACCTAAAGTCTTTTCCTAAGTTACTTGGCACTTGAAAAATTACTCGGCACCTAAAGGATTGCTCGACACACACTAAGGTTGAACTTGCTCAGCTTCAACTGAGAATCTATTCAGCTCTAACTAGCTTTTTCTACTCTCTCCAATGGACTTAGTTAAGCTTTACAAATGACTTAGTTAAACCTTACATATTTGATGTGTCTTAGTGTGTCCATCCTCTATGTCTTAGAGTATGTCATCAATACACTATTTCATCAATGGCTTAGCTGATCCTTATACTTCATTACAACATCATAACTTCAACCTTTCTCTAGGTATTGTAGTTACATCTTATTGATTGCCTCCTCCTTGTCAATCAACCAATTGATAGTATTAGGATCACTAAAGAAATTGTCATTCCTACAAGTAGCAAGTTTGACATCAATGATAAAAAAATGATTGAAAACATTCTTTACCAGTTCCATTATTCTTCATTCATGATCTTTTCAAACATTTCCAATAATTATTGGTAAAGCTTTAAGCCCCAATCTAAATAGAAGTTTTTTTGGTATTGATGATCCAATAGTGTTGTGGAATAATTTAGAAAAAATTCTAAAGATGATGATATTGCTAACACATTTAGCATAGAGGAAAAATTGATGAACTTGGATTCATCCTATTATGAAAAAATGACTGATTATGTCAATGAAGTCACTTTTTTAAATGCTCAACTAAAGAAAATAGGTGTTGAATATGCAAAGAAATTTTTTTATTTGATTGTAGTGGTTGAAAGTAAGCTCCCCTAACCATACTATATATTTAAGGAATCAAGGAAAAGGATTATTTAGCTAAATCCTAATACTCCACAACAAACTTTTCATCAATTTTGTAAGTCTATTATAGATGAAGAAACCCAACTTATTAAAGAAGGATATATTAAGAAAAATCATGCATATGTAGTTAGAATTAAGTTATTTTATAAATGATGGAAAGAAGAATTGAAGAGGATATAATAAATTTTAGAAGAATGAGAGTTCTAATCATTTTTTTAGAAATGATGGCAAAAAGAAACAAAGTGGAAGAAAACCCATTATTCATAGGTATTGTGGTGGTGAAAATCACATGGAAAAATTTTGTTTGAAAAAGAAGGACAATGAAAGGTATCAAAAAAGGCCAACCAAGGAAAGAATAAGAATGTCAAGAAGGATAGATACAACTTTGTAGCCATCTCTCAAAAAAGAGAAGATAGAATAGTTAAGGAGTTAACTACTACACCTAAAGTAAAATTTAATGTTAAGGAGGGTACTTTGCTTCACATTATATTAAAGAATGGATTTTAGATTCAGTTGCATCATTTCACATGACTAGAGATAGATCTTGACTTACTAATTTTTATGAAGGAAAGAATTAAGATCAAGAAATTACTATTGGCAATAAAATGAAACTGTGAGTTATAGGTACAGGAACAATTAATGTAACAAACGGGTCTTTGAAAAATGTTTTATTGGTTGAAGGATTAGGGGTGAATCTTATTTCAGTATAATATATAGTTCAATATGGATATGCTCATTTGTTGTTACTACTAATCAAGTTATTGTTAGAGATAGAAAAGACCCACCCAATATAATTGCCATTATATGTCAAAACTTTTGCATGCTAGACTTGGACATATCAATTATAGGAAATCACAAGATATGGTTAGAGGGTCAACAAAAATCTCACCATCTAAAGGAGTTTGTGAAGTATGTGTGCTAGGGAAACATCACCAAGATCCTTTTGATTCAGGAAAAATATAGAGCCAATCATCCATTACAACTCATTCATAGTGATTTATGTAAACTAGGCTATCCCTCACTTTCAGGTGCTAGGTATCTCCTCACATTTATTGGTGATTATAGTAGGAGAGTATGGATCTATTTCATTGAAAAAAAGAATGAGGTAATTGAAATTTTCCAAAAATTTAAGGCTTTAGTTGAGAATCAGTGTAGGAAAAGAATTAAATTCTTAAGAACAAACAATGGGGGTGAGTATTATAACTATGCATTTGAGTCATTTTGTGAGAGTTGTGGAATTCAATTGCAAAAATAGTACCATATGCTCCTCAACAAAATGGGGTGGCTAAACAAATGAATATAACTCTTCTAAAAATGACTCATTGTATGTTGCATTTTAGAAGTTTACATAATAAATTTTGGAGTTTGGGTGTTTCTTGTGCTATATATATTGTGAATAGAGTTCCAACTAAAGCCCTCACAAATATCACTCCTAAAGAAGCTTGGAGTGGTAGAAAATCTCACATTGGTTATTTTAAAGTATTTGGGTGTATCGCTTGGGCACATAACCCTGATGAAAAGAGGAAAAGTTAGAACAAAAGAGTCATAAGTGTTTGTTTATGAGTTATAATGAAGAATCAAAGGCTAATAGGTTATATGATTTGACAAAAAATAAGTTATCTATTAGTAGAGATTTAAAGTTTGATGAGCACTCACAACTTAAAACAATAACTACTTCAATGTTCTAAAAAAATGTGAAGACTGTATTACTGAGGATGATGTATGCATTGTTGATACTAATGAAACTACTAATTCTTTTGATCAGCCATTATCTATAGGTAGTGATAATTGAGAAGATGTTTTTCTAGCTAGAAAAAAGAAAAGAAGTGTTAAAGAAATATATAGGCAAGGCTCAAAAATCCAAGGAAGGAATGGTTGTGCTCACATGGCTAAAGCATTACAAGCAAATGATCCAAAATCTTATGAGGAAGCTTGAGGGAGGAAAGAGTGGAGCAAGCCATGATAGAATTATACAATGCATTAATGGAAAATAAAACTTAGGAACTTGTACCTCAACCCCAAGGTAAGAATGTTATTGGCTGCAAATGGGTTTGCAAAACAAAATTTAGATCAAATGGTGATATAGAGAAATTCAAGGCTAGATTGGTTGCTAAAGGATTTAATAAAAAAGAGGGTGTTGATTATGAAGAAACATTTGCTCCTATCATTACAATGAATACAATTAGAGTTTTTTTAATATTTTGCTGCAAGTCTTGGGTGACATGTTCATCAAATGGATGTAAAAAATGTTTTCTTAAATGGAGATTTATATGAGGAAATCTATATGGATCAACCTCTAGGTTTTATAGATCAGAAACATTGTAATCATGTTTGTAGATTAAAGAAGTCAATCTATGGACTTAAGAAAGTACCAAGAGCATGGAATGAGAAGATTGATAGATATTTTTATCTTCATGCGTTTAAAACATGTAAATCAGATCCAAATCTTTATGTGAAGAAGGTGAAAGATGAGATCATCATTGTTGCAATTTATGTAGATGATTTGGTCATTGCTAGAACAAATATTAGTTTAATCAATGGTTTGAAATAAACTCTAAAAGGGGCATTCTATATGACTAATTTGGGTAACTAACTTATTTTGTTGGCTTGCAAATTAGTAGGCTTCATGATGGGTTGTTTATCTCTAAAAAAAATATATTTTGGATCTTTTAGAGAAATTTAAAATGCTTGATTGCAAGCTAGCCCCTACTCCTTTCCAATCCAGAGTCTAGCTTACTAAGGAATGAACCTCCAAGAAAGTTGATACTACTCTATATAGACAACTTGTTGGTAGCTTGGTTTATCTAACTCATTTTAGACCAGACATCTATTTTGTAGTCAACCTAATATATTGATATATGGAGGAACCTAAAGAAAGTCATTGGATGGTTGCCAAGAGAATTTTGTAATTTGTTCATGGAACAATGTATTATGAAATACATTACAATTATAAGTCCCCAATTTCTTTGCTTGGCTTTATAGATTTAGACTAGGGTGGTGATATTGATGATAGAAAATCTATTGGAGGCTATATTTTTCAGCTTGGCTCAAATCCAATCACATGAAGCAGCAAAAAATAAGCCACTACATCACTATCTTCATGTGAAGTAGAATATAGAGCAGCAAAAAAAGTGAGAAAAGAAATAGTTTGGCATCAACATCTTTTATGTGAGCTTGGCTTTGAAGAAATTTTAGCTACTACTTTGTATTGTGATAATCAAAGTGCTATATAAGTTGCAAGCAATCTTGTTTTTCATGATAAAATAAAGCACATTGAAATTGATGCTCACTCTATCAGGGATCTTGTTCAAGAATATATTGTTAATCTTTAATTTTGTCCAAGTGAAGATCAAAAAATAGATATATTTAATAAGAGTATGTTGAGGCTAAATTTCTCAAGCTACAGAGTATGCTCGATATGATTGAGGTGAACATTAAGGGGGGATACTCCAAGGATAACTTTAGGAATCCCCCATTTAAAAAAAGGCATAAAATTTGTGCGAATCAAACATTAGTTCTAGAGAAAAAAAATAAATTTCTATTGGCAAATTTTTATTTTTAAGTATGAAATATTTTAATTTTATTAGTGATTATTTTTCAATCATATGAAAAATTCTATAAAATCTTGGCAAACCTTTCATTATTGATGAAAATTGTGGAAAAAATAAACATACCTAGAAACAATGATTTAATTATTATTATATGGAGCCTAACTAATTATCAAACTTTAAGGTTAAATTTAACCCACTTTCATTATTACAATTTCTCTCAAAATTATTGAATGGTGGTTTAGGGGAAGTAACCCTATTGTTTTCAACCAGTGGATAATCCTAAATCAGTGGCTTAAATCCTATTCCAAGACAAAACTTTTAAAAGGATACCAAGTTTTAAAGAAAGTTCCCAAAGTAAAGACATGTGTCCCCAATCGAATCTATTTCATGGCAAAGTGAGAAAGGATAAAAAGTTTCATTAAAAGTCTTTAGAATAGAGACACATGTCATATCTAAATATTTAATTTGTAGTGTAACATAAAATTTTACCAAATATTGGCAAATATGACAATCAATTAAGACAAACCTTGAAAATTGTAGGTGAAGATATTTAATTTACTACATACAAAAATTAGATTCCATTGGTGAAGTCAGTACTAAAATATAAATACTTATGCATTATTATTGGCGATTAGCCTAAGTGTGGGACCCAATTTTGGTAAATTGCAAGTGACATGGACACCCTAAAAGTGCAAAAAGAAAAAGTCTGATTTGAGGTCCCCGATGAGTGAGATTAGCCAATTGGTGAATATTAGCCACTAAAATTATCCTCGAGATAGTCATATAATGTTCCCCTCTTCCCCTCTATTTTTTATTTTTTGTATCCAATCTTTAGGGGGGATGTTAAGGGTTAAGATTTTCTAGAAGAATCTAAAGAAGAGGGTTCCTAGAGCCTTCCATTGTACAGTCCATATTAGATGTAGAGCAATCGAGGATATAGAATACTCTAGAAAAGGAGTTTCTAGATTTTGGTACTACATGTATAAATATGTGATGTACACATACATGCTATGCATTGTTAGAAGTTACTTGAAGGTCTGATGTATGTAAGCAAAATAGATTACTATATTGTTTTTAATTAGTTATATATCTATATTTTTTGTCTCTTTTTTATTGTACTTGCTACACTACAGTAGTTATTACTTTGGTTTTTATGTTGTTCATGAACAGTTTTAACATTTCTTGGCACTACTACTCCCAGGTTTATTTCATGGTCTCATAAATTTATTTGGCCCATTTCTAGATTTCCTAATTTCATTCATGTTTTTTTAAATTTTTATCATGGCATCATTTCCAAGAAAATATAGATTTATGTGGTAATCAACTGAACTGTTGTAGTTGCCCACTGCTTTAACATTATGGGCAATTTCCATGAACTAATGGTGTTCAGCATGAGGTATAGATGACAACATTCACTGATTTTAGTTGGTCTTGTGAGTCCAGTGATGTCAACTTTGAATAAATTCAAGCCATTAATTGATCAGTAACAATTGCTTACCTCTATAGAAAATTCTTGGTCACACTTTAGACATATTTTTTTTTAAAGTTTTAATTTAACTATTTTATTTATGTCATTTGAAGATAGTTTATAGGTATGATTTTAGAATAAAGTTCATTGGTTGATGTTTTTGAATTCTTTTGTTAATTATATTTATTAGTGGTATTTATCTTCTTTGTAGATTTATCACTTGGTTTTGCATCTCCTACTCTCTCATCCTGATGATGAATCATATAGTGTGATTTGAAATGTTGATGGTAAAAATTGAACACGATCGAATCTAGAAATCAGACTAATAATTTCAATGGATTATGGAAATTTGATATCTCTAATATTCATACTTTTTCATAAGATGTGTTTGATTTAATTAGTGTCAATATTTCACATCATATTCAATGATCTATAATTATCAAAATGAGAGAATTAAGTATGATTCTAAATATTGATGTTAATAATACCTATCAAACTATGGATAGCCAACATATGCATTTAAAATGTAAACCTTCCTCCCTCCATCACCATCCATTGCTGTCCACTATAGTTTTTCTGTCTTTTTAAATTTATGACTGTTTTCATATGTATCATATATTTTGACTACAAATTCTAATATGACTAGAGAATCCTAGATTGCTCCAAGTCCTCTATAAAAAGGCATCTGTAAGTAGATTTTCATTCAAGGCAGTACAAATGGATTTTATTTTTCAGCAACATAAATGTGTATTTGTTTTAGTTTTATTTTCTATCTAATTTTTTGCCACCAATACAATCTTACCCCAAAACATGAATGTAATAACATAGATTGTGGAAATATATTTTGACAATTATAAATGTATTTAGAAAGTTCAAAATATTATATAAACTAGTTGAATATCTAAGGTTCATTCATGTGAAAATCATTAGGTGAAATATGCACTATAATGATTTGTATTATTATTAGTTTCAGTCCAATCTAAAATAGTGCTGACATAAATTGATTTGATACGATAACAAACATATAGGTCTTTAATGAATTTTTTTGTTATTTATAAATTTTTTTTGTGTGGGTTGTGTAGGTTTTTATAATAAATAATAGTTAAAAGTGCAAGTTGAAGGTGGGAAAAATGTCATAATGGAGAATAGCTATGCCAATCTAAAATGTTATAGTAGAGAACAACTAAGTCAATCTATGGAATGGAACAAGTACAATTTGATTAAGAGTTTTGTTAAGGCATTTCAAATTCCTCAAAACTTTGATATTATAGGAATAACTCCTACACTTGAAGAGAATATTTTAATCATTACATTCAATAAATTAAAAGTACCACTTGAAGTCAAATCTACCTACACAGGTTAGACTAGAAGAACTTAAAGAGACATTGGATGATAAGGTGTCAACTAATAAATTAAATATATTTCTAAGAGATAAATAACTTGAAAATCAAGAATTTGCATGTATGTCCACTACATTGCTAGATTGTAAAGCATCAAAGGATAAAGTAGATTAAATTCTAAGAGATGAGAAGATTGAGACTTTGAATTTCTCTATGTGCTATACTCCAAGATGGCGAAACATCAAATTATGAAGTGGATCAATTTTTTAGAGCTAAGAATGTTAGAAATATGGAAGCTACAAATTTAAGTGGAAGTTTTGTGATCAACATGAACATAAATAGGTTGAATATGTGATCAATGTTCATAGTGTATTTGAATAATTTGCTAGATATTATATATGGTATTAGACCTCTTAGTTCCACACTAGGGCCTTGAGTTCACTATGTTTAGTTGTTACCCTAGGTTACACAACTGTAAATCAACTAAATGTAGTCTATAAGTAGACTCTTGCATGTAAATCAACTAAGATTAGTGTATGAGTAGACTTCTAAGTCTATTATGGTCTCTTTGAGTTATGATTACTTTCGACAAGAAAGGATATAATGCTCCTGAAGTATGTCACAACTTTGGATTGACCTTGCATTCTATTAAATATTGTCAAAATGGAACTTTCCTAAAATGATTGGTAAGATGAGTACCTCATATGGGTATGATTGTATAAATTTTATGTCTAAACAATACTTGATTATTGCATATGTGAGGTAAGAAGGATGTAAATTGATATTATCCATTGAGGTAGTTAATTATTTTTTATGTACATCTATAAGACTCTATACTTGGCTTGTGATAGAAATGAAAAAATGTCTTTTATTGTGTAAATGACATGTGATACAAAAACTTTGATGTTAAATTCATGAGGTTCTTTGAGTAGTTCCTAGTATGATATGTAGGAAGAACATGGATATTGTTTACAAAACTATTTCATGTTGCATTGTGTATTTAGAAATGTGTGAGCTTATAGAAAGAAAAGATGTGATTTTCAAGATGTATTTCATATGAAGCATGTTGAATTTTGGTTATGTTCTTAGTGCTCCTTGGATGCAAGGTGTCATGAAAAATCTACTCCCTCTTAGTGATTAGTGTGAGTCACTATAATTTATGAGAATTGGTTTTAATTTGATTATGTGATCTTTTTATTTTTATAAACTTTAAAGTGATGAAGGTGTAACTCAAAAAAATTATATCTTCCTTGTGATCACCTACCCACCTATTTTTTCGGTGCTCTATCTTTTGTGACTCTTGTTCACTTTTATTTTTATTGGTTTTGCTCCTTCTTTATAGACTTTCAATTGGAAATTTTGAATCTTGATTTCAAGTTTTGTTTGATCTTGAGGTGGCTAGGGTGTGTGTGTTTTATGATTCTAGTCATGTGTTTTGAAGTGATGTCATCTGTCATGTTCAATATGGAATAGTGATAGTATGTATAAGGGAGTAGATTGTGAAGAACATGTCATTATTCCTTTTGCATTAACTTTATATCATTTTATGTATGTGATTTGAAAATCTTACCTTCTAGTGTGGGTGTCAAATGTGGACAAATATGAAGTAGTAGAACTGATACTTTTCTTTTCACTCTACCTACCAGTATAAATATGGAACTCAAATTATTAGTCAAAATCTATGTGCATATGCTTATTTGATATTATTGCCCATGTTCCAATTCCCTACCACATCCATGATTAGGGAGACTTGGACATATGTGGGAAGTAGTATGTTTCATGGGTACACCAAATACCTCCTACCTTTTATATTGTATGGCATCACAAGGTTGGGAATTATACATGTTAGGTAGGATCCCAAGGAAGTGTAAGACTTCATGGTTGTGAAGGGAAACACCTCAACCATATGTTAAGTTTTATAAATTTATACTAGTGATCTGAAGGAAGCTAACTAATTTCATGATATGATATGATAGAGGGAGTTATGTGTTGCATATCAAAGTTGCATGGATGAGAATCAAAATGAAACTAAAAAAGGGGGATTGTTGGACACTGAGATGATAATAAGAATGAAACTAAGGATATTAATGAATGTCTAATATTGAAGATAGAGGGAGATGCTCAAAGTAGTTAAATGTTTTGGATTGCATGGTAACTAGAGATCTTTCCATCAATGCCAAAGAGAGAGGTTGTTGGAAACAATTAAAAAAATTGTTATCTTATCATTGATGTCAAACCTCATTGCTGAGACAATTTTCTATTTGAGTATAGTGTCAAATCAAGATGATTGATGAAGAGGATTTGAGAAGGACATAACAAAAAGACCTAGAGGAAATGTTGAGTTATGAGGAACTATAATGGGCACTTGATCAATTGGACTTAGAAAAGATAATGTGATTGTTCAATCATAAAACAAGTGAATAAGATAGTTGTACTAAAGCCTAGAGTGATCAAAGAAAGACCAAATGTGTAGGGTTGACCAAGAAAAAGATTAGAAGATTAAGGAACTTTAAGTTTAAGTTGAGTGATGCTAGTGTTGACCTAGTGATAGTATAAGCCAAGAAAATACAATGTTGAATGAGCATCACTATTGACCATTTATCAGTAAATGTGCCAAATAGAATAGTTAGTAGCAATCAAGTGATCTAGTGATGACTAAGTGTTAGAACACTATGTTGGTTGAGGGACTGCATTTGATAGATCATGAGGAAATCTTGATTTCCAGTTGACGTATTTAATTTCTTAGATCATGTAAAGCATGTTGAAGATATGTATGGATGACCTAGAGCATTTAATTCAAGCAAAACCATGTTTGAGCATTTCTATGCAAGAATTCAAGGAGAAGTTTGGAGAATTTTCTAGAAGAGAAAAGAGGAGATGAAATGATGGAAGGATTCGATGAATCTAACCAAACCCTAAGATCTATGGTGGTTTTTAAGTGGAGAAAGATCAAAATTATCTATTTAAGGAGGTACATGGGATACACTTATGGAGGTTAGTAGAGCTAGTGAAGACCTTATCAAGATTTGAGTAGTTGTTGATTTTTTTTAATTGGTGAACTTGAGCATAAGGATGAACCATGAAGAGTGATTTCTTGAAGACAAGCCAAGTGAATCAAGGATGGAGATGTTAATGGAGGCTAGAAAATGAGTTAGTTGTTGGACCAAATTGTGATTTATATTTGCATAGTGGACTTTTTATTTGTTAGATCAACCTACTATTACTTTCTAACCTTTGTATTAGTTCTGAAATCCTTTAATCAAGGTTAACCTAATAGTCATATGTAGATCCTTTAATCTGTTGGATAAAATTAAGTAATTGTGTATTGTCTTTGATGTTACACAAATGCCATATCAGTTATCAGACAAAGTCTACCGAGTTCTGTCGGTCAGGAAAACAGTTTACAGAGTCTATCGAGCTCAGTCGGTCAGTAAAGCCTTTTGCAGTGTATACCGAGTGTTCCTGTATGTCACATGATGAGTTAGTGTTAATCGAGTTCACACGGTAAGTTAAGGAAAGTTTAGTTCTTACCGAGATCACTCGGGTATCAAAGGATTTTGTAGCAGACGGTTAGTGTTAACCGAGTTCGCACGGTAAGCTAAGGAAAGCTTAGTTTTCACCGAGCTCACTCAGTAGTCGAAGATAACTTTTACCGAGTCTAGTTGGTTTCCAAAGGAAGTGGCAGGTTTACCGAATTCCCCGGTAATTGTAGTTTTTACCAAGTTCTGCCGGTTAACACAGGAATTAGTTTTTTTTTGTTCTGTATTGACCGAGCAGCGTCGGCCAGTGAAGAATTTTGTTTTGATTGTTAGTTCAAGCCAACTTTGGAATATGTTTTGTCAAGTTGGTTGGGCCGACCTAATATTATGTATAGTATATAAAGAGGTGCTCAAGATGCGGAAAAGTGTGGAATAGAGAGTGTATACGGATAGTGCAAGGAAGTGCAAGGAAGAGACTTGTGTGTGCCTAAGCAGAGTTGAGCAGAGGGAAATCTTGGAGCTGCAAAGATATATTTAATCAGTAAGGATCTTGTGGAGCTAAACTGAGATCTGTATTCAGCAAGATAAGTTGCATGTATTTTCAGATCATTCATTGTTGCTTTCTAACCATTGTAACAGTGATTCCAAAATCTCCTAACAGAGTTGGTTTAACAGCCATTCCATAAATCCTTTAACAGGGTGGCAATTCAGTTGAATTGTTCTAAAGACCTCTTACAAGGCCACTCCTAACAGGGTGATTAAATCCTCTAACAGGGTCACACCTAACAGTGTGTTTTGTAACCTTTAACAGGGTTGGCTCCTAACAGGGCTCACTTCAGAAGAGTGAAAATTGGTGACTAGTTGCTGGTGGTTTTTCCCATATTGGGTTTCCACGTAAATCTGGTGTCTACTATGTTCATGATTACTTTCTTTTGCATGGTCGCTTATTTCATTAAATGCTTAATAAATTAACTAAACATCTATCAAGTTTTAAGCAGTAATTTATGTGTTTACCGAGTAGCAGCAGCAACTAAGTTTAAGGCATCTTTGGGACTGTTGAATTTGTTTTTGTGGTAACTGATTCACCCCTCCCCTCTCAATTACCCCATCTTCATTTTCCAACAATTGGTATCAGAGCTTTTGGTGCTTGCAGGAGGAGATTTCAAAGATCTAAGCCAAAGATCAAGATGTCTTACAAGAGGGAAATCCCAAGGCTTAACCGAAACAACTTCTCAGCATGGTAGGGCTTAATGAGACTTCATCTAGCTTCCATTGGTGACATTGGTCTGAAATATCTTGATGAGAAATATGTAGAACCATCAGGTACATTATCAATCAATGACATTGCTATAAAGAAGACTCATAACATTATGATGATTGATATTGCATCTGCCTTGAGTTATGAAGAGTTTGATGATGTTAAGGACTGCACTACTGCCTATGAAATGTGGGAAAGACTAAAAGAGATATATGGTGGAGATGACAATGTCAGAAGAGCCAAAGCTGAAAGCTTGAGAGGACAGTTCGATCAGATGAAAATGAAAGAAGATGAAAACATTGTCAAATATGTTGAAAGAATTAAAGCATGTGTCAGTGCTATCAAAGCTTCTGGAGGAAGTATCAGTGAAGAGACAATCATAAGTAAAGTTCTTAGAACTCTACTTCTAGTTTATGCCATTAGGGTATCAGCCATTCAAGAAAGAAGGTGTGAGGCCAATCACAAGATAAACCTAGAGGCCATAGTTGGAAGATTGACAGCATTTGAACTAGATAATTTTGATAATTATGTTCTAGCTGCAAAGAACATTGAGTCTGCATTTGAAGCCAAGCTTTCACTCAAGGACAAAGGCAAGAAGAAGAAGGAATCTCAGTCAGAGAGTGAAGATCAATCAGATCAGAGTTCTGACAGTGACCTTGAAGTAATTGAAGCTCTACTTGCAAAGAAATATTCAAGAGGAAGAGGTAAATACAAAGGTAAAGTACCCCTAATCTGCTTTTCATGTGAAGAAGTTGGTCATATTGCTGCAAGGTGTCCAAACAAGAAAGATAAAGATGAAAAGAAAGATAATAAATGGAACAGTAAGAAAGATCTCAAATCATTTAAGGATAAAAGTAAGAAATCATGTTTTATGGCTAAAGATTCTAATGATTATAATGATGAAGAAGAGGATGAGATTGTTTACATTGCTGTAAAAGATGAATCTGACAATGAAGAAATGGCACTCATCTCTCACATAAGTAAGAATGGTACATGGATCATTGATAGTGGCTGCTCACATCATATGACTGGAGATAAAAAAAAGTTTGATCAATTTGAAGAGTATGATGGTGGCAGTGTAAGATTTGGAAACAATGAACCTTGTTGCATCAAAGGAAAAGGAAGAATCACTCTAACCCAGGAACTTGTATGTGATAATGCTTATTGGGTAGAAGGCCTAAAGCACAATTTGTTGAGTGTGGCATAGTTACTCAACAATGGACTCAAAGTAGAATTCATCCAAGGCAAAGCAAGACTACTAAATGGTAAAGGAAAGCTGATTGGATCTGGTACTCAAACTAAAGGTAACTTGTTCTATCTTGAACTTGGTGAACATTCATGTTTTATTGCTCAAGTAGAAGAGAGTTGGTTATGGCATAAAAGGTTATGTCATGTGAATTTTGACAATTTGGTAAAGATAAGAAAATTCAAGAAAGTGAGAGGCATTCTTGATTTAAAGAAACCAGAGGTCGGTTTATGCAAGAATTGTCAAATTGGAAAGATGGGTAAGTCTAGTTTCAAAAGAAAAAATTATCAGTCTGAAGATTTATTAGAAATTGTGCATATTGACTTATGTGGAACTATTGGAACTGAAAGCTATATTGGTGAAAAATATTTTATTCTTTTTGTTGATGATTATTCAAGAATGATGACTGTCATGTACCTAAGGAACAAATCAGAAGCATTTGAAAAGTTCAAATGGTATTTGGCAAGAGTAGAAAAAGAAACAGGGAAAAGATTGAAATGCCTAAGGTCAGACAGAGGTGGTGAATTTATTTCACATTGATTCAATAACTTTTTTATTGAAAGAGGAATCAAAAGACAGGTTTCAGCACCAGGTACTCCTGAACAAAATGGCATAGCTGAAAGAAGGAACAGATCCATCATGGATTGTGCAAGAACTTTGATGATAGAAAAGAATATTGCTATCAAATACTGGAAGGAGGCTATCAGTACATCAGTTCATATCTTAAACCAAGTACAGTTGAAAAAAGAATCATTCAAAACTCCCTATGAATTATGGTATGGCTATAAACCCAATGTAAGTTATCTGAAAGTATTTGGAAGCAAATGTTATATCTTGAAAGAATCTAGAAAAGGTAAATTTGATGTAAAAGGTGATGAAGGTATATTTCTTGGATACTCATGCAAGAGTAAAGCATATAGATGCTTGAACTTATCTACTCACAAAGTCATAGAAAGTATACATGTGAAAGTTGATGAGTTTGCAGAAAAGATTGAAGAAGAAAGCAGAAGAGAACCAGAAGATTACAAAAGATTCGTCTTCAGTGAACCGGATATAATATCAACTACATCTAAGAATAAGAAACCTTCTTCTACCGAGTCATCACTAACTGAGTTGTAGGAAACATCTACCGAGCCAACATCTACCGAGTCAGAGAATACCGAGTTAGAGATTACTGAGCCAGAGGTAACCGAGCATGTGCATACCGAGCCAGTTGATACCGAGCCAAACCAAACTGAGCATGAAGGTGAAATGCAAGAAGATAATGACAAGATTCATCCAAAAGGAAAAGAAACTGTTCTAGCCAAGTATGTCAGGAGACATCATTCAGCAGATCAGATCATTGGAAATAAAACTGAAGGAACCATCACAAGAAGTAAGTTGAAAGGTACTTGTTCACTTGCTGATTTTGAACCTAGAATTGTCAAAGATGCATTAGAAAATGATAACTGGATTGAAGCAATGAATGAAGAAATAGAGTAGATAGAGAAAAACAAGACATGGACTCTTGTACCCAGGCCTAAAGACAAAAATGTAATCGGTACAAAGTGGGTTTTCAGAAATAAGTTGGATGAAAATGGTAAAGTATCAAGAAACAAAGCTAGATTAGTGTGCAAAGGATATTCTCAAGAGGAAGGCATAGATTATGGAGAAACTTTTGCTCCCGTTGCTAGATTGGAAGGTGTTAGAACCTTATTAGTATATGCTTCTTACAAAGGATTTAAAGTTTATCAGATGGATGTCAAGTCAGCATTTCTAAATGGTATACTGGATGAAGAGGTCTACATTGAACAACCTGAAGGTTTTATAGATCCAGATAAAAGGAACATGGTTTGCAAATTGCACAAGGCACTGTATGGTCTGAAACAAGCCCCTAGAGCATGGTATGAAAGATTGCATAGCTATCTTATTCAAATTGGATTTCAAAGAAATAATGATAACAGTAGTTTGTATATCAAGGAAGGACCAGAAAATAAGATTGTCCTGGCATAAATATTTGTAGATGATACTGTTTTCACAAGGAATGATGATCTTTGCAAAGAATTTTCAAAACAAATGAGCAAGGAATTTGAAATGTCAATGTTCAGTGAAATCAAATTCTTTGTTGGACTTCAAATTCAGCAGAACAAGAATGGCATCTACATCACTCAAGCAAAATACATCAAAGAGATATTGAAAAAGTTTGGTATGGAAGATTGTAAACTAGTTGGAAATCCCATGTGTACTGGACTAAAACTTACCAAAGAAGATGATTCAAAGGAAATAGATCAGACATTGTACAGATCTATGATTGGAAAGTTGCAATATGTAGTTCATACTAGGCCAGATATTGCTCTTGCAGTTGGAATTGTGGCAAGATTTTCAGCCAAACCAAGAGAAAATCACATGATGGCAATCAAGAGGATAATGAGATATCTGAAAGGAACTGAAGATTATGGATTATGGTATAAATTTGGAGGAAAACTAGACTTAAAAGTGTTTACTGATGCTGATTGGGTAGGAAACCTTGACGATAGAAAAAGCACAAGTGGAGGTGCATTCTTTCTTGGAAAGAGGTTGGTTTCTTGGACAAGCAAAAAGAAAAATTGTACATCTCAATCAACAGCAGAGGCAGAGTATGTTGCTGCAGCAGTAAACTGTTCTAATATTGTTTGGTTTAAGCAATTGCTACAAGGCATGAAGATGGAAATCAAGGAACTAGTTGTCATGTTTTGTGATAATACAAGTGCAATCAACATATCTAAGAATCCAGTAATGCATTCTAAGACTAAGAACATTGCAATCAAGTATCACTTTGTCAGAGAATTGGTGCAGGACAAGGAAATCAGATTGGAATATGTCCATATAAAAGAACAGATTGCTGACATATTCACAAAGCCTTTACCTAAGGATGCATTTTTGTATCTAGAGGTAAGTTAGGGGTCATTCCCCTATCTAAAGTTCACTAAAAATAAGTTTTAGTGATGCATCAACTCTTACAAAATTGAACATTCATTAGTTGATGTAGCAAATCAAGGAAATATTGCATATGAATCAGTACTAAAGGTACAATGAAATTCATTGAAATTGGATTGTCTTTGGCATGTGTTGTCAAAGAGGGAGAGTTTTACTGTCATATCTTTCCAAAATTTGATTATGTAATTCCTTCACAGAGGGAGATTACTGTAAGAGGGAGAGTTCTCTATCTTAGAGGGAGAATTGTTAATTGTGTTGTGTTGCTGTAGACTTGCTTTCAAATTTCATTTCTGCTATGACATGTTGTGTTGCCATCAATGCCAAAGAGGGAGATTGTTGGATACAATTAAGTAATTGTGTATTGTCTTTGATGTTACACAAATGCCATATCAGTTATCAGACAGAGTCTACCGAGTTTTGTCGGTCAGGAAAACAGTTTACAGAGTCTACCGAGCTCAGTCGGTCAGTAAAGCCTTTTGCAGTGTATACCGACCATTCCTGTATGTCACACGGTGAGTTAGTGTTAACCGAGTTCGCACGATAAGCTAAGGAAAGTTTAGTTCTTACCGAGATCACTCGGGTATCAAAGGATTTTATAGCGAACGGTTAGTGTTAACCGAGTTTGCACAGTAAGCTAAGAAAAGCTTAGTTTTCATCGAGCTCACTCAGTAGTCGAAGACAGCTTTTACCGAGTCTAGTCGGTTTCCAAAGGAAGTGGCAGGTTTACCGAATTCCTCGATAATTGTAGTTTTTACCGAGTTCTGCCAGTTAACATAGGAAGCAGTTTTTTTTTGTTCTGTATTGACCGAGCAGCGTCGGCCAGTGAAGAATTTTGTTTTGATTGTTAGTTCAAGCCGACTTTGGAATATGTTTTGTCAAGTTGGTTGGGCCGACCTGGTATTATGTATAGTATATAAAGAGGTGCTCAAGATGCGGAAAAGTGTGGAATAGAGAGTGTATACGGATAGTGCAAGGAAGTGGAAGGAAGAAACTTGTGTGTGCCTAAGCAGAGTTGAGCAGAGGGAAATCTTGGAGCTGCAAAGATATATTTAATTAGTAAGGATCTTGTGGAGCTAAACTGAGATCTGTATTCAGCAAGATAAGTTGCATGTATTTTCAGATCATTCATTGTTGCTTTCTAACCATTGTAACAGTGATTCCAAAATCTCCTAACAGAGTTGGTTTAACAGCCATTCCATAAATCCTTTAACAGGGTGGCAATTCAGTTGAATTGTTCTAAAGACCTCTTACAAGGCCACTCCTAACAGGGTGATTAAATCCTCTAACAGGGTCACACCTAACAGTGTGTTTTGTAACCTTTAACAGGGTTGGCTCCTAACAGGGCTCACTTCAGAAGAGTGAAAATTGGTGACTAGTTGCTGGTGGTTTTTCCCATATTGGGTTTCCACGTAAATCTGGTGTCTACTGTGTTCATGATTACTTTCTTTTGCATGGTCGCTTATTTCAGTAAATGCTTAATAAATTAACTAAACATCTATCAAGTTTTAAGCAGTAATTTATGTGTTTACCGAGTAGCAGCAACAACTAAGTTTAAGGCATCTTTGGGACTGTTGAATTTGTTTTTGTGGTAACTGATTCACCCCTCCCCTCTCAGTTACCCCATCTTCATTTTCCAACATAATCAAAGTGTCATTCTAATGGAATATTTTTAATTCCTTTAACAAGGCCAATCTTAATATGGTGGTTAAATCTTTTAACAAGGTCATATTTAATAGTGTGTTTTGCAACCTTTAACAAGGTTGGCTCCTAACATAGCTCACTTTAGAAGAGTGAAAATTGGTTGCATGTTATTGGTGGTTTTTCTCAATTTGGGTTTCTACACTTAACCATAGTGTCATACTTGTGTGGATGTCATTTGAGATTTTTAGTATTAATTTTTTATGTTTTGCAATTTTGTTACTACTAGGATAGTGGACTACAAGTTTATGTTATTGATTATTTGCTATAGAGATCAAGCTATTGAATGGTTAGATATGAAGTATTTGAAGTAATTAAAAGTTTAATTATTACATCTGCTCAAAAGGATAATTGACTTACTCCCCCTCTTAGTTATTATAAACCATTCTAACATCACAAATGTTTCTTATGTGTTGGTTAAGTATAATTATAGAAATGAAACTATGAATACATATTAAAAAGTTGAGATGTAAAATTTGTTGACTTAAAACTTCCTTGAAATATTGCAATGACAAGATGGTCTTAAGGGCCTCGGTCACAAAAATGAGAAAATTGCATCTTCTAATCTTTACAAGTGATTAGCGACCATACTCAGATGATTAACTTAATTGTGTACATTGTAGGATAGAAGGTATCATCCTTATGTAGTGCACTTGTTGCTTCATGTCAGATGTGTAGGTTGACATTATTTTACAATTCTCATTGAGGTAGGACATTTCAATTTATGTTTGATGTAATCAAATAATGGAATGAAGTTCAATGCATAGGTCAAATTTTTGAGTGTATTGGGTATGTGTTCATGGTGTGCCAAAAAGTGGCAATCTAAAAATATGTAGTTTTGAAATGCCTCAAAGCATTTCAAAATATATTCTAACTTTTTTCCCACCCATCATGATACCAAACCAAAATATTACTACCTTTATAAGGCCTAGTATTGCTTTAGATACCAACCCTACATGGTCAACTTTAAAAATGTCTCGAAAACATGTTTTTGGCCTATTCTTGCATTTTTTTAAAACTTGAAACATGTGTCTAATGACTTTTTTTTCACCCAAATTTGATGGAATGAAAAGGGTTTCTTAAGAATGTAGATTATCTTTCCATAAATGTAATGTATGTCAAATTACGAGTTTAGTAAGTAATTATTATTCATTTTCTAATGGAGTTACACATAAAGTGTTGATTGACACAGTGATTGAAAATCAAATATAACTTTCAAATGGTATAACATTTTTGAAATCCAAAAGATGTATCACATTATATACTTCTTCTACTATAAGGAAAATAAAGGAAAAATTAAATTTTGTAAAGTTTTGACTTAGTTAAGGTGGTTAGACATAGGAGTTTTTTAATTCTAAAAATACTATAGGAGAAAAATCATAACTAATTATTTATTTGGAATAAAAAATACCCAAAAATATGTGTTGTATCTGGGCATGAGTCTACTTCATATATCTAAAATCTTAGTAAAAAAATATTATCATTTAATTTAGATTAAGATGGTCAGACATACACCTATTTATTTTTGTCCTAAAATTGTTGTACTATTGCATTAAAACTCAAAATTTTACCAATCAATATTTTCTTTCTTCAGATAAGGCCTAGTAGTTAAAAAACTAAATTCAATTTGCTAAGATTCTTTTCTAACAAGGTTTTGATTGAAAGCCCATAACAAGTTTAAAATTGCACATCAAGTTGACATAACACTGATTTGTTGATTTTTCATTTCCACTTAAGGGCATAGTTTGGTTAACCATGATCTTTCACATACCGTATTCATTTATGGCATGGTCATGTGATGACATGATCTACTCAAAAATGTGGAAAATAATCAACATATGAAATGTAATCATTGTTGTATCTATAATTTAATCATATAGGTTAAAAACCAACATAAAGATACATAATTAATTGGAAGATATTTAACTACTTTTTGATTTTACTCTGTCCAGTCATGACTTGACTTTGGGCATGTGTGGTATGTGTATGGAAATATGGTTTTTACTAGAATTATAATATAAAGAGAAGTTGATATTATGACACCTATTTTATAGGAAGTTGTCAACATATTTTACTTAGTCAACTTGGTCAATGAACATCGATCGACAATTTGACCATCTTGAGTTGTTCGTATTGGACTCATAGTCCATATGTTGTTTGACATAGACTTAGTAATTATGTATTCAAATTAGATTTTTGGCTGATGTGTGCAGTTGAAATCTAATATTAGTGATGATTACATGTTAGTGAGTACATTGAGGATGTTATATGTGGATGTTGTTACATTTCATGATGATTTAATTGGTGATGAGATAAATGTAATGGTATTGCATTACCTATTTATATTTTCATGGACACTAACCTAATGATGTGGATGCTTACTCACCTAGAAAATGCCACATGTTAGATGGTCCAAAAAAATGACTATTTATGTTACTTATGATCAAGATATGATTAAAGATGAGTTAAGAAATAATAAGTTTAAAAGAAAAATGTTGACACTTGACACTTAAATTGAAATGTTAATTCCTTGAGCTATGTACATTCAAAATGAACTATATGAATGTGTGTATTTGTACATGGAGCACACCTGCATGTGTGTGTGCGCATATGTGGGTGTGTGTGTGTGTGTCCATGCACACGCGTGTGTGTGTCATATATTAGTCACATTCTTACCTCATGTGTGGAGGCAATTGTTTTTTCTTTAGTTGTCACCAACACTCAAGTTCCACAATGGGGAAAAGATCCAAGTAGTATCAAGGATAGGAATTGTGAATCCTATCTACTTTAATGATTGTTGTTCTTCTGAGGATGTAAAGGGTATGTATCGATCATACTTTTTTAGTTTTGGTCACGTTGAGTGATCATTTTTGTGTGTAGCTGATGTGACTGACATCAAGATGATGTCTCTTCCTAGTGGGGAGGGACATCACATCTTGTCTTTTGGCTATTCCTAGTCTCCTACTTATGTGGTGAGCTTGGCATCTTTGGCTTGGTCAACCATTTTCTTAATCTTAGTTAAGAAATATAATTATGCATTTTGTGTCATGATTTAAATGGACTGTATGATAAATTGATGTATTTATCTTGTGTTTTTATGGAAATCCATAGGTGAATTTTATGATTCATGATGTTAATGTTATGTCATATCATTATTTAGACATGATAGGGAGACTTGGTTAAAATTCTTTATCAAATTATGATCTTGGGATTAAAGTTGCATATTCATTTGTTCTATGTTTTGAGTGTCTGAGTGGTTGCAGGTTTGACAAGATAGGAGTGTGGTTGAGGTAGAGCATATTAGCCCCTCAAAAGGGGATTTTGGGATATCTAGACAACCCACACCACTTAGATTATAAGTGTTGATTTAATTTCATGTTGCATTTCATTTATAGCCTACTCCTTAAATGGTAAAATAAGATGAAAACATAATATAATGATGGTAATATGAAATGTGTGTTTACTGTTCAATTAAGTTGATTACCCTAATTTTAAAAAATGATAGGAAAGCTTTAAAAAGAACATGCCAATTAGATAGACATTTGAAATATTATTAATTATATAAAGTAGGTGCAAATTCAAATTTGAGATGATGGTAAACTTCTTAGAAAGGGATAAACTCAAGAAGGTGCAATGATTGTTTTACTAACACCACTTTATTGGGTTTAGCAACATAGATGGATGCATTATCTTCTTCCTTTCATTTTGGTGTGAGAAAATATAACATAAATTTTTTATAGGAGAGAAACTAGGGAAATTACACACCTAGGTATTCTTGTTAAATAAATAATACCCAATCTTGCAAAAATGACATCAACTGTTGTTGGATTGGGGAGGAGACTAGAGAAACAAGGGTTGTAGGGCAGTTAAATTCTTGCTCAATAATCTTAGGTTGTGATAATATCCAATATTAGGCTATGATAATAGCCATTAGCAAATGAAAAAGCAGCCTAATCAATTTTCCAAGAATCTTATGCTATGATAATAACCATTAGCAAATGCAAATGCATCCTATTCAATTTTTCTTAACAAAGAAAATTTTAGGTCTACACATTCTAATGTTTGATTTCAACATTTCTGGAAATCTAACCAACATAACCAACTATATCGAATCAATGTCAAAATGAGACTTAGAGTAGATGGTTGCCTCATTAGTTAATGCTTTGGAGCTTAGCCATCTTTTGATTTAAGGATAGGCTTTAAGTGATGTACTTTGTATTCTTTTAGGTTAGTGGGTCATTTATTTTATCAAGGTGATGAATGAATATATTGTTAATCTTTATGGTGTAGTCCATACAAAAAACATTAACAATACAAGAAAAATGAGACAGTAATCAAATGAAATAATGGTCTTATTGCTTAGTCAGAATTTACAATTTTGTTACAAGGGCTTAGAGTAGCATGAGGCTCAAGATTTAAATTTACAACTTCCAATCTAGACCTTGTAGAAACTCTTATACATGCATCCATAAGCACAAACAATCTTTTATTTCTTGCAACTCAATACAACATGCTTACAAAAATGTTATTATGCTACATAAGCTATCTATAATTCTTGTAGCCTCCATCTTTCTCTCTCAATACAAGGCTTTACACAACTCTTTTGTCAAAATAATATGCTTTGTCAGCCTTTCAAACTCTAATATCCTTGCCTTTGTTCTGTTGTCTTACTCTGTCAATAGAGAGTTGTGTAAAACAAAGAGTGTTTCTTGCAACCGAAAGAAATGTGATTATATAGTTGTACCTACATCATGACAAAGATGAGTCTTTCATCATGAGCTAGTGATGGTAATATTTGTCCTACTAGAGATGAAGTGGTTTTTAAGATGAAGAAGGTGATTAGTAACATGAACTAACATAAACCACACAGAGAATTGTGTAAAACAAAGAGTGTTTCTTACTATAGAAAACAATGTGATTTTACAACTGTAGCTACAATGTGACAAAGATAAGTTGAGTTTTTTGTCATGATCCAGTGATGATAAAATTTATGCTACTAGAGATGAAATGGTTTTTAAGATGAACAAGGTGATTAGGAACATGAGCTAACATAAACTACACAACCCTAGGTTAATTCAATAGTAATACCATTTGAAAGGGGATATAGTTTGAAAAGATAGATGAAATACATGTCATGCTCTTAGAGGTAAGTGAAAGGATTTTTCTACATAGGAAGTTGTTAATGCACATTGAAAAGAAAACCATAAACTTGATGTAAACATGGCTAAAATTGTGCAAAAATTGAAGAAACAAACTTTGGAAAATTAGCCATGTGGTTAAAGATAAATGGTTAACATGGGGAAGCTCAAGATTCAGCATGAAATCAACAAAAGACAAATAAAGCTTCCCCTTTTAGGTTAAATTTACAATTGATAGTTTTAGAAAACTCAAACATATTGCTGATTTTCTAATTTAGAAATGATCCAAACTCAGGCAAATGTCCAACTTAACACTTAAAAAGTGTTTGAAGAAATATTAGAAACTAGAAACAATCTCAAAATAAAAGTTCCATTACCCATCAAGGCAAAATCTCCGAACACAACCAAATGTCCAACTTAACACTATGCTTGAATGGGTTTCGATGATATGAATAATCAGTAGTTATTACTCTGAGGCCAAATGGGTTTTGAGAGTTTGGTTGCATCCTATCTCTAAAATAGAAAATAGAAGATAATTATAATTAGTGTAAGAATCTAAAAATGATTATTTTATAAAGGAAAAGATACCAAATTTTCCATGGATCATTAACCAAGGAAAAGGAAGGAGGAAGGTGGAGACATTGGTATATTGGCATCTAGAATAAAGTCAAAGTGTGCATATTATGCATGCTAGAAATGATTGTGGCAATCTTGCCTCAATTATAGATGAGATTTTTCGTAAACTTGGACCCAAAAAATGTTCAATGCACATTACTTCTACAGAAAAATGACCATTCTAAATTTGATAGTGAATTGAAAGCCCTTTTCCTATAACCTTGCCTCATGTACCCTCTTCTTTCCTTTTAATTTATTGATCTGCAATCAATAGTTTTTGAAGGTCTCTTTAGCTCTTTATTATAATTATTGATAAATGATAGAATATGATGTAGAATATAAAAAATTAGAATTTTTTTTACCCAAACAAAAATATAACAGTGCCCAATTACAAATTAGGACAAATAATAATCATGCTCATTTTTTTCCAAAAAAAAATCTAGAGTCAGACATAATATAGTGTACATGAATAATGCAATATAATATTTTAGGTTGGATTGCTTCTGGTTTCCTTCGAGATCCCTCTTAAAAGTCATTACCATGGAGAATGTGTTAAAATTTCTCACTGCCCTGCACAAAGAGGATTCCACATACAAGCATTAGTTTCATTAGAATTATACATGCAGGGTTAAAAGTTTTTCCTTCTTACTATAATTTACTATAATAAAGAAATGCATCAGTCATTAACGATTGATCATTGCAATGCTAGCAAGAATATCTTCTTAACAAGATAAGTTGTGAAACTCCCATCCTTTCCTAAATAAATATTGAAACAATGGGTTTTATAACATTTAATGAAACTACAATGAGCTAAACTGTGCAACATTAGTATTTATTTTATTTTGAGTAATACTAGTGTTGGCTTTGAGAATTCCAAACCATAGAAATTCAAAGGAAATTTTGAAATCCAATCTAAATAGTCAGAGATTGAAACAAAGCACACACAGTTTATGCTCTATTTATATTTTTCATACTAATAGTAAATACAAATGATATAATTGAATAATCACATATTCAAAGCTTACCCTTAATGTAGAAATTGACAAGACTAATAACCTGAAACAAAGACAAAGGGGAACTTGAATCAGCAGCCATATTGAAGAAGTAAAGTGAATCCAATCATAGAGATGCTACCCACAACTTGACCACCCTAAATTGATTGAAGAAAATAATAATTTAAGAACTAAACTTTTATAGTGCAAGTTTATAGGCAAAGATGAAGCTGGATTTTATTTCAGATACTTGTTATTATTGTGAAAAATAAATCAAAACCCTAAAATTTTTCCTTGGCAATAACTAATGTTGAGTGACAGAAATGCTTAGCACAAGAATTTACTGAGTGACAGAAGATGGTGCCAAGTAAGCTCAACACATGAAGGAGCTAAGTGAACTCAGCACACAAGGACAACTTAGTAATAGTGTATGTCAAGTGTGCTTGGTGGCAAAGGATGCCAAGTGAGCTTAGTCACCATTTCAAGGTGGAGCTCGATAAAATGGTTGTTGAGTAAAATTGGTCAACAAAGGGTACCAAATGAACTTAGTGAGAAAAATAGAGAGAACTTGGATAAGACCAAACTGAGTGGGCTATAAACTAGACTTAAAACCTAGATTTCTTCACCATTAAAATGCTGAGAGATGAAGGATGAATCTTTCAAATATGAACTTCTAAAATGCAAAAATATCATGCAATGACGAATAAAATGTTGAGACAATAAGGGTGTATGCCTACTTGATTTCTTGCTTTTTATTCAAATAAGATAAAACTATTACAAAATTTGGGAGCATTCAACTTCAACTAGAAAACCCTAAAAACTTCAAACTAATAAAACTTTAAACTTTAAACTTAGAGCTCTAATAGCTGCATACAACAATGGTTGGAGAAATTACTACATCATAGGTCAAAACAATAAGAACTTATAAAATTTCATAAGTATCCAACACATGCAACTGCAAACACAAAAATTGAAACATCCTTCTATCTTTTGAACTTTGATTTGATTCGTTGATCGACTTCCTTCTCTTCCTTCTCTTCTTTGCAACTCTTCAACTCATCAACTGTTCTACAACTAATCAAATGAATGCTAAATGGAAAAAACACTTTCCCCCTCATTTCAAATTTGAACTCACCTACCGTGCATTAATGTTTTTTACTATTTTGCAAGCTGTCAAGTTGTAGGTGGGTGTTTGGCTCCAGGGGCAACTGCCTATGCATTAAATGTTTCAACACTCCCCCTTTCTCCTTAGCCAAACCAATCAAGTATCACTCCTAATCCAAATCAACTACACCAAGACACTCTTTTAGG
Organism: Cupressus sempervirens; assembly: GCA_028749045.1. Lineage (NCBI taxonomy): Eukaryota > Viridiplantae > Streptophyta > Pinopsida > Cupressales > Cupressaceae > Cupressus > Cupressus sempervirens. The sequence continues at coordinate 1,053,073,877 of CM053787.1, forward strand.
TGTACAAAAGTTCCAATGCCTAAAGCCTTAGTGAAAATGTCTGCTAGCTATTGCTTAGACTTGAAAAATTCTATTTTTTATATCCCTATTCTCTACCAACTCTATGGTTAAGTGATATCTAATCTCTATATGCTTGCTTCTCCCATGGAAGACTGGCTTCTTGGACAATGCAATTTAGGAGATGTTGTCATAATAAATTGTCAGTCCATCCTCTTGCCTTTCATTAAAATATGTCAAGATCCTCCTTCACCAAATATCTTGATATGTTGCTGCATTTACTGCTATGTATTCACCCTCTATTTTAAATTGAGAAACAATAGGTTACTTCTTGGATGGCCATGAAATTGCACACGATCCCATATGAAACATGTATCTGAAAGTGCTCTTCCTATCATCTAAACTTCCAGCCGAATCACTATCCATGTAACCAACCAACTTGAAATCATTTGTTGTAGTATAAAAAATCCCAAATCCCTTGGTACCATTCACATACCTTAGAATCCTCTTTCCTCCTTACCAATTTGAATCCTTTGGTGTTTCGATAAATCTTGAAATCAAACTTACTGCATGCATCATGTCTGGCTGAGTTGTAGTCAAATACATCAAACTTCCAACCATACTCTTGTATAATGTTGGATTCATAGTTCTGTTGCAATCTTCCTTGCTCAACTTTAGATCTACTACTATTGGTGTTGGGGCTGCCATACTATTCTACATTTTGAATATCTCTAGGATGTTCCTTGCATTTTTTTTTGAGAGATGAAGATGCTATCATGCATTTGTTTTACTTCTATGCCTAGAAAGTACTTTAAGAGACCTAGGTCCATCATTTCAAATTCATTTTTCATGGCCTCTTTGGACTCACCAATTATGAAATTATAATTTCTAGTGAAAATTAAATCATCTACATACAAGACAACAATCAACACATTACCATTTGCTACCTTGATGTAATGTGTGGGCTCACCATAGCTTTTGCTTAAGACATTACTCATCAAATATGAGTCAATCCTATTGTACCATGCTCATGGAGCTTTCCTAAGCTCATAAAGAGTTCTCCTCAATCTATACACTTTGTGTTCTTCACCTACAACTTCATAACTAGGTGGCTACTCCACATAAACTTCTTCCTTCAATACACCATTCATGAAGACAGACTTCACATCCATTTGATATACCTTCCATTTGTGTTGGGATGCAATTATTATGACAACATGGACTATTTCCATTGTTATAATTGGGCCATATGTATCATCATAATCTCTGTCATATTGTTACTTGTACCCCTAGACCACTAAATGTGCCTTATGCCTATCTATTTTTCCTTCAACATTGCACTTGGTCTTGTATACCCATTTCACTCCAATTATTTTTTTCTTGGAAGGCAAAGTAGTTAAATCCCATGTTTCATTTCTTTCAATATCATCTATCTCCTCATCCATGGCATTACACCCTTTCTCCTCATTCACAACTTCCTCAAAATAAATTGGATCACTATCAGAAAATGATGCAAAGTTTACTCTCTCATCATAATCTTCATCATACCTTTCTTCTTAGTATATCTCCCTTAGACTTTTGGTCTTTCTTGGAAATATGGAGGTGAGAGTGGGATCTAAAATTTTAGGATTGTTGCTACTACTATTTTGCATACTAGCTTGGGGTTGTCTTGAAGTGCTTGTAGCTGTTGCTCGACATGTTAAGGGTTGCTTTCCTTTTTGCCATTTTTTTGCAATCCATGTTTTCTGCTCCATCATCTTGCTGATCACCAATGTCATATTCTTCCTCTTCAATAGTAGGTACTTTACTTGAAGTGCTTGAGACTCATCTACTGAGCCATCCCATTACTAATTTTCAAGAAACTTCACATCTCTTGAAATGATGATCTTCTTGTCAATTGGATCATATAGTCTGTAGGATTTTGGTTCTAAGCTATACTCTGTGAAGATGCACTTCACACCTTTTTCATCCAAAATTTTCCTCTATTGCTTAGGCACATATGCATATGCTATACATCTAAACACTCTCAATTTTTCAACTGTCAATCTACTCCTAACCAAGACTCAAGAGGAATATTGTCATGAAAATATTTTGTAGGACACTTGTTGATCAAATATACTGCTATTTCTATAGCCTCTCCCCACTATTTAGTTGAGAGTCCTTTTTCTTTCATCATTCTTCTTGCCATTTGAACAATGGTCTTGTTCTTCCTCTCAGCCACTCCATTTTACTGCAAAGTATAACTAGCTATTAGCTCTTTTCTTATGCCATTTTTCCTACAAAAAATTACAAACATATTGGAGGTATACTCCCATATTCTATCTAATCTAAGGACCTTTAGATAGTGTCCATATTCTTTTTCAGCCAAGGCTTTGAATTCAACAAATTTATCAAATGATTTAGATTTGTTCTTCAAAAAATACACCCCATGTCTTATGACTGAAATCATCTGTGAATGTCATAAAATAAGTACTCCCCCCAATAGAAGTAGTTTGCATAGAGCCTAATAATTTAGAATTCACAAATTCTAATGGTGCTCTAGACATTCTATAATTTCTAGAATTAAAGGGAAGCCTATGTTGCTTACCCAAAATGCAAGCCTCACACTTGTCATATGAATCTACTATACTAGGAAAACCATCTACCATTCTTTTCTTGGATAACACATTTAAAATAGCTAAGCCAAGATGTCCATACCTAAGATACCAAAGGTTGGAGGGGTCTTCAATCACACTCTTAAGATCTGATTGCTGATGTACTACTATACATGCATACTTGGGGCTGCAACACTGACTTGAGAAGAGTAACATGTCTCTATCCTCAATGGGAACATCTAGTTCATTGTCATTTGGACTGTTGCAAGTCATATGTTACTCTCATCCTTCTCATGAATGACACACTTGTCATTTTTCATCAACACTTTATATCTATTTTAAATGATTTGTCCAACACTCATCAAGTTGTGCTTCATACATTAGTATTCTACTTTCACTAATCACCTTGTTTCTTTCAGCATTCAGTTGCATAATGCCCATACTTATGATAGTAGTAACATTCAATATTTTTCTTATTAGATTTTTAGTTCTTCTTACCTCCTCTAGAGCCATTTTGAGAGGTGCATGCTCCCTCTTGGTTGCTTTCTCTTCCTAAGCTTTCTCCACCAATATTCCTTTGACCATTCTTTCTATGACCTCTACTTCTTGAGCCTCTACCAAAGCCATTTCTTCCTCTTTCCCTACCTCTTGAATTCTCTTGAACCTTAAAAGACTACTCTTGGGAAGTAGTTTTTGATCTGTTTATCCGGTGCTCATGGGTTTGAAGAGTTCCCATCAACTCATCCATGGTCAATGTGGTGAGGTCCTTTTCTTCCTCTATGGTCATCACAAGGTTGTCATATTTCTAAGATAAACTTCTTAACATCTTCTCTACAATCCTCTGCTCATCATAGTCTTCTTTATTTGATTTGAGTTGGTTTATCAAAGTGGAGATTTGTGAGATAAACTCTACAATAGGTTCTTTGTCCTTCATTTGAAGCTTCTCAAACTATCTTCTAATCATCTATAACTTCACTACTCTAACCTTATTAGTCCCCTTGAAGTTCATCTCAAGGATGTCCCATGATTCTTTTGAATAATTTACTACTGCAATCTTGGGAAAAATTGTCTCCATCATTGTTGCCTCAATCAGACTTAATGCCTTAGCATCCTTTCTCCTTGACTCCTTCAACTAAGTCTTTTAATTATTGGTCACGATAGCATACTAAGTTGGGTCTATCACATCACTGAACCTATTTATCATAAACTCCCACAAACCATTTGCAACCATTATAGTTTTCATCTTCTTTGCCCATGTATCATAATTTTTTCCATTAAAGAATGGTGGTTGTTACCATATCTTTCTTGCATCTCCTACCATGTCAAATATCCTAGAAAAAAATTCGCTAACTCATTGTGCATGTGGGAGCTCAAAGTTTGATAATATGTGGAAAAAAATCACAATCCTAAAATTTTTTCTCAACAACAACTAATGCCAAGTGACAGAAATTCTCAACACAAGAAGGTGTCGAGTGATAGGAAGATGGTGCTGAGTAAGATTGGCACATGAAGGAGCTGAGAGAACTCAACACACAAGGGAAACTCAACAATAGTGTATGTCGATTATGCTTGGCAACAAAGGATTGTGAGTGAGCTTTGTCAACATTGCAAGGTGGAGCTTGGTAAAATGTTTTCCAAGTAAACTCAGTCAACAAAGGGTATTGAATGAACTTGGTGAGAAAAACAAAGAGAGAACATGGTTAAGACCAAACTGAGTGGGCTCTAGACCAGACTTAAAACTTGGATTTCTCCACCATTAAAATGCAAAATGTCGAAGGATGAGGCTTTCAAATATGAACTTCTAAAATTCAAAAATAACATGCAATGATGAATAGAAAATTGAGACAATAAGGGTATATGCATGCTTTCTTGCTTTCTTTCTATTCAAATAAGATAAAACTATTACAAAATCTGGGAGCATTTGGCTTCAACCAGAAAACCCTAAAAACTTCAAACTGATAAAACTTAAAACTTAAAACTTATAGCTCTAATGGTTTCATACAAAAATGCCTGGAGCAATCACAACTTCATAGGTTAAAACAATAAGAAATTATAGAATGACAGAAGTATCCAACACATGCAACTACAAACACAACTAAAACTTCCTTCTATCTTCTAAGCTCTAATTTGATCTACTAATCAACTTCCTTCTCTTCCTTCTCTACTCTGCAACTCTTCAACTCTTTAACTCATCAACTCTGCTGCAAGTAATTGAATGAATCATATTCATTCCTTTTGTCTCATTGGCAAAAATATTTTCCCCCTCTTTTCAAATTTGAACTCATCTACCATGCATTATTGTTTCTGATCATTTTGTAGGCCATCAGGTAGTCGATGGGTATTTGGCTCTAGAGGCAACTGCCTACACATTAAATATTTCAACAATTATTTTGCATAAATCAAAACCCTAGATATCCTTGTATTATTTTCATTCAAATAAGAGTATGACTATCTACACAATGACCCTTTGGTGTATACATGGCAGTATACACATTGAAAAGAATGAAACAAAAGAATTGTAATGACATCTCATAGTTTAAGAGAGATGACTATTATATATGTTCTATGCTATGTATTAAAAGGAAAATCTCCTTCCATTTGATAGTACGTATTAAGAGCGTTAGAAGTGGTGAGAGACAAATTCTCTTACTAAATAGTGGAGCAATTAACAAGAGTCCTACTATAGAGGCAATACACTTGTCCTACTAAATATGTCCACCCTTGTTTTCAACTCTTGAAACCAGAAACATAAAAGACCTTAAAGATGAATCAAAATTACTAGAAAACAAGCATTGAAAAATCTAATAAGATGATTAACAAATCAAATCAACTTGATATCAAATCTTTCTTATATAATGATGTAGTCCTTCCATCACTCGTAGTGTTCACTTTTTCTACAAGTTTGATGTACTCCTCCCATTTCAGGCAGTGTGAAACAACATAGACTGGGATGATAGTAGCTTATGCCAAAAATGGTGTTTTTGTGGAAGCTCTAGTTTTGTTTTATGAAATGCAAAACAAATCTATGAAACCAAATCAATTTACCTTTGCAAGAGTAATCAGAGCTTGTCCTATTTTAGCCATTATTAAAGAAATTCATGAGTGGATTGTCATCAATGGGTTTTAACCTGATGCTTTCATGGAGAGTTATCTAGTTGACATCTATGGGAAATTTGGAAATTTAGAGAATGCACTCGCAGTGTTTGAAAAAATACCTAAGCTAGATTTCATAACCTAGATTGCAATGGTGGTAGGATATGCGAGGAATGGGTATCTAGAAGAGGCTTTAGTTTTATGTCAGAAAATGGGAAAGAGGGAGGTTAATTCGTGGAAGGGGATGATTGTGGGATATGCATAGAATGGGTTGGCAGATAAGGAAATGGACTCATTCAATAAAATGCCTCAAAAAAACCCAATGTCATGGAATAATGTGATTAGCGGGTATGAAAAGATTGCCTAGGTTGAGGAGGCACTGAAAGTGTTTGACAAAATGAATTGGATAGATGTTGTATCATGGAACATTATGGTTGCAACATATGTACATAGTGGGGATATTGATAAGACTTGTGAGCTCTTTCAAAAAATGCCTCAACTTGACATGGTGTGATGGAAATTCATGGTTACAGTATATGCAAAGAATGGGTATCTTAACAATGCCCTTGAACTTTTTCATAAGATGGTCAACCCTGATGATATGTCATGGAATTTAATGATTACAACATCTATACATAGCAAGTTTATGAAAAAATGCAAATTGTAGGAGTGAAGCCAAATTGGAAAACCTTTGCCACTTTTCTTTCTACATACGACAAACTCAGCAAGCTAGTAGCTTTAGAAGAGGGAGTTAATATCAACAAGGAATAAAAAAGGAGATATTTGACTCAGGCACTTGTAGATATGTATACAAAATGTGTTAAAAAAAAAATATTATTGTAAGCCAAATGGAACAACATGGCTTACTTGCATGAAAAAGAAACATGCAAACACACAAACTATCCTAATGCCCTCAAATCCAAAAGGCCTTACATTAGAGGGCATTAGGAATTTGATGTTCCCAAACTATTTTTGTAATTTCTTTTATATTTGGCCCTAACCAAAAAGGCCTTACAGACAAGCATCTTGCATGTAAATTGTTGTTATTTAAATAAAGTACCATGATTTGGTATAAAATCTTGCATTTGTGTTGTGTTTTCCTTGTGTGTTTTTTTGTAGGAATTCAAATTACCTCTAGTAGCCAAGTACCCTCAAATTCTCACTGCATTAGGTCATATTAGATTCAAGTTGTTCCTAAGTTTGTAGATCGAGTGCCAAAGTTGAGGCATTTTGCACCATGACTTGGATGAAGGGTGGAAGAGAAGTTTGATCTTATGGAGCTAATTAATTTTTTGGACTTGTGGATTTATTTCTTTGGTCTTGCAAGAATCTTGGAAGATTCCTCCAAGAAGATTGGACCCTAGGGAAATTGATGATCCTAGTGATGATGTGCAAGAAAGGATCTAAGAGAAAATTAAAATAAAATTTAGATTTGAGATGGCACTAATAATGAGTGATATGATAGCTGTGATCATAAGTGTTATGGGTGGTGTACCTTAGCATGTGGGTATTGAAGATGGTGATTAGGAAGTTTTTGAAGACTTTGAAGCTACTACATCAAGTGGCGAGGACAAAACTAATCATGTGGAGAGACCTATTGAAACTAGGGTTGGTTAGTTTTCAAGATCTAGATCTTAGTTGAAATTGAAGCATAAGATGGAGGTTTCTAATTTCTCAGGTACTTTGAATCCTAAAGAGCCGATTGATTGGATTGGTTAATTGGAAGACTACTTTGAGCTTGATGATATTAAGGATCCACTAAGAGAAATGCTAGCACAAATTAAGTTGAAAGGACATTCTACTCTTTTTTAAAGAGCTACAATGGTATAGAGAGGAGGAAGATCAAATGAAGATGACTAGATGGAGGTTGATGGTAACTAAATTGAAGGGTAAGTACATTCTTTCTAATTATGAACTTGAATTGTTGAAAATGTTGTAGAATTTGAAATAGAAAGATATGATTGTGAAAGATTATACCAAGGAGTTATATAAGTTGACTATTTGGTCATGGCATAGAGAATTTTCAAAGGAGAAGCTAGCTTAGTATATTAATGGTTTGAGATTCAATATCCAAGATGAGGTTGGTATGTTGAAGATTGATTTGGTTGAGGATGCTTCTTATTATATCCTAAAGGAATAAGATAAGTTGTAGAAGAAAATTCAAGGTAATTCTAGAGGGAAGAAGAAGAAGGATAACACAATTAAGGCTAAACTGACTGAAGAAGATGGAGCAAAAATTGTTGATTAGAAGAGAAGGACAAGTAACAGTGAGTTTAAGGGTACTTTCTACAAATTTGGAGAAATAGGGCATAGATTTTATGAATGTCCTAAGGCTAGTGAAATAAGAGCTTCTATTGTGAATGAGGTATAGGATCATGGCAGTCAACCTAAGAAAGGAGAGATTTGCTTAGCTTAGCATCTATTGGTTGGTTAGAGGACACTAGACTCTTGTTAGAGGACTAGTCTATTCAGGACTCATTGTAAGTCTTGTGGTAAAGTCTGCAATTTGATTACTGATGGTGGTAGTACTAACAACCTTGTTGCTAACGAGATGGTTGAGAAACATTGTTTCAAGAGAATGAGATATCCTTATCCATATAGGATTGGCTGGTTACAAGGTAAGCATGCTTTGAAAGTAAAGGGAGAAGTAGCTTGTTGATTTCCAAATTAGGTAGTACAAAGATCAAGTGTTGTGTGATATTGTGGATATGCACAGTTGTCATGTATTACATAGTACACCTTGGTAGTATGATTACAAGTTTGTGCATGATTGTGTCAAGAATATATTTTTGACTGTGAAAGGTAGTTGACTGCATTCCCTAATTCCTTTGTATAATGAAGAACTTAGAAGAAGAAACCTAGGTATTTGTAGCCAAGTTGAGTTGAAGGAATTTGAGAGGAGATTAGCATGGAAAGAAGACCTGTAGCACACTAAGGATAGATGTGAAAAAGTAGACGAAGATCAAGGAAAAGAATGTACATTTTAAAGACAGGGAGGATATGTATGTGTATAACCAATTTGGCATCTATGTAATGAATCCTAGGGGAAATTCTTCCAAATATTATGAACATCTTTTCAAACCTTGGGTGTTTGATGCAAGATCATCCTTGGTTGGCTATAAATCATATAAATGGGTGTGGTTTGATCTTAGAGTTAGAGGACTTTGTTAAAGAATGAAGGGTAAGTCAATTGATATTGAGTTGGTTTAGTTGTTGTGTTAGATGAATGACTTAGTTAATGAAGATGTTTGATTAAATATTAGGAGCTTGGTTTGTACTAAGAGCTCAATAATAATGTTTCCTGAGTAGCTCGATAAAGGAAAGGGCTCATTTTCTTCTAGAGGAATCAACGCATACTGGTGCTCAATTAGTGAAGGAAATCAGTTATGTCTAGTTGATGTTGACATTCAACATGGTTTTCTCTGACACTTAGTTTGGTCTTGGTCTTTGTGGTGCTCGAGTTTCCTGTGAGCTAACTTTTAGTATTTAATTCATGAATAGGTAGTTAATCTATGTTGTAGCTGATTTGTGGCATCCATGTGAATTTAATGTAGGGGCTTATTCTATTTCTAATGTTCTAGGCCAACTTGTGGCTTAGTTGGGTATAGGCAGGAGTATTTTGTGGAGTCTTATAGTATACTAGGAGGATCATCTAGCTTCAATCAATTTTTGAGAAGGGATAGTAGCCAAGGCTTAGTAAACTAGGAGATTTCTTGGAAGGCTTGCAAGCACAACTTGAGATTTCCTTGAGGTTGTCTATCAGAGTGTGGCTAGCTAGGATTAGTGTGGAGTTAGATCTTAAGGGATCTTGCTGAACTATTTTTGTAATTACTTTTTTATTTGGCCCTAACTCGAAAGGCCTTATAGTCAGACATATTACATGTAAACAGTTGTTTTGTAAATCAAGTATTGTGATTTGGTATTAGATCTTGCATTTTTTTGTATTTCTATTATGTGTTTATTTGGAGGAATCTAGATTACCTCTAGTAGAGGTACCCTTAAATTCTTTTTGCATCAATTTCATTCCTAACTTTCTCAATGTTTACTTTGCCTTTACCTTTTTCTTTTGTCTAATGTTCTGAATGCACTTGATTCTTGCAATTCTCACTTTGATGTCAAAACTTGTGCGATTTGGAACATGTATCATTAGGCACATAATTCTTTCTTTGATTTATCTAGTATGGTTTTTTCTATGATCATCATTCATATGCTCTGTGCCCATTCCTCAGTCTTGACCTACACTCATGTATTTGATGCCCTTGTTTCTTGTAGTAGAAACAATAACCAGTAAACTTAGGTTTATAATTTTGCATATGATATTTACTTCTACAAATATTTTCATTCTAATCAAGTTTTCCATAGTGATATCATGTTAGTTTGTCCTTTGACTTAACATTACTGAGTTTTCCATTCTTGGATGATTCTCCTTTCTTAGTGCATGAATGTCTTGAGCCATCAGAACAACTTAATGACTTCATAATTTCTTCAAAGTACTTCATTACTTCCTTTGATTTGTTGAATCTCTCCATGGACTCTTTCTCATTTTTTAGTTTATTCTGTTGTATGTCCTGTGATTTTAGATTTGTAATTTTCACATGCTTGTGATTCAATTCTTGATTTGCAAGAATTAGTTGCTTCATCATCTCTAGTTGAGTATTTGTGAGATTTTTCATATTAGATATCCTTTCTTCAAGTCTGGTAGCCATTGCCCTTTTGTCTTCTTCATCCATAGTCCCTTCTTCTTCATTTTTCTTCTTTTGTTTAATCACTTCACACAACCTTACTAATTGGATATCATGTTTTCTTTTCAGTCCTCTTATTTCTTCATTCAAGAGTTGTTTTTTGTCAAGTAGGTTAGTAGAGGCTTTTTCATTTGGATTTAATGGTTCAAACAATCCTTCAATCTCAACTTCTTCATAGGAAAACTATTTTATCTGAATCACAATTTCCTTTCTCCTTTTGAGGGAATCCTTTAGATATTTTCTTGCCTATTATTGTTTGTACAGTGTAAGTTAGATGTCAATCACCTGATTTCCAATAACCTTATCTAATTTGAATTACTCCATCTCCAAGATCTAATATCCAAGCTATTAATATTCTCTTAGAGAAGCAATGATCAAATGCCAATTTTTGATTGATGAAGGAAAAAAAAAGATAAACTAGATATTGAGAGAGGGGGTGAATCAAAATCTATTATTCTTTCTACCTTTTCCACAATTTATTTAGACCTATCAATAACTTGTGCATGTAAAACTTATAATGTAAAATAACTATAACATATAAATTTGATCAATCACATGAATGAAAGAAAAACACAGAACACAATAGTCATTACCTAAAAGCCCTCCAAGGTGAAGGTATGACTAGGGTGGGGATGAAACCAACAAATCTTCATGCTATTGTAGTAATAAAATTAACCAGTTTAGGTTACAATATTTGACCATAAAATATGATCTACCATGTGAGGAGTCTCCATGCTAAAATCTTAAGAGACTACTAGGTCTCACCTTCTTAGACGACTTTGTTATGAGATTTACAAAGATCTATTGAGACCACTCTATTAAGAGATTTACATTGATTCAAGTCGGATAAAATTGTTTCATCACCTGACTCTCGATTTTCTCTGTAAGCTAATTTTGAGTCTTCCCCTTTCTAACTGGTCCTCTTCTCTAATCTGATATACTTGTCATTCCCTTTCACTTTACTATCATGACTAGTTCACTTTCTATGTTAGATGATAATAGAACCCTTCAGTTACATTTGATTTATTCTCAATCCTTCTTTTTCATAACACTTCAAGTTCGCATGCACACACCTATCTTTCCTTTCTCTTACTTTGCATGCTTATGATCTAGGTTAAGATCATCGCTATTTAAAGAATTTTGTAAAGATATTTCTAGATGATTCTACAATAGCCTCTATATCTTGATCATAAAAAGCACAACATAGGGATCTATGATTTACATCATGTAAATGCTCTGTAACAACCTTGACAAATTTAATATTCCCTCAAATTCGGCTTGATAATTATTTTACCTCAAACTTTGTTCCATTCCTGACATTTTATTTAAACTCTACTTTTCTCATTGTTTACTATTTACTAATGCTTGACATTGATGTTTCTTTATGTATATTACCCTTTCAATGCTAGTTATGTCTTGTGCTCAGCACAAATTATATAAATTGGTACTTGTATACTTGGAATTTTCTTGGTCATTGATGAGATTAGTTCATATAGAAAATATTACAAGATAAAAAACTTACTCGACTCTTATAGAGCTTGGTACATACTTTCTTATGTATATGACTTGTCCTATATAGAGTAGCTCAGTCGAAGTGATGATCATCTGACTTTGCCTTGTAAATGACTAAGTGGTTGAAATTAATAGACAAAAATGGTTAGAGATACCAACAATCAATGTGGCACCTATTACTCATTGGGATATTAATATGATGGATGTGATGTCCACTACTGCTCAGGTGATTTTTAAATATAAATTTAATTTAATTTGATACCAGATACATGTGCACTTGTATTAATGCAAATAAATTTGTACAAATATTTGAAACTAGTACCCATGTATATATATAGGTATATATCTAACAAACTATTGTATTTTAATTTGTCAGGCTCAATTGATACTCCAAAAACACATGATCCTCAAGAATCTTGATTAGAGGTTTGCTCTATTTGTGTGCATCTAGATGACTCGCTAGTTTAGGACACATGTACACGTTTACTTTATCATTTATTTTGTCAAGATATATACATTTATATTTTTCATTTATCTATATGTATTGATATTTTCACATGTGTGTTTATGAATCACATTTTATTAGACACATGATTGGATCAATTTATGATTAGACATGTGATATATATTTCTACTTTATGGTCCCTGTGATATATGTTTCTATTTTATGGTCCATATGATATATGCATTGAGTTTATGGTTAGATACACATGATTTGTTCAATTTATGATTAGACAAATGATATATGTTTATAGTTTATGGTTTATGTGATATATGATTATGGTTTATTATTAGATGTACATGATTCAACATTAAGACTCATGTGGTGAAAATTATTTAAAGAGACATGATTGATGAAAATGTATGTGTATACAAATAAACTCCTAAACATCAAATAAAATTCAAACATGTAAGTATTCAATATAAGAGGTACATGTGTTACATGAAATGGGTTCATGTACAATGTCTACCCATATAAGTCCTAAGTTACATGAAATTAACACATACATACACACAATATAAGTCCTACAATTTATGTATGAAATGAACATGTACGCATGTCTACACATAGAATTATCCTAAGTTACATTAAATGAACATAGACACATGAAATGTATTAAATGAAGATACTTACATACTTGTACATACATTTTAACTGGATCAAAGAGTGACTTGGTAAATTTATGAAATATTTAAACAAGTGCACTACAAATATGAAATATGTCAAGTGGTTTCAAGTGGTTCCACATGCTCATGGAGAATATTTAATATTCTTTCATTGTTGTCAATATCTAATATCCAATTGTGACATCAACCTTTATGTATAACTGGATGTAGAGAAATGGAGGTAGCAATCACATGGTGACTATGTTGAAGCACTTTATTGTTAGGTTGGTAATCAACATAGTGAATTCCATATTTCACTAATTTGTGTTGGCTGAGATATGTTCTCTCAAGAACAACTGAACCTACACATCATGCATTTTAAAGTTAATTTAATGTGTACATATAATAAATAAATTCATCATTTATCAATAAATGAACATAATCTATATAATCAAAAAATATATCTGTAGGCAATAAAATTCCATCACTTTCTTTAGGTTTAGTTAACTTCATCCTTTCTATAGTCTAACACAATAAATAGTAACTCACTCCTTCTACATTTTCCAATTCAAGAATAATGGCAAAGACTTCGCCTACACACAAAAAATATCATTCATGTATATGTGATCTCTAAATTGTCTTTGTGAATTTCATATATACATTTATTATTTGTTAAATTTTATTTACCAATTTGAACTAGTCCTAATATTTAAATATAATCAATAGAAATCAAAGGAATATGATCAAAGTTTTCATCTTCATCTCCATTAACTATATCGATAACAAAAAGTGGCATCAAAGTCCAAAGACCTACATATCCATGATCCTTATCGGTGCATTCATTGTAATTCTTAGCAATACAATAAAAAAAAAACATGAATAGTCTCTCATGTACAAAATCCAATTGTGATGATTGATACTCAAAAAAAAATGTAAGGATCATGGTTTTTCTATCCTCTTGCAACCATAAATAGTTTTTATATCAACACGTGAAGAAAAATATTTAATATATTTTAAAAAATAGAGACAAAAATATATATTCACATGTGTGTCTGATTGCAATTAGACAAGAGAAAATATATAGACATGCTAACCTCTTTTGATGCAAAATGTGTCTTGCATCATTCAACAATGTCAAGTGCATTATTTGTGTTAACTCTCTTATAATTCATTTGATATTTTCGTAGAACATGTTTAATGCAAGCTCTAACACCATTAAGTTCACCTTTTTCATATACACTTCCATAGAAATTCCATACATGTGGTATGTTTTCATTACAATGATATCGACAAAGTGCTTAAAATGGTTGAGATGATTTGAATTGTGTAGTACACCCATCTAACCAAACATAATGTTTATCAATAGTTATGTCTTTTTCTTTGATATGTACAAAATATTTCTTGAAATAATATTTTACATAATGAATATCATGTTCTATATATCATCACTTATGTAGAAGTGATATTCTTTCTTGATGACTCATGCTTCATATATGTTTTGAATTCCATCCAAATTTAACTATGCATGATGATAGCACACTTCTACCATAATAGTAACCTGATCTAAAAAATAGTAGTTTGATTGAATAGCCTTTTGATGAACAAATTAATGGTTTTTTTGGGAGTCAACATTTGATAATATATTTCCAAGTAAAAATTTATCTCTAAGTGTCTGAAATTGTTGTTGTAAAAATTTTCCTAAGGGAAAAATTCACCCAGGAACTAAGAACTCAAACACAAGCACACAGTAGACCAAAGAGAGAGAGAGTATGATTAGAATAACAATGTATTCAATAACTAGTTCATTATGAGAGTACACTAGGAGTGCCTAAATATAAAGGCCTCAGGAGAGCTTCTAGAATGCATAGAAGTTAGCATCATGATGTGTCATACAACCAAGCACATGTCCACCAGATATGGGTTATCCTCCATTAAGCATGGAAGTAAGTGCGGTTATGAGAGGATAAGCCTACAAGGGTGTGACACGCAAAATAGTGTTGTAGACACCATGTGCAAAAATAGAGTTGCATACTCCTGTGTTGTCTACATGACAACTCAAAAGGTGCACAAACTCCTAAGTGTCTCACAAATAAAAATAATTAAATAATTCAAAATAATTAAATAATGCATTAACCTAAGTAAACTTAAGTAAGTGTAATATGTGAATACTTATTTACACCAACACCCCCCCTTAAATGAAACTTAGGGGAATGCCCTTAAGCTTACAAACTAGGATGTAGATGCATAATGGGTCCTAGCTACTAGGCCATGTTAGGTACCCATGTACATAATGAAAATGCAATCTCCCATAAAGCGGGGAAAGAGGGAAAACCTCATGGGAAAAACCCTCCCCCAAAAAAGAGAGATAAGTAAGGATGCATCGGTGGATGGAGTAATCAAGAACCCCCAATTATGACATACATCTAGTATATACATAAGAGAATGAGAGAAGGAAGGGAGACAGAATAGGCTCCCCCCCCCCAAAAGAAGAATGCCAAGAAGTGGAAGTTGCTCTGATGAAGAAGCCGGTCAAAGAATGCAGAATGGTGTTCCTCCCCTTAGGAAGAAACAAAGCCAAAGGTATAGTCCTAAAGATTTATGTTAGCCCAAAAACCTACTCAAGTATCCCTATTATGATGCTGAAGTTCACCCCTTCCAATTGTGCTAAAAAGAATGAATGCAGATCTAGCAAGGATGTTTGTTGAACCTATTCCACTAAACCATCTATCTCCTCTACTGACAAAGAGACCTCCACTAATTTCTATTCATAAGGATCCAAAATCACACCAACTTCTGAAGATTTATCATGTAGAGAATGGACATGAGGGTCAGAGTGAGCCCTCACAACAACTGTAGAAGAATCATCATCAATGAGAATATGTAAGTCCTCAAGTCTATCTCCCAAGTCAACTAAAGATGGAGCTGTAAGATGAGATGTAACATGCTGAGATGGACCTTTCATTGTGGCAATATAAGCATGTGGACTAGACTGATGTGACCTCTCACTATAACTTTTGATAGAACCCCACATGTCTGAACCTATTGAAGCACTATCGCTGGTGTCACTATCAGTTTCCACTATGTATGATGTGTGGAGAGGAGTAGAGGATAAGCTTGGTGAACTTTCCTCAAAATGAACATCCTTCTCCACAAAAATCTCGTGTCTCTAGATCCATAAGTTTGTAAGCGTTCACATTGTCTTCATAACTGATAAAGGTACAAGGCCTAGGTGTCAATGCCTTGCAACTCCTAGAAGATAGGTTTTCCCATGCTGGACAACCGAAGGCTCTAACATGACTCACAATTTGTTTTCTATCGCGACATGCCTCAAAAGGAGTCTTGCCATCTAAGGCTGGATGAGGAGACTTGTTAAGTATGTGAGTAGCACTGCTAATCTCTTCAACTTCAAGTGTAGGATCAAGAGACTTGGCCTTTATCATGGAACTTGCCATGGTCTTGAGAGTCCTAATCCTCATAGCTGCAACATCTATCTTTTGCGAACTGAATGCTGGTGAGTTTTGAAGATCAATCCCCTCAATTCTACAAGAGTTCCTAAATCTTCTGTCAATATGTCTATTCTCATTGTCCACCCTTAATACTTTGATGGCTTTCCTTGACTTGTATTCAACATGAGTCTTGAAGTCTTGAAGCTTATGAACCAATTAATTCTTATGATGAAGAAAGAAGATCCAAGTGAATCTCAAAAAGTCATCAACAAATGTGAGTATGTAGTGGCCTTGGCTGACTGAAGTCACTGCAAAGGGTCCTACTAATACCACGTGAACTAGCTAAAGAACAACTGGAGCTCGAGAAGACTTCCTTTTATCATACTACTCCTTGAGATTCATATCCACTAAACAGGATGAACACTCTCCCTTAGAAAATTTGATATTAGGTAGACCTTTGACCATGTGTTTTAAGAAAAGTTGCTAAAGAGA
The DNA here is from genome assembly GCA_028749045.1 of Cupressus sempervirens. Taxonomy (NCBI): domain Eukaryota; kingdom Viridiplantae; phylum Streptophyta; class Pinopsida; order Cupressales; family Cupressaceae; genus Cupressus; species Cupressus sempervirens. Next base: position 1,053,090,860 of record CM053787.1, read on the forward strand.
GTAGAAGTCAAGGTGACCAAACTACTCATGCCATAAGTTGTTTGAAGTAGAGTGAGTTAACCAGGCTTGGGAAGGAATCTTAGGCACAAAGTGGGAGAAGGAGTATAACCTCTTATCATCATTGACTTTCCCCACTACTACCAATGAATCATCTTTGAGGCTTCACACCATCACTGAATCGGGAAGGAACTCAACCTTATGACCATCTCCAAGGTGAGTGATTTGGTAAACTGATAGGAGATTAGAGCTTAGATTTGGAACATACAGAACATATTTGAATTCCCCATCTTCCATTTCAACATGTCCTTTCCCTTCAACATCTATTTTAGTATCATCTACCATGAAGATGTGTGGTACTTTTGACTTCTTCAATGAAGAAAAGTCTTCCCTTGAAGAACCCATGTGGTAAGAGGCACTTGAGTCAAGTATCCATTCCAAAGAAGAATTTGTGTTTGCCATAGGTGCTTGACCTTTACCTTTTGAAGAGGTAGGAGTAGAATTCTTGGAAGTACCTAGCACTTGAATCTTGTTCTTCTTGATTAGATTTTCTAACTCATCGATTCTTTTTGTCTTGCAATGATGCTCATCATGATTTGGCTTTTTACAGTATGCATAAAAGAGTTTGTCCTTCTTTTCATTACTTCCTTTCTTGCTTGAAGAAGAATCGCCTTGTTGAGAGGAGTCATGTTGTGTCTCAGATTGTGTTTTCTGCTTCCATTGCTTCTTGTTGTTGTTGCTTTTTCCCCCTTGACTAGATTTGTGATCATCACTAGCCACCAAGGCTTTTGTCTTAGATGACTTGAGAAGTCCAAAATCCACCAAGTGAGATTGTTCAACAATCAACATGTTTACAAATCCATCAAAGGAAGGCTTCTGGTAAGAAAATCCCATGGTCGACCTATGAGTATTAAAACTTAAAACAAAGTTGGTGTACTCAGAAGATAGCTTCTTCAGGATGTGATGAATCAACCTATCATCTTTCATGGGATTTCCATAATCTTTTAGAAGTGGCCTATACTCATTGATTTTGATGATATAATTCAAAATTGTGTCATAATTCTTAGGATCCAAGAGAAGTAGATCATCTTCAATCTAAAATCCCTTTTCTTCATCCAATTTACCATACAAATGTTCAAGTTTATCCCAAGCTTCCTTAGATTCTGAATAGTTTTTAATGTGAAAGAGAAGATCCCCATGTACACAACTCCTGATAGCACCTAAAGCTTGATGGTCTAGATTTGTCCAATCAATGAGTTCTTTAGCATCATAGTTTTGGTAATTGTACCATCTACATAAAGACTATATCCTTTTTCTATTAATCTACCTCATGCAATATCTTTCCATGTAGAATAGTTGCATGAAGTTAGAGGAGGACATTTAAAACCCATGATGCAAAAATGAAAAGAGCACAAAAGAGAGAAACAAGAAACAAAGTACACCCCCCCTTTTTCACTCAATCAAAAGACCCCCCTAAAAAGGATGCTTTGGTACTTTATAAGTAGTGCATTTACAATGGGCCACTTCTTAAAATGAACAAAGTGGATTTTCTAATTTTTCTTTTACAACTACCTTATGAGGCTGAAATCTATCACTTAAGCACTGTAGCTTAGTTTTACAACAATTCTGAAAAGAATCAAAGCTTAACAATGCCAAAGAAGGCCTAATTTTGAAAGTGAGAAATTGGTCCACACAACCCTAGAATTTGACTTTAGATCTAGAAAGTAGAAAAAAAAATATGCACTTTCAAAAAAAATGAAACTTGAAAAAGTGAACAGATGTGCCCGAACGGAGCTTCTGAAGTTGCAAAACGTAGGATTATGCAGTACAATCACCAAAAAATGCAATTTTTGCAAACTTTGTGCAAAAAATTTTTTTAAAAACACCACCACTAAAAAATTGAAGAAATTCTACCTGATTTCAAAAAAAATTGCACCTAAATCAGAGTTCAGATGTCCAAGTTATGGTCTCACAAAGTTAGGTTGCCAAACTGAAAAGCAATCTGGAGAGGGGTCTAGAGGAGAAATTGCTAGTCTAAATTTGATGATCAAATGGCCATTAAAGTAGTTCTAAAATGCTTGGAAATGACATTTTGATGAGCATCAAATTTAATACCTAAAAAAGATGATGTCAGCAAAAAAGTCCACTTCTGGCTGACATGGCAGATGAGTCAATCGTCCATACTTTACGGGCGAGACACGTGGCATGTACGTCAATTTCAAATCGACAAACATGGTAGTATCGAGTGGGCTATGGAAAAAATAATAGCATGTCAAATGTGACAAATGTCAAGCACAGATCTTCCTGCGTGGCAGTGTGTTGTCCCTTCGCTATCACTGATTGTGCGTAATGCAACCACTATGGCCGACTGTCGACGGGAACAGTTCAAGCTACTAGGAAGAATAGATCAAACTACCAAAATATACTTGCATGATCGGTAGATAGTCTTCATTTCTGAAAAACCAAAGGACAATGCTAGAAAATCGTTAGGAATAGTAGAACGCAAAATGAGCCAAAACGTATTGTGATCTCGGTGACGGGAAATCGAAAGGAGCAGTGGGAAATATTAAACAATGGGCTGTAAGGTTATGTGTAGTGGTTGTCAATAAACTCCAAGCCGTGCTAGGTTTTGGTGAGTAGCAGTGCCAAAAATAGCAGATGACGGCCCATGACTATCAGAATGTGGAATGGTTAGTCCCACATTCAATGCGGGATGAGTCTACAGATTCTTTAAATATGAAATGCCATATTTTTCAAAGAAAATGATGAAGGCTGGTGAGGGTGAGGCTAGGCTGGGCCAGGCAAACCAAGGATTCACATCAGATTTTAATCAAAATATCCTCTATGATGAGGGTGTATCCGCTACAATTTGCCCTACGATAAAATGTAAAAAACCCACCAAATCGCAGATCTGGGTAGTCACTACTCGAGTTTGTAAAAAAAATTTCTCTGCTGGTGCCCTAGGGGCAAATTTTTTTCGAACAATAATGACAAATTTTTTGAACATTAATGTCAAAAAAAAAATAAAGAAATTAAAATACTTAGATTTGAATAACTTAAATTGCAGATCCAAAAAAGACCATACCCATAATGTAAATAGGGCCTCCAAGTTTCGATTTGCAAAAAAAATTTTGCCTCACGGTTGACTTTGGGCCAAGGTAGCCGAGTTTATAGTCAATTTTCACCGATTCAGTGTTCTGGACACAATGGTGAGGTCAGATCTGATGCTGGACGCTCCCAATTTTTGCAGCACTTTGGATTTGGGCTGAGGTGATGAAGCAAGAGAGAGGTCTCGAATGGCTTGTGATGAGAAAATCTCCAAATTGCTCTGATACCATGTAAGAATTTTCCTAAGGGAAAAATTCACCCAGGAACTAAGAACTCAAACACAAGCACACATTAGACCAAAGAGAGAGAGAGAGAGAGAGAGAGAGAGAGAGAGAGAGAGAGAGTATGATTAGAATAACAATGTATTCAATAATTGGTTCATTATAAGAGTACACTAGGAGTGCCTAAATATAAAGGCCTCAGGAGAGCTTCTAGAATGCATAGAAGTTAGCATCATAATGTGTCATACAACCAAGCACATGTCCACTAGATATGGGTTATCCTCCATTAAGCACAGAAGTAAGTGTAGTGATGAGAGGATAAGCCTACAAGGGTGTGAAATGCAAAATAGTGTTGTAGACACCATGTGCTTAAATAGAGTTGTGTACTCCTGTGTTGTCTAGATGACAACTCAAAAGGTGCGCAAACTCCTAAGTGTCTCACAAATAAAAATAATAAAATAATGCAAAATAATTAAATAATGCATTAACCTAAGTAAACTTAAGTAAGTGTAATAAGTGAATACTTATTCACACCAATAGTTGTGCTTGCCACTTTGCAAAAAGGAATGACCAATATATGGTTGTATCAAACTTTTAAATTTGTCCATAAATGCTCCAACACTCATCTCCTCCTCAACATATTCTAATCTTTTTGATCTTTTCCTAAATTTAGTTTCATTCCTTACATAATTTTAACCCTTACAAGTTATCATTTATGTGACATGAATATCTTCATTATTCAAAGGAAAAGGAGCCAAATTAGAACATATGTCACATGTTACTCTAATGCAATTAATTTGACCAACAAGATCATCTATTTGCCACATAAAATAGATGAGACGAAATTGTTTCATCTACTAGGAGGGGTATTTTTTTAACCAAAATTTTCTTCTATAAATTTTTGATCAACTTGATAGTGGAGATAAAATTCAATATGATAAAGATAACAAGAAGTTTCAAAAACTTTATTTCTTATAACATAATATGGCTTCACTCTTTCAAATAATGTTTTCCCAATCTTTATATGAGCATTTGAACTACAAAATGAGACATACATTTCATGTTGTGTTATGTCAAACAAATATTTTCTATGGTGTTCATAAATGTTAAATCTAACACTATATATGAGAAAATACCTAGTATTTGATGAAGGATGAGTATTAATTTTAAATGATGTTACCAAAATTTTGATTCTATCAGATCTATCCTATCAAAATGACAATCTCTACACATAATTGCCTAATTTCCTTCCAAAGTGCTATCAACCAAATCATTCTTTTGTTATCATATTCTGATATGGGTTTTCTAGTAAAACCAATATGTGATAAAATCAAAGATATTTTTCTATTTTGGGGTATACCACTACCAAGAATAGATGTCAATCTAATTCTTCTTGTAGTGGTATTATCTTTACTTTGAGTTATCTTCCCTATAGAGCTTAAACCTTTCTTAAAAATAATATAACTTTGCACATTAAACAAAATTTTCTCTTTTTTGATGTGGAGTCTACACCTGTAAATTTTAATGACTCGTTCAAGTTTTTATGTAAAAGAACACGAGCAAGTGCTTGATTTTTTTCAAATGTTTCCAAAACATTCTATTTACTTGTTATTTCTTTTACTATCTTATTGAATGCTTTGTTTTGGAAATACTTAACAATTTGGTATCAGTAAGTAGTTTTCATTTATACACATCCATTTTATGTAAATGGTCTAAATTTATATGAGTGATATCTTTCTTTACACTTGTGGCTAGTCTTATGCATTCATCTATACCAATTTAGGCAACTAATCCTGACCCTTCTCCAACTTCCACTACTTCAAGTCCTAAATTATCATGTCCCAAATTGTCCTATCTTAGATTATCATGTCCTGGATTGTCATGACCAAATCTTGTTCAACATGTATTTTCTCATCTTTTGATTTTTTTTTAAGACCTACATGTATATAAATGAATAAATTAAAAACTAAAATTGAAAATATAAACGTGCATATGAATTTACACATGTACATACCTTCTCTTTTTCTATGATAATTTGATAAAGTTTTTTCACAATTTCTCTATTCTTTACAAGGTGAACTATTTATTGCTGATTTACTTTTTCTTCCTTGCTCTCATCTGATCTTCGATCTTCAAAAAACTATAAAACTATTTTGAATTGTCTTCAGTCTTTGAAAAGAACTATCAAAATATTTCAAATTGTTTTTCAGCCTTCTTCCTTTTTCATCAAAAATAATAAATTCCTTGTAAGGTTATTTTGTATTGATTTGAAAAATGAAGGAAAATTTCTTTTCTATATCAAAAAAATTATTTATTTTAAATATAAATATTGGTCAATGGGCTTTGTGTGAATGATCCTTCGTTGTAAATATGCTAAATTCTAATCCTGCTTTATAGACAAGAGGCTTCATGGGTGGCCAAGAGGGTATCCAAGGAGCTTCGTGTGAAGCCCTCTAGGTGGCCAAGAGATCAGCCAAGGGGCTTCAAGAGAAGCCCCTTGGCTGTCAAGGGCTTCACATAAAGCCTCCCAACCCTTCCTCCGTGATGACCACTATCCTCATGAAATAGCCCCATGGGGTTTCACACTAAGCCCCTATCAAAAGGTCTAAAACCACCTTGATAGCTTTGTGTGAAGCCTCTTCACATGAAGACCCAAAAAATGGATTTGCCTAAAGTAGGCTTCATAAAAGGCCTCTAAAAATGGAAAATTCCAAATTTGTTGATGATTTCTCTCAATTTTTTTTTCCATTTGGAGACCTCAAACAAGGGCCAAATAAGTTTAAATTCTGAAACTAAATTTGGAAAAGTGTTGTCCTTTTCATAATCTTTCCAAAGAATATATTTTAAGAATATATTTGTGTTTATTGTGATGTTTCATTTTTAGTTTTATTAAATATAGGTTTTTTGTCATTTTAGATATCTCTATTTCATGCTTCTAGAAAAATATAAAAGTAAAGAATATTTTAGGTTATATGTGTGTTACCTTTCTAGCAAGTTAAGAAAATTTTCATTTTGATAAATACAAATCAAGTTGTATTGATCAAAAGCAACCTATGTCTAAATTACCATTAGTGTCACTTTATCACTAAATAAGACATATAATGTTTGATAAAATTGAACAAAACTAACAAAACTTGCTAGATATCGATGTAACTATTCTAGCCATGAAATTTTTTTGTAATTATCATATTTAAAAAAAAGGTTTGGTTGATCAAAACACCCATCACTCTTTGAAATTGTCAATTTTCATATAAACCACTTCTCAAAGGAGATCAAAAAATGATCTTCAAATGAAATTATAAAAAATATTTAAAAACATTATTAGAAACTAGATAGAAAATACTAAAAATCATTAGTTTATATCATCATCAAATTCTTTACAATTTTATAGTAACATGCATTTGAAAATAACATTTTTATTAAAAATATCAATTTTATTGTCAAACTTGGCCAAATAGTGGGAACCATTACCATGGCCTGACTTTGTAGTTTTAAAGTAAAATCTACAAAGTTACAAAATATTAAAAGAGATTTTAAAAATTTATAAATGAAAGATTCATGGTTAAAAGCACAAACCTGTGTCACCCTTTTATAAAGAAATATCATAACTTAAACTGTTTAACTTTAATGACATAAAAGGGACATTTGTGTTTAGAATTTAGAGATGATGTAAGCTAATGAAATGTGTAAAATTAGATGAAGTTTATGCCTGTGATTTTCTATTTTTTAATTGAGTCAAAGTTTTATCACTTTTTTAATTTTTAAGGTCTATTTTTAATTTATTTTTATAAGCTAAAAATATAGATTTTCGTTCCCACCAAACAACTATATGCAAATGATCATATTTTGGTCTAATTTTGAACTATGTTATAGTTGACATGTATACCTAATGGACAAAAAAAAAAGGATTTTGAACTTATATGTTTCAAGTTATAAGTTTTCAAAGTCAAACTTATCAGAAAATGATAGTTTTTTTTTTACCGCCAAACTGTTTCTATCAAATCTACATATTTTTTAATACAAATTACATATTCTTGAAGATGACTCTCTCCTATAGAGGTACACATAAAGTTTTTAATTTTTTGAACATGATTTACTATTTTTTTCTTTTTTTGAACAGACATCTTGTTGAATCTTAAAAGACCTACTTGTAATATTTTATAAATATAACATATTTTATAAATATAACATATTTTAAATAATCAAAATTCTACAAAATTTATATGACCATATTCTTGACTCCAAGATCTACAAAAGGGTATTTCTAGATTTTGGAAAAACTTTAATTTTGATGGAGAAATTAGTATTCAAAATGAATTTTTTTTACAAATTTCATCTTTTCCCTGTGTGGCTATCACTGAGGATGCCACATAGATAGTTACAACCAAAACACTTTCAGCTATAACACTTTCGGCCGAAATCGGTTTGGCCATAACCCTCGTCGGCTCAAAAAATTGCCAGCAGTTACATTGGTGGTTTCATATATAAAAGAGTTTGATTTTAATTTAAATTTATAATAAATTATGCACAGTCAATTGCGGAATTTAAAGGAGCATTTTCAAAAATAAATATTTTTTGAAGCTGTGTTTATCAATTGTTTCCTGGAGTTTAATGACAATTACAAAGGATCATGAATAAGGTTTTTTTTTTCACCTAGTTATTTTTATGTACTCTATATTGAAGTATTAAAATATATTTCTAGTGGTTGTAAATTAAAATATTTTTCTACAGGTCAAAGTATTGAATGGGTAATAAAAAGGCTAGATCAAGGAAATATGATAGAATAAGAGATGACAAAATGAAAGGTCATACAAGA
>CM053787.1:1053104001-1053139001 GCA_028749045.1 Cupressus sempervirens
GGTATTCTAGATTTCTATTTAAGGAGTCATAAGGTCACAAAACAAGTGGTTGGTCAAGAATGAAACATGAAGTGCTGAAGAAGGTGCTAAGGAGGAAGAAAGCACAGAAACTCTATTTCAATAGATGACTACAAGGATGATTGCATTGTAATAATGAGCAAGAAGACTCAAGGAGACAAAGCTTGAGAGGAAGACAAGTTGTCAAGAGCCATAGTGATAAAAGCCAAGCAAAGGATTGAACTAAAGTGTGATCTATAATTTGTAAGATATGTTGTAAGTTGTATTAGATCAAAATTCATTATTGTTACTCTCTAGCAATTGTAATAGTTAGTCTAAATCCTATGGACTTAGGTTGGTTTAATAGCCATGTTATAAATCCTTTAATAGGGTGACATTCCAAGTGAATGTTTCAAAGTCCTTTGACTAGGCCCATTCCTAATAGTATGGTAAAATCCTCTAACAAGGTCACATTTAACAGTGTGTTGTAAGCCTTTAATAGGGTAGGCCTTTAACAAGGCATCACTTCAAAAGAGTGAGAATTGAGTAGCATGTTACCGGTGGTTTTTCCCAAATTGGGTTTCCACGTAAATCATTGTGTCATGTGTTAATCTTGCATGTTTTATTCCTGCATGTTGATTTACTGTAACTTGCTCAGATGGGTGTTTTAAGCTTGGATGAATGAATAATTTAATGGGCTCACTATAATTTTTGAAAAAGTATTATTAGGGTATTTAGACCTTGAATAACTGATTCACCCCCCCTCTCAATTATTCTAAAGAATTCTAACAGGTTTCATGTACATATATGTGCATGCACATCCCCTTAGGACTTCCCTTTAGGACCCCGTCTTAAGACCTCCCCTTAAGACAACCCCTTTAGACATTCTATTAGGACAATCCCTTTACTAATTAAATACACTCTTAAAATTGATTCTATAATAACACGTATTACATTCTTTATGTTCTTATGTATTGTTTGTGTTTTATATGTATTAAATTTAGTGATTAATGTTGTAGTTAACATCATGTATTCTTTACAAGTACTCTTTATGTTCTTAAATATGTATTAAATTTATTGATTAAATGTTGTAACACTGCATGTACATCCCATTAGGACTTCCCCTTAGGACCTCTGCTTAAGACTTCCCCTTAAGACAACCCCTTAAGACATCCCACTCTAGGAGTTCCCCTTATGACCTCCCATTAAGGCTTCCCCTTAAGAAAACCCCTTAAGACATCTCATTCTAGGAGTTCCACTTACGATCTCCCCTTAAGACTTCACCTTAAGACCTCCCCTTAACCCCTTAAGACATCCTATTAGGACAACCCCTTTATTGATTAAATGCACTCTTAAAATTGATTCTACAATAGCACGTATTACGTTCCTTATGTTTGTATGTATTCTTTGTCTTCTTATATGTATTAAATTTAGTGATTAAATGTTGTAGTTCACACCATGTATTCTTTACTAGTACTCATTATGTTATTAAATATGTATTAAATTTATTGATTAAATGTTTTAACACATGTACAAAATAACACATGATCTATGAAATAAAAATATGGATATTGAAAACGTACATACATTCAACATGAACATAAGACATGAACATAATATGTACATCCATGTAAAATAACACATCTATGAAATAATGTATATACACATGTAAAATGTATCCAAAATACCATATAAAATGTCTCCAAAATACCACATCAAATGTCTCTAAAATACCATGTATCAAATGTATCTGAAATAACATACATCTCCATATCAAAGTACTTGAAATGACATGTGTGTGTGTGTGTGTATAATGTCCCAACATCAATGAAATAGACATGTAAAATAAGAACAACCACATCCCCCTCTTGATCCATAACCCCAAAAAGCTCTATGATTTGGGTTTGAACCCTATGTCAAATGAAAGAAATTTGTAAAATTATAAAATTATATGTGTACGTGCATGTATTATATCATATGTACAATATATATCTATAAAATATATAATAAAAAATACATAACATCCTCATTACTCATGTCATGTAGGATCTATTAGGGTCTGAAGATCTCCAAAATGCAACATACTATAACTGACCCTATAGAACACACATGTATGTACACAAGTTAAATTGAATCACTCAAGAATATATTTATAGACCTAAGTACATGTATAAAAGATCTTGAGTAAGCTAAACAAGTATACTACAAGTGTAAATTATAGTAACAAATAAATTTATATTTAGAATAGCATCATGTAATGCTCTACCAATCTGGCTAATATTTGAATCATGTAGTGATAGAGTAATGTGGTCCAAGTCGACCATCTCATCTAAAATCATAGTGGTAAATAGACCTTGTCATACTGTGGGGGCCTGATTATGGGGGGTGCTATAGGAGGTGGGGGACCAGGTGTTGTGGGGCCCTGTGTAGGAGTAGATGTTGTAGAATGTGTAGAGATATCCTCCTGTCTCTGTGAGGGTTGTGATCTTGTTGTGTGTGAGAGAATATGGTTGATGTGTCCACCAATGTCATGAAGAGGAATCCCCATGACTGTCGATAATGCTTGAAATGAAGCAAGAAGATCAAATGCTAAATATGATTCCATACGATGCAATGCATCCACATCTAATATAGTAGAAACCTCTAGTGAAAATGGTATATCTGCTATCTCATACACATCATCAACTCCTATGCTAGAGGATGCACCTATCAAAATGGGACCATGAGATCATAACATATATTTACTACATCAATCTAAAGACATCTCCAATAAGTGCATAGAAACTATGGCAATGCTAGAATATATCTAAGTCTTAACTATATAATCAAGAATAGTGATACCTACAGTAGTTGTCTATGGAGCTCTTGGCATGACCAAAAGGTTTTGACACACCACTGCTCATTTATTAATGGGTGCAGGGGTGTCCATAGGTCTAAACCTCTCTGATAATCTATCGAGACACTATCTAGCATGACCTATAAAATATGTATACTCAACATCATGATGTAAATGAAATTCTACAAACTATTGGGTATGTGCAGGATCATGGTCAACCAAACTATGCTCCTAAGTGGCAATAAAAAATCAAAAAATTAGGGTTATATCAACTTGACATGGATTTTTCTACTTTTATTTACTTTATATCAAAAATTTGAGAGAAAATAATCTCTAGAAATTGAATATAGTTTCTAAACTCTAAGACTTATCTCAAAATAAAATAAAATTGATCGGTCAAAATTTTGAATTTTAATGCAATTTTACAAAAATTTCAGAACAAAATAAGAAGTAGACATATGTTTGACGACCTTAATCAAAATCAAATGTTAATATTTTTAAATAATATTCTAGATATAAGTAGTAGATGCATTCTTGGGTGTGACACATATTTTTGGATTTTTCATTCTAAATAAATAATAAATAATTATTTTTTTATTTAGTATTTTTGGAATTAAAAAATGCTCATGTTTGACCACCTTAACTAATTTACAACTCCACAAAATTCAATTTTTCATCTTTTTTCCTTATAGTACAAGAAACATAGAATGTGATGCATCTTTTTTATTTAAAAAATGTTGTACCATTTAAAATTTATAGTTGTTTTTCAAGTAGTGTGTTAGTCAACACTTTATACGTAACTCCATTAGAAAATAAGTAATAATTACTTACTAAACTCATAGTTTGAAAAACCTTACATTTATGGAAAGATAAGAACCTTCTTAAGAAACCCTTTTCATTTCATCAAATTTTGGTGAAAAAAAGTCATCAGTTGCATGATAGAAATGAAAATCACATAAAAATAGGCCAAAAGCACATTTTTAGAATATTTTTAAAGTTGTCCATATAGGTTTGGTATCAAAAGATATAATAGACCTTATAAAGATATTAATTGGTTTCATTTAGTATCAAGATGGGTGGGAAAAAGGTTGGAATAGATTTTGAAATGGTTTGCGATATTTCAAAACTACAAATTTTTTAGATCGTCACTTTTTGGCACACCATGATCTTGCACACACCCTATTGTTTGCAGAAATAAAGAAGAAACACATCCTTCTGTGGCCACCTATGATGCACAACTAACCATTGAGGATATATAAATGGTGCAACAAGTTGATCTTTACACTTTGTAGCCGAATAACCTCTAACCTAGGCCTATCTATATAAAAGGGAAACATAGTCATCAAGATAGTAGTGGAGACCTCTCAATCAATCTGTGTATACTTAACAGTGCCAATGACACTATGAGAAAGGGAAGAGTGAAAAGTCTCGATACTAATATCATCAAATGGTTTGTATGTCTCTATCATCTCAATCATATGGCATAACTCATCTCTCATAGAAATATTCTTCTCCCTATTAGGGAGAGTGGTATAACCCAAAAGTGCAGAATCAAGATAATCTATAGCACAAGATAACCTAGTAATAGTATCTATAAAAAAATTTTGTCTCTCCTCAGAGGATGATATTGGTCTATGTGTTTTGCCTCACTCAACACTATGACCCCTCCCTAAACACTTGTCTCTCCTAAGGATGTAGGTGCTCTACCTATACTAGATACCATAATGATATATGTAAAGACAATCTCTATCTAAAGATGCAGAGTTAAGATATACATGCAAGTACATATAAAACTAAAAGTTAAATTTAATTTAAAACATGTACATATATGTGTGTGTGTACAAAGCTAAATGTAACTAAAAATATGCACATGTTATTTAGTACATCTATCTCATGTATGTGAACAAAAAATATGCACATGTTATTTAGTACATGGGTTTACTATGTTAATGTTTTCTCAAATGTAACTAATTTTTAGCTATCTTGAGGTCTTAACAAGTTTTCAAAGTTTCATTTACATGCATATGTTATTATAGTTTCCAAGTTTTTAAGTTTGAAGTCAATTAAATTTTAAGTTTTCAAGTTTGAACAACTAGAACTTATTATAGTTTAGTTCTACCCAATGTTTCAAGTTACATGTTAATTATCTATATAAGTTTGTACTATGCTAATATTTTATCAAATATAATTACTTTATTATCTAGGTCTCAACTTGAATTTTCTATGTTTGATGTAAAATCTACATTAATGATTAAATAGATATTTAATTAAAAAATACTATATACTTCTTTATCTAACATATTGATCTAACTATAAAAAAATTGACTAGTCTAAATAATCAACTACTAAAACACATAAAATATAATTAATTTAATTACTAAAACACTTTAAAAATAATTAATTTAACTAATGCTAACATATAGTAACTAAAAAACCCACAAATTTTTAAAAAAAAAAAAACAAAAAGAAACCACTTATTAGTTACAGCTGAAACACTGTAACCACAGCTGGAAACTATGACAGTATAAATGACTATCGGTAAGCGATTTTTCCTTCTTTATAATACTGACAGGGTTATGGTCAAAACCCTTTCAATAGAAAGGGTTTTGGCCATAACCCTAGTGACCATATAGGCACTGGAAAGAGCCATGTTTGTACAACCAAAGTTGTTTTGGCTATAACCCTTTCAATCGTAACCCTACTGGATACCCCAAATGGTAGCACGGATCTATACTTTTACCCTCATATTCAATAGATTCATTCTTCACTCAAGCAATGACAATAGTAAATTAGATTTGATCTTATGGAGAAATCCTTTAAGGATTAACAAGTTTTCAAGAAAATACTCAAAATTCTACCTACAAAGTTTGATTGAACAGTGCACAGTCATTAAGGAATTCAAGGATCTCTCACGGTTACTAATAGATGAACTAATTGGATCAATATTATCACATCAACACAAGTTGATTCATTGAAGAATGCTATTATTAGAGAATGCATTTAAGACTCAACTTTCATTTGAAAGAACAAGAGTAAGATCAGATTACTGCTGAGGTAGAGGATGTCCTACACCAAGAGGAGGAAGAGAAAATCTCCAATTTAAGAATAGAAGATCAACATCAAGCTCACAAACCCATTTTACATCTAAAATAGGAAGGGGGAGTAGCCATTATCATAGCCATCATCAAGGAGGGAGGCATGATAAAACAAACATTCAATGCCATTAATATAATAAATCTGGGCATTATGCATCTAAATGTAGAAAAAGATACTATGACATGAATAAGAAAAAGACACATATTAGAAATAAAATCCAATCCAACCCTAGTGAGAAAAATACCATCTTGATGACATTTGATGTTGCTTAAAGAGTTCTAAAGAAGTTTGTCTCTTAGATAGTGGTTGTATTAACCATATGAGTGAGAGTAAGGAGATATTTTTAATAATAGATGAATCTGTAAAATTAGAAGTTAAGTTGAGGGATGATCACCAAATATCAATCATGCGGAAATGTTAAAATATAATGAGAAATAAAAAAGATGAGGAAAAATATATTTCTTATGTATACTATGTTCCTAGATTACAACACAATATTGTAAGCATTAGAAAGCTAGAACAAAAATGCTAGAGGATATATTTTGAAAATACAATTTTTTTGATTCTAGATAAGAAATGAAGTAATAGACTCATTAAAAATGCTAAAATGACCCACAATAGAATGTTCCCACATAAAATTCATAGTGAACTATTCTTAGATCCACATGAATTACAAAAGGTAGCTAAATCAGATTTGAAAGCTTCATACAAAAATGAAACTAGGCTATTGTAAGCAATCTTTTAGCACACAATTTTTAAACTTTGAAAATTGGCCCCGAGAGAAGAATCTCTATATCATCTTAACATTTTAGTTGATTTTTAATACTAATGATGGTTTGTAGACTATGATAAAATGTGAAGAAGATAGTGTTTACAGGATATGTTGAACTTGAACTTTGAACCTCTTACTTCAAAGATTCAAGTTCAAAGTTTAAAATTGAGTTCATTGGTTCAGAGTTAAGGTTAGAGTTTGTAGAGTCAAAGTTCAAGCTTCAATTTCAAAAATCCACCTTGTCAGGTTTTGAAATGTAGATTTAGAGGATCAGTGGCACAAAATTTCAAAGCTAAGATGAGATGCAGTTTTAAGGTTAAAGATTATCTAGTTCAGAGGTTCAAGTGCATGGTTTAGAATTTCAAGTTTTTCAAAGTTCGAGTGAAAGGTTTAGAAATTCAGATTGAGAATTTGTGTAAAGATCCAAACATGAGTTAACATCCTATGCCTAAAGAAGAAAATTCAGATCAAAAGCTCATAAAAAAGAAAGCATCGCTTGTTTTAGTAATGTGTAGGAGACTTATTGTCCCAGCCAAGGTCTTCCTCTTGAAGCATTTAAGGTGCCAAAGATTTTGGAAATATGAAGCATCAAGTATGTTTGGGCTCACTATCATAGTCTTGGTTCCAAACAAGCATGTAGGGGAACCAATGGCATCAAATCCTAATGCTAAAAAAAGAAAAAGGAAAGGGGAAGGATCAATTGTCTAAGTCAAATGAATCAAGAATAATGGTTGGTGTCCTTGCACGGCTTATGAGATAACAATTATATACAAGATCATAATTCTAATCCAAGAATGAAGAACATGGAAATGATTCCACTCAAGATTTCCCAATTAGACATAGAATTAAACCTTTGGAAACAAGGCATTGGAGATCAATTGAATCACTAAAAGAAAGCAATCATACAAGATTTGATGGCGAAAACTCAGATTGAGTTACTTCATGCAATCTAAGCTTATGCACACTTAGATCTGAATATTTTTTCAACTTTAAATTCATGGAGAAGATAATATGGCTATATGTCTAATCCCAAATCAAATACATAGTGTTCAAGTCAAGCACATAATTATCTTCAAATGTAGTAGTGGTGGTCATTCATGCTATATCAACGATAGGGTATGACTAACTAGAATAATGACATACCAAGCATAAAAGGAGAACCCTTAGGTTTCGTTTGGTTTGTGGAATTTAAACAACCTAAATTTTTACAAACCTTGGTTTAGCCAAATCAAGGTTTTGCATATCTTCATTCTGATTTTTGGGATTTTACTGAAACTATGTGTTTCACTCAGAAGATGCATGTGAAGTGCATAAGCTTGGAGTTGAAGGAAAATTTCAAAAAGTAGTACAATCTATTGTTTTTACACTCCTTTAAAAATAAAGTGAGGTTTTTATTTTCAATTCCTACTTGCTAGTAGGAAGTTGGAAAACTTGGTTTTGAGGCAAAATTGGAAGTCTTGTATGCTATTCCATTTTGCAAATTTTGAAACAAATGCACAAATTTTCAAATCTAGGTTTTGTAAAAGCCAATTCTTGTCATCTTCCAACAACCAAAAAAACCCTTAGATTATTGGGTTAGGTTACAAAGGAAGTTGTTGCAACCAACTAAAAGGGAAATGATAATATGTTTCGAGTTGATGCATTTCCTTGTAAGAGACATTATTTTGACTTATAATGGAGTGACCAATAATTATAAGGGACTTTTGGAATATTAAGTGCAATTTTTGTTTTGCTTGGAGCAAAACACCAACCTACCATCCCTGACGATGCACAATAGTTAGAAAATTTAATGTAGGTAGGTAAGTTTTTCAAATTTGGAAAAAAGAGGGAAATATTTTTGCTAGTAAGACAAAAGGAATGAATTTAATTCATTCATAGAGTTTAGCAAAGTAGAGATTTTGTAGAGCAGAGAAGGAAGAAGGAAAGAAAGTGATCAGCAGATCCAGTCGTGCAGAAGACAGAAAGAAGTTTGTTTCATGCCTTCAGTTGCACGTGTTTTTTCTCTAGTCATTCTGTAAGTTTTTGTTTTTTGAATTCATACTATGAAGTAGTGATTGTTCTAGGAACTATTGTATGTAGCCATTAGAGCTATAAGTTTAAAGTTTGAAGTTTGAAGTTTTACTTATTTGAAGTTTTAGGGTTTTCTAGTTGAAGCTAAATGCTCCCAAATTTTGTAATGGTTTTAATCAAATTTAAATAAAAAGAAAGTAGGCATACTTAAATCTATTGTTCTTCTCTTATTCATTAAATTTGAGAAGTTTATTGTTGAATACTTCAAGCTTTGGCTATCTGGTTTTAATGGTGAAAACGTCTAGTTTGTGATTCAGCTCACTCGGCATCCTCTTTTGTCGAGCACCACTTTGTGGTGGCTTCCAAGTGAGGTGCAGAGTTGCCCTAGTGCTGAGTTCACTTGGCTTCCTTTTGTGCTAACCTCACTTGGCACCCTCCTATCACTCGGCATCTATTGGTGCTAAGAAAAATTGCCACTGAGCACCTTTAGGTGTCGAGAAAAACTAGCACTCAACAATAGTTGATGCTGAGAAATTTTTTTTTAGGGTTGTGAATTATTTTTCACATGGTCTTGGAGCTTTAAGGCCCCACATCCATAGTGAGTTAGGGCATTTTTTCTAGGATATTTGACATGGCAGGAGATACATGAAAGATATGGCAATAGCCACCATCATTCAATGGACATAATTATGATACATGGGCAAAGAAGATGAAAACCTTAATGGTTGCAAATGATTTATGGAATTTTGTGATAAATGGGTTCAATGATGTGATAGACCCAACTCAGTATGCTACCCTCACCAGTAATCAAAATACTTAGTTGAAAGAGTTAAGGAGAAAGGATGCTAAGGCATTAAGTCTGATTGAGGTAGCAGTGACAGAGATAGTTTTTCCCAAAATTATAGCAGCAAATTATGCAAGGAGGCATGAGACATCCTTGAGATGAACTTAAAGAGAACTAATAAGGTCAGAGTAGTAAAGCTACAAATGATCAAAAGAAATTTTAAGAACATTCAAATGAGGGACAATGAACCTATTGTAGAGTTCAGCTCACGAATCTCCATTTTGATAAACTAGCTCAAATCAAATGGAGAAGAATATGATGAGCAGAGGATTGTGGAAAAGATATTGAGGAGTTTACTTTAGAAATATGACAATCTTGTCATGACCATAGAGGAAGCAAAAGACCTCACCACATTGACAATGGATGAGTTGATGGGATCTCTTCAAACCCATGAGCATAGGATAAACAAGTCAACTACTACTTCCCAAGAGCAATCTTTCAAAGCTCAAGAAAAATCAAGAGGCAGGGGGAGAGGAAGAAATGACTCTGGTAGAGGCTTAAGAAGTAGAGATCATGGAAGGAATGGTCAAAGGAATGTTGGTGCAGAAAGCTCAACATGAGCAAGCAACCAAGAGGGAGCAAGCACCTCTCAAAATAACTCTAGAGGAGGTAAGAAGAATTACAACTCCAATAAGAGTAATGTTGAATGCTGGAAGAAATAGGGTGATCTGTCAAAGATGAATGCTAATATGGCCGATGTGAACATGGGAAATGTAAACAATCTCACTGCCTTCATCATGTGTAATATTGCTAAAGAAGGAAGCCCTGAAGTATGGTACCTGGTTAGCAGTTGTAGCAACCACATGAGTGGTAATGAAAGTTTATTTTCTTTCATTGATAATACTTTTAAGTCTAAAATTAAGATGGGAAATAATGGAACCATTCCCATAGTGGGCAAAGGATCTATTATGGTCTACACCAAGCAAGGTGAGAAGAAGGAGATACAAAATGTGTATTTTGCCCCTGGTATGAATGAGTGTTGGACAACTCATTCAAAATGGCTATAAAGTGCTGATGGAAAATCACAAGTGTGTCATTCATGTCCAGGATGGGAGTAATAGATTACTTGTAGTAGTCCAAATGACAAAGAACCATATGTCCTCATTGAGGATAGAGACATGTTTCTCTTCTCAAGTCAATGTTGCACCTCCCAAGCATGCATGTACATCAGTACATTAGCAATCAGCTCTTAGGAGCATGATTGAAGACCCCTCCAAGATTTGGCATCTCAAGTATGGACATCTTGGCTTTTCTGGTTTAAATTTGTTGTCCAAGAAAAGAATGGTAGATTTTTTTCCAAGCATTGTAAATTCATATGACAAGTGTGAGGCTTGCATATTGGGTAAGCAACATAGGCTTCCCTTTAATTCTAGAAATTCTAGATGGGCTAAAGCACCATTAGAATTAGTGCATTCTAATTTGGTAGGCCCTATGCAAACTACTTCTATTGGGAGGAGTACTTATTTTATGACATCCATAGATGATTTCAGTTGTAGGACATGGGTGTATTTTTTGGAGAATAAATCTGAAGCATTTGACAAATTTGTAGAATTTAAAACCCTCACTAAAAAAGAATGTGGACACTATGTAAAGGTCCTTAGATAAGATAAAGGAGGGTAGTATACCTCCAATATGTTTGTAAATTTTTGTAAGAAGAATGGTATCAAGAAAGGCCAGTTATACTCCACAGCAAAATAGAGTGCTTGAGAGATAGAACAAGAACATTGTTGAAATGGCAAGAACCATGATGAAAGCAAAAGGGCTCCCAACTGAATAACAACAGTATAATTGATCAATAGGTGTCCTAAAAAATTAGTTTGTGACAAGATACCTCTTGAGGCTTGGTCAAGGAATAGATGGATAGTTGAGCACTTGAGAGTGTTCAAATGTGTAGCATATGCATATGTACCTAAGGAACAAAGACAAAAGCTGGCTGAAAAAGGTGTGAAGTGCATCTTCATAGGGTACAACTCAAAATCAAAGGCTTATAGATTGTAATATCAAATTAGAAAAAAAGATCATCATTTCAAGAGATGTGGAATTTCTTAAAAATCAATCATGGGATGGCTCGATAGACAAATCCTCAAGCACTTCAAGTAAAATGCCTACTATTGAAGAGGAAGAAGATGGCATTGGTGATCAACAAGAATATGGATCAGAAAACATAGATTGTAGACAAAGACAAAAAGGAAAGCAACCCTTAACATGCTGAGCAACAACTCCAAGCACTTCAAGACAACCTCAGGCTAGCATGCAAAACAATAGAAGCAACAATATTGAAAATTCAGATCCCACTCTTAGCTCCCTATTTCGAAGAAAGACTAAAAGTCTAAGGGAGATATACCAAGATGAAAGGTATGAAGAAGATTATGATGAGAGTGTAAATTTTGCATTATTTTCTCATAGCGATCCAATTTATTTTGGGGAAGCTATGAAAGAAGAGAAATGGTGTAATGTCATGGACGAGGAAATGGATGCTATTGAAAGGAATGATACATGGGAGCTAACTACATTGCCTCCCAAGAAACAAGTAATTGGAATGAAATGGGTATACAAGACCAAGCACAATGTTGAAGGAAAAATAGATAGGCATAAGGCACGTTTAGTGGTTAAGGGGTACAAGCAAAAGTATGGTAGAGATTATGATGATACATATGCCCCAGTTGCAAGAATGGAAACCGCGCATGCTTTCATAGTAATTACACCTCAACACAAATGGAAGGTATATCAAATGGTTGTGAAGTTTGGCTTCCTAAATGGTGTATTGAAGGAAGAAGTTTATGTGGAGCAGCCACCTAGTTATGAAGTTATAGGTGAAGAACACAAGGTGTATAGATTGAAGAGAGTTCTTTATGTGCTCAAGCAAGCTCCAAGGGCATGGTATAGTAGGATTAAATCATATGTGATGACAAATGGCTT
The DNA here is from genome assembly GCA_028749045.1 of Cupressus sempervirens. Taxonomy (NCBI): domain Eukaryota; kingdom Viridiplantae; phylum Streptophyta; class Pinopsida; order Cupressales; family Cupressaceae; genus Cupressus; species Cupressus sempervirens. The sequence continues at coordinate 1,053,116,476 of CM053787.1, forward strand.
TAGCAAAAGTGATGGTGAGCCCACACTTTACATCAAGGCAACAAATGGTAATTTTTTTATTGTTGTCTTTTATGTAGATGATTTAATTTTCAATGGACATGATAATTTCTTAATTGTTGAGTTCAAAGGTGTGTTGGATGTGTTGTATTGTCGAGTTGCATACATTCCTTTTTCAACTAGGAATCTAACTTTAATGCTCTCCCAAATCTCTATTTTAGCTCACAAATTCATCAAATATCTTCTGAGGGCTGCTGAGCATTTGCAGGACATTTACATAAGGGAAGCTTATTTAGAAATCCATGAGTGGAGGGAAAATAATGAATTAGCTTTTAACATCCCCTATAATAAGCTCACAAAAGACAACATTGTTTACTGAGATTTCCACAAAGAGATTTTTCTTCACCTTTAAATATTTTCAATTTGTCCTATGTAAAGACTTTAGGAATGTTTAACAGTATGATCATCAAAAAGGTTTTGAGGATTTTGACCGAATGTCTTACTTAATCACATGGAGTTTGGGAGATAGTTTCCAAATGAGACGTTCAACTCTGGATATATTACTATTTTTTTTTCTATTATTTCATTCATTTTTAGATCATTTAATTCTCAACAAATCTGCATCTGTGTTTTTATCTTATATGTTAATCCATGCTATTTACATGTTTAGAGTGTAATATGCACTTACATGTGATCATTTCTTGTTACAATGTGCATTTAACTAAATGAGGGTTCCATTGCACCCTAATTCTCATAAGTATTAAATGTGGAGTTATTTAAAGCCAAGCATTAGGATTTCTTTATAGTTGAATCTATTTAGAGATTGTGTCGCTTATTTTAAGTGTAATAGAATGTAAGTTTTCTTTTCTAGATTCTAGAAATAATGGAGACTGGAAAGTATTCACTATATTCACTATATTCTATTTCTTAGTTTTCAAGATGGAAATTTTCTTTCTAAAATCTCTTGGAAATTTGAGAAATGCTTAGTAGAATTAATCGATAGATATGTTTCATAATGGAGACTGCACAAGAATGAGTAATTCCTCACATTTACTATTTTCTATTAGTATGAATCAATTATTGAAGTACAAGTAAATATTATAAGGGAGAGAACCTAAGCATTACAATGGCGAGTTGTTCACATTTAATGATTTAATATCTATATTTATTATCTTGATGCCCAACTTTTTTGACAATATTGCACCAATAATTGTGACTTTAAAGTTGTTAGTACAATAAAAACTAGCCATAATTGAATGAAATGTACCCAATGATGTGATGTACAGTAATAATGATTTTTATTTTCTCCACCAAGTGACCACTTTCCTCATCTTTATCTATTTTCCTCATTTAATTCCACATTCCCTTTATTAAAGAATATTATCTTGAGAAATCAATAGAAATCAAAATAATCTTAGTTGTCAAAAACTATGGATTATTCTTAATATTTGTAAAGAAAAATGAAAAACTATAATTCTTATCCATACTCAAATGATCAATCACATATAAAAATAGAATATGGATGACCTAATTCATGTAGACATGGTTCAATAAAAAATTGTGACATTAGATGTTTTGTTCCTGTTTGTGCTGAACATATTTGGTTGAATGATATCTTAACATGAAGGCATGTAAGTTTGGATGAAGTGGGTTCATTGTAGTGTCCTTATTATGACCTTCTCCCACATTGTCAATTTTATTTGAAGTTCTTGTTCAAAGTCAATTTTTTTTTTAAGTGAGAAAATCAAATGTAATATGGTGTCTTTCAATGATTGTGATGTTAAGATATATATTAAATTTATTATTACTTCAGTTTTGTTAAGGGATGAGGTCAGGATTGTGTCCCAAGTGAGTTTGGTAGTGTTTATGTTCCTTAGTCCTTGGCTCTTAGCCGAAGAGGTTTCAAGCACACATGGGCATGTATTAGGTACCTAAAACTTGTTTATGGATAACCTCCATAAAAAAAAAACTAAGTCTATGATGATCTAGAAATTTATCTTTTATTGCTTGGTGAAAAATAGTAAACTAACTATAATTTTTTTAAATATAGACAATAGATATTTATGTTCTCTTTCGAAAAAAGAGAAAATAATTTTGATATATAGAAATCAAGCTATACATATTTAAATAAAACTATACTCAAATTATAGTTAATGCCACTTCAAAACTTAAGAAACACTAAAATAGTCAACCAAATCAATTGAATTTATATGAGATTTGCAAACCAAAATATTTGAAAGAGATGGAAAAAATAAATAAAATAATTTCAAAATTTCTCAAAAATATATATTCAAAACTACATTATCTTCAAATGGATAAATGTCTTATAACATAGATTGTTTCTTTAAATGAAAATGTAGATTGCTTTTGAAAATTTTCATTTCAGTTTTAAGTTGATGAAATGTAGAACATACTATTATAGGGCCACCTCAAAACACAAGACTAGATCTTGGTGAGTGTATAGTACAACAATACTAAACAATACATATTTAAATATAGAATGTAATATTCTTATATGTATCAAATGAAATTATATGTCTATTTGCAAGGGTTTTAGATGAGACAAATATAGATAGTCATCCATGTACTACAGAAGATCTTATGAAGCCACTACTCTCAATCTGCATACACTCTCTGAGAGCTTAGATCAAGGCTCATCTCCACTGGTTGGAGGTTGGCAATCAGGCTTCTAAGGAACTTTTAGCACTTTGAGGGCTCAACATTCTACAATGGGTATTAAATGCATCCAAGAAGATCAACAAGTTTTCACCAACCTGTGGGATATTCTCAAGGCTTTTGTGCATCATTATAAGTAGGTTTTTGTAGTTCAAGGGTCCTCTATTACATGTGATCAAGCACTACGAGCCTACCTTGATGTTACTCCTTATAGGATTGCTCCTAAACAATATGTCTTTTGTGAGAAAAAGCTAACACTTGAAGATTTAAAGGAAGCTATTCTTTCCATGGTTGATGAAAAAGCCCCTGGATGTGATGGATTCCCCTATGAGTTCTACAAGGTGCTTTGGGATGACATTGGCCCTAATTTGTTTCATGTTTATCATTAAGCATACAAATAAAATTCATTGGGTAACATCATTAACGAAGAGAATATTAAATTAATACCTAAAGCTAGATATCCTAAAGAAATTTACAATTGGCGGCCCATCACTTTGTTCAATGTCTCCTACAAGATCATTGCCAAGGCTCTATATTTTAAAATTTGGCATTTGCACCCTCACATTATTCGACCTGAATAAACTAGTTTTATTAAGTCCTTGTATATCTTGGGCAACATTATTGCTATTCTGGGAAGGGATGAAATGGACTAGACATTCCAAATAATAGGCCTTATTCTTGAAGATTGATTTTGTCAAAGCATATGACTAAATTGAATGGCCCTTTATTTTAGCCATGCTTCAAGCTCTAGGCTTCAGCCTAGTATTTCATCAATCAATGCAGATGCCTTTTTGGGATGCCTCTGCCTACATCCCCATTAATGGCCATCAGTCTGAAGCTTTTGGGCACTTTAGATCTATCTATCTAGGTTGTCCTCTTGCACCTTCTTTCTATGTTTTGGTAGTCGAGGGCTTTTTTTATCTGTTGACCAATGCTATTTTTCAAGGTTTGGTGCATGGTATTTATTTATTGGAGTCAACCACTCAGTTGGACAATGGTCATTTTGCATATGATTCTTTCCTCATTTTGATTGAAGATGAGGATAATATTGCTAATGCTTTACAATATTTGGATACTTTATGGCTTACTTCAAGGTCTTTTATTCAATGACACAAAACCCTCTACTACCACAAGTATTTTTTGCTCAGACCTCACTAGTTGTAGTAGTATGGATGGGAATGGGTCTAACATGGTGAAATTTTTAAATTTATGGACATTCCATTTACTTTTCAAGCATCCCTTATGGAGCTATGGAATGTTTTGCTTGCTCGAATTGAGAAGAAGTTGGAGTATTGGATCACTAAGCCTCTCTCACTTGTGAGAAAGTTTCAAATATGCTCTAAAGTGCTCACTTCATGTGTATTATTCTTATTGTTGGGCTCCCTCTAAAGCCTCATACCTTAAGCTCAAACATCTTCTCAAGGACTTTTTTGGGCCTCTGATGTTGTGCATCATGGCTTTCATAGAGTTGCTTGCAATTTTTGTTGTTTTCCCAAAGATTCTAGAGGCTTGGTTTTCTTTCCATCTGTAAGTATGGGATCAACCTATGTGCCAAGTGGGTCATATGGACTCTCTCTCTCAAGAAGCCTAGAAAATTTTTCTATGACAATACATTTCTTTAGGCTTTCTAGTTAACCATCTAGCTTGGAAAGGGATTGGGCTTCAAACCCTTCTTGTGACCTTTGAACTTGTTCAAATTATGGGAACTTTTGTTGCTAAGTGCATTTGGGAATCCTAGGAAGCCCTCAAACCTTGGCTTCACTGGGCTAGTAATGGATTCAAAGATGTGCTCTCAATGAACCAACAAAACCTTTAGTGGTCACCCTTGTTTATCACATAGGGTGTGCCTTTAGCCGAGATTCAAGGAGCCAGTTCTTTTCAATTATTTTGTAGGGGTATTAAAACACCCAGAAATTTATTCTCTACGATTACTATGAGCCTTTTCTCATGGGAGGATCTCCAAGTCTAGTCAAAGCTTATCCATCTAGATAGACATATAGTTGATCTTCTAGTCTCTGCAATTCCTCCTAATCTGTTACACAAGCTTAGAATTCATTCATCCCACATGTGGTAGAAAGATTGAAAGTGATACCCTGCCACTCCAATGAAATCCCAAGCTTGGGTATTGGTGGCTAGTGCCCCATCTTCTGATGGTTGATAATATTAATTAGTGTTGGCATTTTCATTCTTCACATAAGAATTGGAGTCTTAGATTTGCCACTTTATGGCATGCTATCACAAAGTCAAATATTTCTCACTTTGTCTAGTATCTTATTTTTCAATATTTGTCTTTGGGCCCTTGGCTTTGACATTTGGGAGTCACAGATCCTAGATGCCCTTTTTGTGGTTAGCCTAAAAGCTTTCTGCATATTTTTTCATTCTATAGAAGAGCCCAAAATTACTTGCTCTAGATTTATGATTTTTTTAGGCATTTTCATCTAGAGGTTTTCACTTGGCATATGGTGGTTCTGGGTGATGATCCTATACTCCATTTTAGATATGCCTAGATCTGGCATTCTTTCAGAATGGATATCTGGTTTACAATTTAGAAAGATTGAAATGCTATTTTATTCTCTCACAACTTTCTTGATATTTATGTTGTAGTGTACTCTAAAGTACTATATGTAATAATGTCATGTTACAGGTTCAAGTACTAACTCAGAAAGTCACGGTGGAAGTGGCTCACCTATAGGAGCTACTTGATCACTAGAGAAATGCCCCTTATATGGTTTCCTGAGAACCTCTAGATACTTTTTTTGATGACTACACTCCTCTCTGTGGTCACCAGTGAGGCAAGAGAAGTTTTGTTCATCACTGAAAGACCCCCATGTTGTAGCCTCATTATCGCTCTCCTAGTGGTATTTTTTGTGGCCATTAGTGCTCAACCTTACCTCCTCAGAGGCTAGGCTCAAGTTGGTCCCTGGTGCCTCCCCCTTTTTTCATTTATGTGGGTTGTTCATCTTCTCAACATGAACCCAAGTGGGATTTCCCCTTGCTAGATCTTGCCATTTCTCCTCGTAGGGCACAAGGAGGTTGATAAAAGATACTACTTGTACTAATGGTTGGACTCCTCTTGAGCCAACCAATGACCTCAAGGATTTATTGTGTTCTAATGATAAAGACCCTCCTTCAACCGACACTACTCTTGTAGCATGAAGTTTCATATTTTTTCTTTATATGTTTTTTTAATAAATAGTTGACCTCTGGCCTTGGGCTATTTGAACTCATGGGGTGATCTAGTATTCTTGGCCCCTTTTTTGTGAATATTTTTTATATTTTAATTAATGGAAAAGGTATATTCATCAAAAAAATATTTTGACACATTTTGAAAAGATGATCATCACTATTTATTCATCGGACAAACTAATGAACAAGTATATATCAAAATTCCAATGACACCTACATCGAAAATGAATTGCACAATGGGGGTTCTATTTTGTGGTAAATAAAAACAAAATCTAAATGTTTTTTGTCAAAAGTATGACAAATATACCTAGCATAGGCACCAATGATAGTATTAAACATGCAATAAAAGAAATGTCATAGGTCAACACTCTCATCAATGCTATAAAGGGATTGATAAAAATTTAGAGGAACTCAAATTTTTCAAAAGGAAAAATGAAATTTAATTTAGCATCTATGAATATCCTTTTGTTATTTTCATTGTTATAAGTGAGGTTGATAAACTTAATCAGGTGTTAGTGTAGCTTCAAAATTATTTTTTCTTTTGTAGAATCTTTCTCAATGCTCCTATATCAGTATAACTTACCCTAAAGCTTGATTTGTCATATTGGCATACGCTCAACATCACGTAACCAACTATTTCTTTTGTTCATTTATTATCATAACTCACCTTGATCATTTCATCAAGTGTCAGAGTATGTTTAAATTTGTCTCCCCACTATGTAAAGATACTCTAATATGTCCATAGCTAAGAGATATTCCAACATAGTTTCATCATTCATATGACATTTTGTCATCATAGGTTATCGATCGGGCATCAGAATGTTAATTATATTGTATAGTTGACTTCATTAGTTCTACTCCAATGACCATTATCAATGAGACCTCTTTCAATATTCTTACTTTTATATTCAAGTTATCCATATATTTAAGCTATTTAAATTGAGCCATTAGGGGTTAGTATGACTCCACATTTCTTTGTAGTGTCATGCTAGTCATACGAGTCTATTAGAGAAACCTCTTATAGTAATCTCACTTTTACATTCAAGATGTCCATCAGTGTATGCTATTTCTATTTATCCATTAGGGGTTGATATGACACCACATTTCTTTCTTTGATATATGTCCATCAGTGTAGGCTATTTATTTTTGTTAGCATATTCTATTGTCAATAAATGTCTTCTTGATGCTTTTGCATTCTTTCTCTTGTGCAAATTATAGAATACATTCTTCCATTTAAATTTCCACCTTATTTAATCTTAATGTTACTGGGATAACCTTTTTCAATAGTGGAAAATCTTTTAGTATAACTCCAAAGGATTCCTAATGACTTGATTCATATGAAAAAATCATTTATTTTAGGTTCCTAGATCCATGTTGATCCATAGAAGCTACTTCTACAAGTTATAATATTAGGTATACATCACACATAGATGATTTGTCCTAATAGTGTATGTTGCCAATGATCTCATTCTTTTACACTTGGTCAAAGATGGAAATTTTGAGGTAGCAGTAATAATGAGTCAATTGAATAAAAAGCATAACTATGAGTTTCTAACTATTTTTAGTGATATCCCAACAATTTTAGAACATTAGGGGTCTTTATAGATTATTAGAATGATAAAAATTTATAAAACAACTTTCAAAAAAATCATCTTCATGCTTAGTAACCATTAGGGAAACATATTTCTCATGCATGCCAACTCATATTTATAATAATATAAGTTGCATCTTAAAGAGAAGTGAAAATACTATGAAATACTCAAGTTCCATAAAGTTTCAACTTTTAAAGGTGCAATTATGATTAAATCCTTACAAAGACTCATTTTTTAGGGTTTTAAGTAGATGTTACATTTATACATTCTGATCTTTTGATATATGTCATGACTAAACACCAAAAATTCTTTAAAAAAGATTAGTTCAACATACCTCAATTTACTTAAAATTCTACAACTAGTCTAATCACTCATCTTGTGTAGTAATGACTCCATTTTCTTTCTTTTTTCTTCTATGATAAAATATGTCATACAAAGTATCTTGTAACAAAATTCCCAATGTCAAAAATTTGCAAGGAAAATCTCTTCTAAGTGATTGTGACATACAACTTGTCATATCAAAATGATCCTTCTCACTCACAAATCCTCTTCTTACTAGGATCAATGCATATATCCTTTACCTTGATCACACACACCTTCTTACCATTTGAAAATACATGTTAATGGTGTTAGAATTTGTGAAAGAAAATATAAATCGAAAATCTATTGAAAGAGTTAAATTAATGAATAGAAAATGAAATTGACATAATAATAATATGAGACCAATTTCTAATGTCAATTCTTAGAGGCATAAGAGCATCAACATTTTCTAATGTGTTGCATATTATATTTGATATATACCTAGGATATGAAATACACAGAGGTAGCATGTTTATTTAGGCATAAGTTGGGAGTAAACTTGGAAAAGATTGACACAAGCATCTAAACTTGGAGGAAATAGAATCCTGATTGAATCAACCACCTATCATCAACTTGTAATCTAGAATGGTGGTGTCAAAATTGGAATTAACCACATGTCACATTTTAGGATAAGTTGGAGTCAAAGGGATGACTCAACAAAATCCTTCTAAAATAATAGAAGAGAAATGGAAAAGAAGCATTTACCCAAACACCACCCCACACACACTATGCCCACCCCTTAAATGTAACATAGGGACTACTATAATGCAATATATAGCTAATGGGTCATTTCTACCCATGTACAACTAAAAACATGCAATATATTTTTAAAAGACAAAAGAGGGAAAACCACATGGGAAAAACCCTCTCCCAAAAAGAGAGAATAGAAAAAAACAAGATGCATGAATGAAAGGTATAATCAAGAACCCCTTAGTATGACATAGATCATACATATACTATCAATAAGTATGGGAAGAAGAGACACATAATAGCCCTTCTCCAATGTAGAATGTCAACTAATGGTAGATGCTCTAGGTTTGATGTAGAAAGTGTTTTGTGATTGAATAGAAACATTCATCACTTTAGGAAGAAAGAAAACCAAAGGTGCATTGATGAAGCCTCCCTAATTTGAAGGAAAAAACCTCAAAAAATATGAAATTTATGGAATGTGGTCAAGTGTCCCCATGTCAAGGATGAAATAAGATGCCATGAACCAATTAGGATCAAGCCCAATAGAATAAAGTGAAGAAAAGGATCCATTGATAATTGATCCATGCAAGAATGTTTGGTTGGGCACTTTGCTAAAAAAAATTAATCAAGATCAATTTTGGATGATTTTAGAACATGTTGTAAAGAATCAAAAGTCTTCTCTATAGATAAAGTGATCTCCTCTAATTGTTGTATTGATTCATGTGAACTTGTGGCTATATGAATTGAATAATCATCAGGAATACTAATAGATGAAATATCATGAGAGGGAAAAGGAATGGATAGCTTGGGAACTTGATCATATGTGAGAATACCCAAGTTTATGTAGCCAAAGTTATCCTCAATATAAACACACACTAGAATTGTGATATGAATATGCTAAATAATAACTATCATCACGAGAAGAAAAGTATGCAATTTCGTATATTTGAGATGCATGATCAATCACTCATGTAGCAATGATCTTTGTACTCTCCAAGTTCTTTATAATAATTAATTCATGAGTGAATTTCAAAATCCTTATTGTTGTCCCATTAATGAGTTGATAAATGGAAAGGAGATTATGAGTTAGATAGGGAACACACAACACATCTTTGATGTTTCCCTCCCACTTATCAATTGTTCCTTTCCCAATCATATTTATGTAAGTATGATTTCCCATAAAAATACGTGGAGCATTACAAAAGTCAAATCAAGAATACAAAGACTGTGAAGATGTCATATGATGAGAAGCTCCTAAATCTAGAAGCCACCTCAAGGAATCATGAACTAAAGTGGCATTTAAGGCTTTATCTTTTCCCTTGTTATCTTTCCCTTTAGCAACATAAGAATGAGAAGAAGAGGATGAAATGCTCATTCTTGAAGATAGATTTATTTTATTTTTCTTAAGAATATTCTTGAGCTCATTAATGTCCTTCTTGTAGCAATGATGTTCTTCATGTCCATTCTTCTAGCAAAATGCACAAGTAGGCTTTTTCTTTTTAAATGATTCCTTATTTGAGGAAGAAGATCCAATTTTTCTTTGTGAATTGTTATGTTTATTCTTTTGTTTTTGTTCAAGATTCCTTGCTTCTTTTGTACCTTAGGCTTGCTAGTAATTAATGCTTGTGATGTAATGCCCCACCCACAGATCCTTGGAAACAAGGATGAAAATAAGTCAGAACATTTTTTTTTTTTACAAGTGTAAGTGCACATGATACAACCTACACAAACCAAAAGATTGCAACGGAAGACTGAAAGACAACCAAGCACCAAAAGATCTCCAAATGCCACTACCAACAAGAACACAATCACGAAAACCACAAAAGCCTACCAAGCTGAAAGACATAATCTGACTCTTGGAAACTGGCTAAGTCTGAAATCCTGAAGCCTTGAAATTTTGGCTAAGTCTGAATTTCTGAAGCCCTGATTTTTCCTAGAATCCACACCTTAACTCGTAGAGGTCTGAAACCCATCTCAAATGAACCGTTGCATATATTCAAATATATCTTAAGTATCTCCTTATACTTAAATGATATATTTTAAACCCTGAAGGACTACAACAGAAACCCAAAAACTGAATTTCAAAAGAAACCTCCTGAATTCAAAATGCAACAACATAGGCTTGAAGAATGCCCAAAAGGGTATCCAGATAAAATCTCAAAAAGATCAGAACACTCCAAAAAGTGCCCGCTGTTGGCACGCACAGGTTTTAACCAAAAGACGTGTGACACTTTTCACTAAGGGACGGCGACACTTCTCCCTTACTGCGTGTGACACTTCTCAAGAAGGCGTGCGATACTAGAAAAGTATCGCGCAACATTTCTCATAAAGTCGTGCGACACTCTTCCAGTCTCATACGACACTTCTTCAGTATTGCGTGCGACACTTTTCAGTATCGTGCGATATTCTTTCTATGGGCGTGCGATACTTTATCAATGTCGCACAATGTTGAACAAATGTCGCCCATAGAAAATAAAAATGCTTCCAAAACTCAAAAACGAAGAAAAACTGACAAAAGAACCTCCACACCGGGGAGTACCAGATCCACATTTCAAGGCCAAAACACTCGAACAAAAAATTGAGTAACAGAAAATGAAATCTAACCATCTATCAAAAAAAGAAGGGAAAGTACAGAAAGAAAACATCACGACAACTGAAATAACATCACAATAACATAGATAACATTGCAATGAGAAAAATAACCAACTAAGTACGCAGTTCCTCCCAACTATCAATTGTGTCATAGGACCATCGTGGGCCCTAGCCATCCCCCGCGCATAACATCCCAAGCCACCGATTAGATCATCGGTGCTGTCGTGATAGGGACATCACTACTAAACATGCTACAATATAAGTAATGAAATCTAACATGCTAGTAGTAACATAAGATAATCTTGTAATCAGATAACATCATCTACTACATGCTAATCATCATAATGAGGGAAGTGTTAAAACTAAAGTCATCTAAGCATGATAACATCATAATGAGAGCATAAATCACAAGAAGCATACTCCATATACTAAAGTACTAAGTGACACATCTAGTAACAATCACGCTAGAACAATAGACCATCTCTGTACACTGGTCCCTAGCAGTGATGAAGGTAGCTATGCCTCCTAACCACGTGGCACCCGTAGGTCCACACCTGCCATGCTGATGGAGATAATGATCCAACCACACACACACAAAATAACAACCATGGCTAACACACACGTGAAGCAGTATGCTGACTGAATGCAAGACATAGACAATGCATAAACTACAGGTCCTAGTCAAACACCTCAATGGGCTACTACGTAGGGACTGACATCATGGAGAGTCACTTGGCATCGACAAGCCCAAGCTCGGATCATGCATTCCAACTCCTCAACGGAGGGCCCCGCATATACTTTTTATTATCTTAAATTTTTTTATTACCACCCAATGTTTTATTTAATTATCACTTACTTAAAACTACCTCTGCCAACCCTATGGGACTAAGGTCACCAGGCTGCGAGATAGAAGCCCCCTCCATATGCTACAATAGCCTACCCATGCTCATCCAACGATGAGTGCCTGAAAGCATGCAAACTTCCAACCCAACCCCAATGATCACAACTTTTGAAAGTACCATGGAAGATCGAGCCCCACAGGTCACCCGACAATATACGTGTGTGTGGTGCACCACCATCACAGAGATCATACACAAGGATAGGATGAGAATGCAAACAAAAGTCAATCGACCGAAAACATAATCGGGATGACGGATGCTATGCGCATTCCAATGCAACTAAAGATGCAAAAGTGTTCTGACTAGTATCCAAATGGATCATCCAGGTCCACAAACCACAATGTGCTGAGAAAACCCGAGAAAATAGGGCGGCATGCAAAATGAGGTAAAAAACCCAAATTTTAGAAAAATTTCAAAATTAAAACCCATTTGGCCTTTGGGTTCAAAAACCCCAAAAATCCAAAAATAATCGAAAACGGACATCGTATGCAAAAATGGCCAGCATAACAGCCCAAAAACCCAAACCCCCATTTCAAAAACAAGTAAAACGTTCATACCCGACCAACCGGGTAGATCTAGCAAACAGAAACGAAGGGGAACACTAGTTCTTAGCCTCCTAACATCTTTCTACAAGAAACGAAAGCTGAAATGGAGCGAAAACTAAAAAACAGGAAGGTCGTACCTGAAGGAAAAAGAGGCAGAAACTGAAACCTGCACAATAAAATAAACCACCCACCAAAACAGTTGAAAATGACAGTGAAGCATAAACTACAATTCTATTTCCAAATTGTGAAAAGTGATTTATGAAATCACTTTTCCAATACTTATTCACTTTTTTTTTGGGTGAATAGTCAATTCTGGAAAATAGCTAGCTGGAGTAGTTAAACTTCGAATTGACCCAAACGAAAATAGGTTATTATTCGCAACGGGATTTCATCTAAGGAAAAGCTGCCAAAAATTAAATCCAAAAGATTAAAAACCCGAAAACCCAAGATTACCGAAAAACACTTAACACTTTCACGAATAATGCGAACTTCTAACTGCACAGACATGTTCACTGGTCTAATCACATAATACAACTGAGTTCAGATTTGCTAATCACCGAAAGGTTTTAATATAAAACAACTAAATAAGGATACGTCAACCATATAGGAGCAACATTGGCAAAATATGAACAGCTGGATCACTAACTCCATAGGCCACTGCCAGGGATATAATTCCTGCACACTAAAACACATGATCGAATGCAATGGCAAATAATATCATAGCCCAAGCAACATGTATTAAAATTCCTATTTAATCCATTTACATCACTCACATTTGCAGAAAGCGTAAAAGACAAGAATGAAGTAAATAACCATAGTATAGAATCCATCGCATACCATAGTCAACAAATAGGTCCAATACATCATATAACCATATAATCAGTTCTCATAGATCTACTGTCATCTCAAAATAACATCCACATGAAAATATGATAAACTGAATAGCATAGCAACAAAGCATCTATGGTACAGAAATCAAAATATAACATTAGACCTTCAGGTCATCTCAAGGTACAAATATCAAAAGAGTATCAAGTATCTCTCGAATAAAAAATAGACAAGGTACAGACTGCAAACATGAGAGGCACTACATCCTCCCCCACTAGTATAGGCTTACTCCTGGAAGACAACAAAAAGGTAGGGGTACAATCCCCTCAATCCTGTAGCATCTTCCCAAGTCGCAGAGGCCTCATCGCTCGGGTCCCATTGGACCCTTACCTGCTCTATGTCCCGACCTCACAAGGTTAGCCTCCGGTGCTGTAGGATACGAATGGGCTCCAAAGTAAGCTGCCCGTCCGCTACCTGCAAAGCATCCCAATCAAGAACATGGGTCACATCAGGGATATAATGCCACAAAATAGAAACATGGAAAACATCATGTATGCACGATAGGCTAGGTGGCAACGCTAGACGATAAGCAACGGGACCAATCCTCTTGAGGATCTCAAAAGGTCTGAAAAAAATGGCGCCAACTTAGAGCCTTTCCCATAACAGATAGGGCTCTTCCTCGGCCGCACTCTCAAAAACACCCTGTCACCAATAGAAAAGTGATGATCCAACCTATGGGCATCTGCATACTTCTTCTGCCTGTCTTGAGTAGTAACCAAATGCTCCCCAATGCGAACAACCTGCTGCTCCATATCCTGAAGCATCTCTGGACCCAAAGGAACATGGTCCTCCAAACGATCCCAACTCAAAGGGGTACGACATGGTCTACCATACAAGGCCTGAAAAGGTGACATGCCAAGAGAACTATGATAACCGTTGTTGTATGCAAACTCAACAAGCTATAAATAGTCCTCCCACTTCACCTACCTATCCATAACATACATGTGAAGCATATCCTCCAGAACTTGATATACTCTCTCAGTCTGACCATCGGTCTCTGGGTGATAGGCTGAACTGAAATTGAGCTGAGTGCCCAACACATGCTGTAGAGATGTCCATAGTGCAAAAGTAAACACTGGATCTCTATCTAAAATGATACGACGAGGGATCCCATGAAAATGAACAATATCCACCATGAAAACATGCGCTACAGAAGAAGCAGTGTAGGATGTTCTCATGGGTGAAAAATGTGCTAACTTGGACAACTTGTGCACTGTCACCATGATACAATCATGTCTCCATAATGACATAGGCAACCCTGTGATAAAATCAATAGATATCGTATCCCACTTCCACTCTGGAATGGTATGTGGCTGCAAAAGACCCACCGGATGCTGATGCTCTGCCTTCACTCTCTGGCACTCGAGACATCTAGCAACAAAGTCAGCAACATCGCATCTCATCCCTGCCCAGAAGTACAATTGTTTGAGATCAGCATGCATCTTCTTGACTCCAAGATGTGCAAAATATGGTGCACAATGCACTTCTGACAAAACTAAGGTACGAAGATCACTCGAAAAGGGTACATAAATACGCCCTGAGTGTTGCAATAGTCCATCGGACTCAAGCATATAACTTGAAAATCTCCCCTCAAGGGTACATCCAGACTCGATCTCTGCCCTCACCTCCTGATACCAAGAGTCACTAGGCAAGGCCTCCAAAATATGGCTTTGCAAATCCACTCCCAATGACATCACTGATACCTCATGTCGCCTCCTACTCAAGGCATCTGTGACAACATTCTCCTTCCCTTTGATGTAATGAACATCAAAGTCATACTCGCATAGGAACTCCATCCAACGACGCTGTCGTGCATTCAAGTTTGGTTGAGTAAAGATATATTGCAAGCTCCTATGATCGCTATGCAACTCAAACCTATGTCCCAAAAGAAAATGCCTCCAATGGACAAGGTCATGCACTATGGCCGCAAGTTCCAAATCATGAGTGGGGTAGTTTAGCTCATGGTCCTTGAGTTTTCTAGACTCAAAAGCAATCACTCGACCATCCTGCATTAACACCACACCCACGCCTTCCAACGAAGCATCTGTGCAAACCATGAAATCACCTACAGGATTAGGCACTGCAAGGATTGGTGCACTGGTCAAACACTCCTTAAGAGCCACAAATGCTGCCTCACACTGGTCTGACCAAACAAACTTCTTCCCTTTCCTCTAAAGAGAAGTGATGGTATGGGCTACTCGTGAAAAATCCTTCATAAAGCAACAGTAGTAACCTGCTAATCCCATGAAACTATGAACCTCTAAGACATTAGTGGGTGCCGGCCAATCCATGATAGCACGAATCTTCTCTAGATCCACTGCAATTCCATCACCAATGATGATATGTCCCAAATACTTCACCTCTGACTGGAAGAACCCACATTTACTCAAGTTTCCATATAGCTGATGGTCTCTCAAGCACTGCAATACCTGATGTAAATGGACTTCGTGCTCCTCTACAGTCTTCAAGTAGATCAATATGTCATCCAAAAACACAATGACACACCGATCGAGGTACATGCAAAATACCCCATTCATCAAACTCATGAACACTGATGGTTCATTGGTCAATCCAAAAGGTACAACTATGAACTCATAATGCCAATATCGTGTACAAAATGTTGTTCAATGAATATCAGCCTCTTGGATACGAAGCTGATGGTATCCCAACTTTAGATCAATCTTTGAGAACACTCGTGCTCCCTTCATCTGATCAAACAAGTCATCTATCCTTGGCAAAGGATAATGGTTCTTCACTGTCACCTTATTCAATTGCTGATAGTCAATGCAAAAATGCAAAGAACCATCCATCTTCTTCACGAAGATGACTGGTGCACCCCATGGGGATACACTAGGACGAATATGTCCCTTGGACAATAATTCCTCCAACTGCAATTTGAGCTCACTCAACTCGAGTAGTCATGCAATAAGGAGCTCGTGAAATAGGTTCTGCTCCTGGTACAAGATTGATCCAAAAATCAATGTCATGCTATGGTGGAATACCTAGAATCTCATCAGGAAACACATCAGCATACTCAAAAAGGAGTGGGTGATCATCGAGTGTTACCATATGGCTCTCGGCTTCCTCAAGATCATTGAGAGATACAAGAAAAAATTGACAACCATTTCACACACTCTGCTTCAGCTGATTAGCTGAGATCATATGAAGCAAGATTGATCGCTGAACTCCCAAAAGTTCCACCTGCCCACCTGTATCATCCACACACTATACCACCTTACGATGGCAATCGATATTGGCCTGATGGGCAGCTAACCAATCCATGCCCAACACAATGTCATATGATCCCGGAGGTAGAATGCGTAGATCCACTATGGTGGTGAAGGTTCCCAAATCCAAACAGCTCCTAACCAACGAGTCAACAGCCACCTTAGAACCCATGGCTAACTCAACCTACCATCTATCAACCTGACGCATTGCCACTAGCCCACATCGCTGAACAAGAGATGGTGAAATGAAAGAATTGGTGGCACCTGAGTCAAACAAAATTGAAGTTGAAATACCATGCAACATGCCTGTAGCCTAGACTACCATACCTTGATGCTCAGCTTGATGGTTGTCAACCACCGCAAAGACTCTATGATTCTGACCCGCATCTCCTACAGTAGGCTCAGATCTCATTGTGCCCTTACTAGGTCCTGTAGATGGTTTGATGGGACAATCATAAGATTTATGGCTAGGTTGGCCACAAGAATAACAATTCCCAAAAAATTTGGGTCCTGTCCCACGACCACTCTGAGTAGCACTAGGATATGGTGCACTACCTCTACTGGAAGTCTGCTGACTGCTCTGAGGAGGACGATCCTGTTGATATTTCTGTCCTCTATTCTGATTATCTCCTTTCTTCCCTGAATAACCAAAAGGCTAACCACCTCTGGTCCAAAAACCCTTCTGTCAGTTGTGATGAGAACCACCTTGAGAGGGTGTTGGATGGGTTTGTCCCTTTCTTGAGGACTGAGAATACTGTGCATCCTGCCCTGCATTCCTAGCACCCTGGTTCTGAGAACCAGATTTGCTACCAAAACCTCTAGCCAAATTTTCCTCCGCAATACGTACCTTTTCCACTGCGAGCACAAGAGTCCTAGGCTGATGCATGTAGACTTCTCCAATGAGGGAATCCTTAAGGCCTCGGATAAAATGATGCGCTAAGAGAAAATCATCATTGTTGTAGCATGAATATTGCCTAAGTTCAAAGAACCGAATCTCGTACTGATCCACAGTCATGTTCCCTTGACGAATAGCATGGAACTCATCAGCACGGGCCTCCCTGTACTGAGGAGATAAGAATCTCTCTCAAAATATCTCCTCAAAAATCTCCTAGGTGAGACCTGCGATGCTAAGCTGAAGCTTTTGACTCTCAATATTCCACCAAATGGATCTGTGGTCCCTCAACTGCATAATTGCACAATGGGCCCTCATGTTGGTTGAATATGGATACATGGTGAAGCAGCGCTCCATGTCCAACAACCAAGTCTTAGCCTTGAGGCCACTTCCCCTGCCATCAAATGGTGGTGGTTTGGAACTCTGAAGGGACTTCATGATATCCAACCTGATGGAGTCCTCACTATTACAGTCTCTACCACCTCGACGGTGTCCTCTGCCACCTGGTGGAGTAAGAGAATGCTCACATTCACATTCCTCCTCTCTATGCTCAGAGTGATGGGAATCTCCATGATGAGATCCCTCTTCCTAATTCTGATTCTACTGGTGCTCCTCAAGACGATGGCCCAAAAGAGAAAGAATCTGCTGGAGGACATGCATCACCGCTCCTTCGCCATTTTGATCACCAATATTACCATGTTCTCCCCCTCCTCCCTGACGTTCCTCTTCATGGTGCTCACTTCCATAATTACCACTATGGGTACCACCATGGACACTAGGTCTACGTGCAAGAGGCATCACTGAAAGGAAGCAACAAGGAAAAGTTAGAACAATCAGATCACAAGCATAAGAGTAAAAACCATGAATGAGCAAGATAACAAATAAATATACGTAACAAAGAAAACACGCACAAAAAACAAAACCATAGTGGAAACATAACATAGAGATCCCAATGTAGCAACATGGGCTTTGATACCAGATGTAATGCCCCGCCCGGAGATCCTTGGAAACAAGGATGAAAACAAGTCAGAACATTTTTTTTTTTTTTACAAGTGTAATTGCACATGATACAACCTACACAAACCAAAAGATTGCAACGGAAGACTGAAAGACAACCAAGCACCAACGGATCTCCAAATGCCACTACCAACAAGAACACAATCACGAAAACCACAAAAGCCTACCAAGCTGAAAGACATAAGCTGACTCTTGGAAATTGGCTAAGTCTGAAATCTTGAAGCCTTGAAATTTTGGCTAAGTCTGAATTTCTGAAGCCCTAATTTTTTTTGAGAATCCACACCTTAACTCGTAGAGGTCTGAAACCCATCTAAAATGAATCGTCACATATATTAAAATATATCTTAAGTATCTCCTTATACTTAAATGATATATTTTAAACCCCGAAGGACTACAACAGAAACCCAAAAACTGAATTTCAAAAGAAACCTCCTGAATTCAAAATGCAACAACATAGGCTTGAAGAACACCCAAAAGGGTATCCAGATCAACTCTCAAAAAGATTAGAACACTCCAAAAAGTGCTCACTATAGGCATGCACAGGTTTTAACCAAAAGGCGTGCGCCACTTTTCACTAAGGGACGGTGACACTTCTCCCTTACTGTGTGTGACACTTCTCAAGAAGGCATGCGATACTAGAAAAGTATCGCGCGACATTTCTCATAAAGCCATAAGACACTCTTCCAGTGTTGTACGACACTTATTTAGTATTGTGTGCAACACTTTACAGTATCGTGTGATATTCTTTCTATGGGCGTGCGATACTTTATCAGTGTCGCACAATGCTGAACAAATGTCGCCCATAGAAAATAAAAACGCTTCTAGAACTCAAAAATGGAGAAAAATTGACAAAAGAACCTCCACACCGGGGAGTATCGGATCCACATTTCAAGGCCAAAACACTCGAACCAAAAATTGAGTAACAGAAAATGAAATCTAACCATCTACCAAACAAAGAAGGGAAAGTACAGAAAGAAAACATCATGGCAACTAAAATAACATCGCAATAACATAGATAACATTGCAATGAGTAAAATAACCAACTAAGTACACGGTTCCTCCCAACCGTCAATGGCATCATAGGACCATTGTGGGCCCTAGCCATCCCCCACGCATAATGTCCCAAGCCACCAATTAGATCATCGGTGCTATTGTGATAGGGACATCACTACTAAACATTCTACAATATAAGTAATGAAATCTAACATGCTAGTAGTAACATAAGATAACCCTGTAATCAGATAACATCATCTACTACATGCTAATCATCATAATGAGGAAAGTGTTAAAACTAATGTCATCTAAGCATGATAACGTCATAATGAGAGCATAAATCACAAGAAGCATTCTCCGTATACCGAAGTACCAAGTGACACATCTAGCAATGATCACGCTAGAACAATAGACCGTCTCTGTACACCAGTCCCTAGCAGTGGTGAAGGTAGCTACGCCTCCCAACCACGTGGCACCCGTAGGTCCACACTCGCCGTGCTGATGGAGATAATGATCCAACCACACACACACAAAACAACAACCATGGCTAAAACACACGCCAAGCAGTATGATGACAGAATCCAAGACATAGACAATGCATAAACTATAGGTCCTGGTCAGACACCTAAATGGGCTACTACATAGGGACTGACATCATGGAGAGTTGCTTGGCATCAACAAGCCCAAGCTCAGATCATGCGTTTCAACTCCTCAACGGAGGGCCCCGCATATACTTTTTATTATCTTAAATTTTTTTATTACCACCCAATGTTTTATTTTATTATCACTTACTTAAAACTTCCTCTACCAACCCTATGGGACTAAGGTCACCAGGCTGCGAGATAGAAGCCCCCTCCATATGCTACCCTACCCTACCCATGCTCATCCAGTGATGAGTGCCTGAAGGCATGGAAACTCCCAACCCAACCCCAATGATCACAACTTTCAAAAGTACCATGGAAGATCGAGCCTCGCAGGTCACCCAACAATATACGTGTGTGTGGCACACCACTGTCACAGAGATCATACGTAAGGACAGGATGAGAATGCAAATAAAAGTCAATCGATTGAAAACATAATCGGGATGACGGATGCTACATGCATCCCAATGCAACAAAAGATGCAAAAGTGTTCTGACTGGTATCCAAATGGATCATCCAGGTCCAGGAACCACAATGTGCCGAGAAAACTTGAGAAAACAGGGCGGCATGCAAAACGAGGTAAAAACCCCAAATTTTAGAAAAATTTCAAAATTAAAACCCATTTGGCCTTTGGGTTCAAAAACCCCAAAAATCCAAAAATAATCGAAAACGGACACCATATGCAAAAATGGCCAGCATAACGGCCCAAAAACCCAAACCCCCATTTCAAAAGTAGGTAAAATGTTCATACCCGACCAACCAGGCAGAAGTAGCAAACAGAAACTAAGGGGAACACTAGTTCTCAGCCTCCTAACATATTGCTACAAGAAACGGAAGCTGAAATAGAGCGAAAACTAAAAAATGGGAAGGCCCTACTTAAGGAAAAAGAGGCAGAAACTGAAACCCGCACAATAAAATAAGCCACCTGCCAAAACAGTTGAAAATGATGGCGAAGCATAAAATCCTCGAGCCGAATCCAATGAGACCAACCTCGTGCAGATCCCATGCTCACAGCTCCCAGAACAAGCAAAACAAGAATCCTTCAAAAGAGGATTTCTAAATTTGCTCTACAATTCTATTTCCAAATTGTGAAAAGTGATTTATGAAATCACTTTTCCAATACTTATTCACTTTTTTTTTGGGTGAATAGTCAATTCTGGAAAATAGTTAGCTGGAGTAGTTAAACTCCAAATTGACCCAAACAAAAACAGGTTATTATCCGCAACAGGATTTCACCTGAGGCAAAGCTGCCAAAAATTAAATCCAAAAGATTAAAAACCCGAAAACCCAAGATTATAGAAAAACACTTAATACTTTCGTGAAGAATGTGAACTTCTAAATGCACAGACATGTTCACTGGTCTAATCACATAATGCAACTGAGTTCAGATTTGCTAATCACTGAAATGTTTTAATATAAAACAACTAAATAAGGATATGTCAACCATATAGGAGCGACATTGGCAAAATATGAACAGCTAGATCACTAACTCCATAGGCCACTGCCAGGGATATAATTCCTGCACACTAAAACACACGATCAAGTGCAATGGAAAATAATATCATAGCCAAAGAAACATGTATTAAAATACCTATTAATCCATCTGCATCACTCACATTCGCATAAAGCATAAAAGACGAGAATAAAGTAAATAACCATAGTATAGAATCCATCTCATAGCATAGTCAACAAATAGGTCCAATACATCATATAACTAGATAATCAGTTCTCATAGATCTACTGTCATCTCAAAATAACATCCACATGCAAATATGATAAATTGAACAGCATAGCAACAAAGCATCTATGGTACAGAAATCAAAATATAACATTCAACCTTCAGGTCATCTCAAGGTACAAATATCAAAAGAGTATCAAGTATCTCTCGAATCAAAAATAGACAAGGTACAGACTGCAAACACAAGAGGCACTACATGTGACTTTGATGTCTTGATGATAGCCATTTGAATTATCTTTACTTCTTCTTGGATTAGAAGATTTGAAAATGTGTCAAAAGTAGGATCAGCATACAAAGCTCTCATAGAAACCCAATTGAATGAAAAGTAGAAACAAAGACAGAATTCTTAGGACCATGCCTGGATAGCATGTTTAGAATCAATTATATATCATATATCTTCCTTAATTATCTTGAACTCCTTTTAACTATGTTCTTAATTTTTTAATCTTGGTGATCTAGTCTTGGATGTTGTTGAGTTTTTTTGGATCAAGATTCATCAAATCATTAAATTGATTTGATAACCCTTAATCTTGTCAGTTTTCCAAAAAAAAAATCAAGAGCATCCCAAGCCTCTTTAGGTGTTTAGAATGATT
>CM053787.1:1053144001-1053366501 GCA_028749045.1 Cupressus sempervirens
GTAATCATTATATGCATACTTTGCTTGTGAGATAACAACATCCCAAGTCTACCCATATTCCTTGGTTAAGCACCTTAATAGGTTACCTATGGTCCTATTAACCACTTTAGTTCGCCCATTTGTTTGTGGATGGTAAGCTGAACCAAAAGCCATGTTAATACCAAGCTTCTTCTACAAAGTTTGCCAAAAGTGTCCCATAAACTTCACATCCTTTTCAGACACTATGCTTAATGGAAGGCCATGAATCCTCACAACCTCCTTGAAAAAAAAAGAGCTATAAGACTTGCATCATTAGTTGTCCTACATGGTATGAAATGTGCCATCTTACTAAATCTATCAACAACAACATAAATGCTATCATACCCTTGCTTAGTTTTAGGCAAATCAACAATGAAATCCATACTTACACAATCCCATGGTCTACTAGGAATTGGTAAGGGCTGGTAAAGAACTACATTATTCATTCCACCCTTGGATTTCATGCATACCAAACATTTCTCCACATACTTGGTAACATCTCTTACCAACTTTGGCCAATAGTAGAATCTCTGTACAACTTCTATTGTCTTGTTCACACAAAAATGTCCACTCATGCTGCCGTTGTGCTTCTCTTGGATTAGGTTCTCCCTCATTGAACCCCTTGGAACACACAACTGATTACCCTTGAAAAGTAGTCCATTTTGCAATGTGAATTCTAAAAATTTGCTATGGAAGTGATTCATAAAATCAGTACATACCTTGTATGCATCAGCAAAGTCACTGCCTTCTTTGTAGAGGTCCTTAAAACACTCTATTCCAATGCTTTGGAGCTGAATCTCTTCAATAGTCAAGACTCTTCTACTTAAGGCATCAGCAACCTTATTCAATTGCCCCTTTTTATGCTTTATGGTGAAGGTAAAAGCTTGCAAATACTCCATCCATTTCAAATGCATATTACTTAGCTTCTCTTGTGTATTAATATAACTAAGGGCTTGGTTATTAGTAAAAACAACAAACTCTTTAGGCAGCAAATAGTGTCTCTACTTCCTAAGACACTAGACTAAGGCATACAATTCTAGATCATAGGATGAGTATTTCTTCTTGGCTTCATTTAGCTTCTCACTATAGAAGGAAACTGGTATACCTTCTTGACTCAACACCCCACCCACTGCTAGGCCACTTGCATTACACTCTAAGGTGAACAACTTTTCAAAGCTAGGCAATTTTAGGATGGGTTGAGTAGCTACTTGTTTTTTCAACATATCAAATGACTTTTCAGCCTCTAAAGTCCACCTAAAATTGGACTTGACTCCCTCCTTTATGGTATAAAGAAATGGTGCATAAATACCACTAAAGTTCATAATGAACTTCCTATAAAATTGAGACAATCCATGGAAGCTTCTTATCTCAGTGGCTGTAGTAGGTGTTGGACAACTCAAGATAGAAACAACTTTCTCTTTATCCATCTTCAAAGAACCTTTGGATACAAAAAAATCCCAAATACACCAGATCTTGTTTGAAAAATTCACATTTCTCCAGATTAATAGCCAACTTCTCTTCATGAAGCCTCTTTAAGACTGCCTCCACATGCTTGAAATGGTCCTCCTTTGTCTTACTATAGATGAGAATATCATCTAAGTACACCACCACAAATCTACCCATGAAATCTTTGAGCACTTCATTCATGAGTCTCATGAATGTGGCAGGAGCATTGGAAAGATCAAATGGCATTACAAGCCACTCATAAAGACCATCATTTGTCTTAAATTTTTTTTTCCATTCATCTCCCTCCTTTATCCTAATTTGGTGATACCCACTTTTCAAGTCCAACCTTGTGAAGTACATAGCACCACCTAGACAATCCATTAGGTCTTCAATCCGGGGTATGGGAAACCTATACTTGATTGTAATCCAGTTTATTGCTCTTGAACCAGTGCAAAGCCTCCATTTTCCTCCCTTCTTGGCTGCCAAAACCATAGGAACCACACATGGGCTTATGCTCTTTTGAATTAGGCCTTGATCCAACAACTCTTGAACTTGTCTTGCAACTTCCAAATTTTGACCTGGGGTGAGTTTTTAGGCTGCCTTATTAGGTAGAGAGGCACCAAGAACAAAGTCAATTTGATGGCTAATGACTCTGCTTGGAGGCAAAGTAGATGGTGTACCATCACTCACAATTTCCTTATAATTATCAAGCAAAGTTTGCACTTCAAAAGGTAAAGATTCTTTGACTGATTTTTCTTCATTTTTAGACTTTAGTATGATAGAAAACCCTAATTTTCCACTTGTTTAAGTTCCCTTAAGAACTCCTTCTCACTACACAACAACACTTTAGTAACCTTTTCTTGTGTTCCCTCTTCTTCCAGTAAAGACTAAATTTTGAAAGTCTTACCTCCTTTCATGAATGAAATGGAGTTTTCTCTACCATCATACTTCATCTGTCTATCAAATTGCCATGGTCTACCAAGAAAAAGATGACATGCATCCATGGGCAATATATCACAAACAACTTTTTCTTGTAGCCGGCTATGGAGAATTCCACCCAAGCTTGCTCATTAACCAAGATACTTTGTCCCTTATTTAACCAAGTGACCTTGTAGGGATTCTCATGAGGTATCCTTGTCAATTTCAATTTAGTAACACCCTCTTTAGAGATGACATTATTAGTGGATCCTGAGTCTACCACTACCTTGCAAACTTTCCCTAGGATCTTGCACTTGATCCTAAATAGAGCTCTTCTATGCCTAGGCTCATCAGCAGTTGGTTGCATGATCAGCACCCTCCTAAACATGAGGTTCTCACCTTTTTCAAACTCAATATGATCTATATCAGCATCCTTGCAACTTGTATTATCTTCTTGTGCATATGCTAGCCTTTTATCTTGGCTTGAGGAAGAGGGTTTGTCCAAGAACCTATAGGCAGGATGGCCTAGTTGACCAAAATTGTAACACTTCATTGTTGCAAAGTAAGAGTTGCTCCTACCTCCTCTACCCTTGCTTGATCCTCCTTGATTTCGTCTCCCTCTATTATAACCACCTCTTGAAGAGTGGTCACTAGTTTGCTCCATGGGTTTGCTTTCTCCTTGGTTCTTTTGATCACTACCTTTGCCTTGGTAGCCTCCTCTTTGATTTTTCTGATTTTTGCCTTTGCCTCTATCTTTGAAGTTAGAATATCCTTTCCTCTTTTTCTTTTCTTCTACCTTCAAAGCTAGCTGATGAAATCTTTGGATAGTGGTAGGGGCCTATAAACTAAGCTCCTCTTGAATGTTCCACTTCAAGCCATCGAGATAACTTGCCACCTTGAGTGACTCCTCTTCTTGCTTCTTGGATCTCAAACAAAACCTCTAAAATTCTTCAGTATAGGAGGTCACATCAAGATCTTTTTGCTTTAGTCCTTGCCTTTCTTTATGGAGTTGGATCTCAAAGTCTTCAAGTAGGAAGTTCTCCTTGATTTTGTTTGCCATAGCACTCCAATTTGAAATTGGATTCTTGCCCATGCTGACTCTTTCATCTTTTAAATACTTCTGCCATGTTAAGGCTAAGCCTCTAAGCCTTGACTTAGCCACCTTAACCTTTTGTGCCTCTGAGATACCCTCACACTCAAAGTGGTTCTCCATACCCTCTAACCAATCCATAACGACATCAATATCCATCTTACCACTAAAAAGTGGAACTCCTTCCAAGGCTTTACCTCCAGAGGCTTTGATTGCCTTCAAGAAAGGTTCTTCTTGCAAGATAGGATCATGTTCAGGTATGATGTCTTCCTCTGCTACCTTCTTACCCTTCCTATCTTCGTCTTCTTCCCTTTTCTTGGCTTCCTCTACAAGTGCATCCAGTTTTTGCTTCACCTCTTCTAGTGCTTCTTCAAGAAGCCAGTTTCTTTCCTTTTGTTCATTAACCTCTTTGGCTAATTGAACATTAGTCACCATCATGGATTCACCTACTAATTCTGTAGCTTCAAAAATCCACTACTTTTTCCCAAATCTTTAACTCACTCTCATACCACTTTGATGTAACATCCCAACCTTGCTTCCAAACCCCAAGCTTTCTTAGGGCTTCCTTAGGTCATTCACCTAACCCTCTAGGGCTTCTACACACCCTATGCTTCCTAGGATCTTGCTCAAGAGATACTATTCCTTTATTTGGAGGCACACCAACAAAGTAACATCATTGCTCACTAGCCTTCCCCAATCCACCATCAACCCTCAAGTCCACCTAGACCTCCAAGGGTGCTAACTAGTCATCTATGGTTTCTTTGGACTCCTTCTAATATTCAAGATCCCAAACAATTCTGATTTAATGGGCACATTCAACCCACAAGGCTTCAAACACCAAAATGCTCCAAAAAGGCTACTAGGAATTAGCCCTCCTAAATAGCTGGCAACAAGATTTCTTGGAAAATTTCTTAACAACCCTGCAAAAAAATGATATTTATGGATACCCTTTTTGGATTACCTCAAGATTCTATAATTTTCCATCCCCCAAACTGTCTGTACAACCGAAGTACAAAATTTGGCTAAAAATGAGGATTTCAAAGGCTTTATTGTTGTTGTGATAGAAAACCACCTTAGAAACCTTTCCAAGACCTTTTCTTTTGACTGGAGCAAGGCTAGACCTTCTCCTTAATTGTTGTGTGGCCGGATTGAGGCATTTGAACTCTCAATCCCCTCCATAGCTTGTTTTTTCGACTGTGATCACTAGCCAAGTTGCGTTTGGCTTGCCTAGGGCATCAATTTAAAAGTTCATGCTGCTATTTTAAAGGGCACCCCTTATTGGTGGATAATTTACATGGACCTTAGTTCCAAATACCAAAATACTAGAGATTTCCAATGGTGGGAACTGGCCCTAAGATCCCATTTTTCAAATGCAGCCCTGTTGAAGACAACAAACTATCTAAAACAAAAATGAATTTTTAAACCACAAAAAAATGATTGAAATGATCAAAAAAACTGTACAAAAAGATTCAAAAAAACATTTCAAAACTTTTCCCACACAAATATCAGGCCATACAATCCACTTCTATTGAAAAATGCTTCAAATGCATAAAACTAGCAACAAAACCATGTGCAAAGTCTGTACAAATGCAAAATTCATCAAAACAACTTGTCCAACCTGTAAAAATCCTTCCATTTGACCTCTTATAGTCTCCCTCATGTGCACTCAAACAATTTTTATGGTTATGGGCTTTCAACCAACCAATATTACAAAGTTGTCAAAATTGCAAGAAAAAGTTGCAATGTTGTCATGACAACATTGACAACTTTTGAGTAACTTTTTCTCTAGAGGGAATTAGACCCTCTAACTTTCTCCAAGGACCACATATACATATTAAATGAAATATATGAACTCCAAAAACCTATTCAACCATTTAAAAGATTATTTTAGTCACTTTCTCACATTTTGGACCTAAATCATCTAGTGAACAACTTTAGGCCTGTAGACCCATTTTGGATGCTTTTAGCTTAACCAACCTTACCTAAGGACTAGTCTAGTCCTATTATTTCACTAGTGATGTGGCTGGAATCACTACAAGCCAAAAATAAGGAAATACCTAGGTTTCAAACTTAGCCTGCCTAGGTGCTCCTACACCAACTTAAGTGACAGTAAAGTATGTTTTGAATTATTTGGAGGTGTTGGACAAGTAAGAAATATTTTATATTGTAGGGTTAGATTTTTTCAATATAAAATTTATGTAGTATTCTAATTAGTTGGAGATCAAAACACTGAGAATTTGATAGCTTGTAGCTATGCTACCAAGCTCAGCTCCTTATTGGGCCTATATAGATAGAGTACTTAGCCAAAATCATTTTTTTGAATTCCTTTATTATTATATTATTGTGAGAACCTAGGCTCTTCCAAAAGATTTTAACATCCAATCTAATGAGCCTAGCCATGTTTAGGTAATTTTCCAGCATGGGCCTATACATGTTTGGCATTTTCATCTTTTGCTTCAACACTATGTGCAAGATGTCTTTGCCTCTAATAGGAAGAAGCTAAAACAATATGGAGAAATTATAATAGCATAAACAAAAATACTTATTTTTTAGATAAGTGTACAAATAAAATCACAACATTTAAAGATTTTGTAACAAGCTTGAGGATGATTGTATCTAATGAAGTATAATGATACTTTATTATTATGTTAAAAGTGTTTTCTATTAAATATTATAGTCATGTTTTTATTTATGAACATTATAGGTAAAATTCATATTGACATAATACCATTTTATGTATTAATCGATTATTATTATTTCTTGTTAATTTTTTAATTTGTATAGTAGTGTTCATGATTCATAACATAATATTAAATATTAATGAATAATTATTAATTGTTAAGTATTTAATTTTTATAATAGTTGTCATTTTCAATGTAGTGACTAGTATAATATTATTATTTTTCTTAATTATTATAATAGCAACACATAAAGTTTTTATTATAGCTTAAATAATAAGTGAGTCAAATTTGTTCAAATATTTGTTACAAATTAAATGAATTGTAGCAAATATTTGTAACAAACCCATGATATCAATCTTGTCAAAAATTATATTACTTAACCTAATATATTTAATATGGGATAACTTGTAACATCAATAAAGCTAATGTGTCATGTGCTCTTCATAACTGGATCATTACGAGGACTCTTCACTAATCAAACCCATCACAATACTCTTCCATAAAACCTCTAAATGGTTAGAGAAATCATTGATTATTCTAATTTAAACTATCCAAAATTATCCCTTTTATATTGAAACAAGGTGATAATTAAAGGTAATAGTGAAATAACTTAAAAAATTCTCCTTCGTGACTGCCCACCGCTCATTTACCAAGTCTAATTCAAATCAGCTACACAAAATCAATCAAAACTTTTTCAAGCCCTTTTGGTATCATTATGAAAACCATAACTTATCACACTTGGTCAAACACTTGTTATCCCTTCACAACATCCTTGGACATCAAGATCACGTTATACTCCTTCCTTTACAGAGAACTTCATTTGTATGAAACTATATAAACAAAGATTAGTATGTTAATATGATTAAAAATACATTTTAAGAAATACTTTTTGTACCATAATTTTAGGGGAGCGTAGTGAAAACCCACATTCGGATCAGCCAAGAGGCATCAAAATGTGATATATTTCAAATTTTACTGAATATAAATATAAAACATGGTAGAGGATAGATATAACAATTATATTAACACTATAGTATTATCATTTTTTTGTCTAATTCTTCATCACTTTCCCTCATTTTCTATGTAACTTTCCTTCTTACCTTTTTCCTTCAAGATCTTGAATCTCTTGTATTTGTCCTTATCATTATCCTTCTTATCATTGTGATAGAATCTATTTGAAAGATGGCCAATTTTTCTACACATCTGAAAAACTAGAGGACTTTTACATTTTGTATTTTCTTTTTCCTTTAGGTAATCTTATTTCTAAAAATTCCTTAAACTCTAGTTCTCTGTCCTCATCCAAGAGAAACTCATAATCGTCACCTCCTTTAGAATTATAAGAAAAAAAAAATTGTTCCTTGATTAACCAATGATTATGGAAGATATGAAAGAAAATTCTATTCTAGGAATAGTGTTATAAAAATTACCTAACTCAAAAGAAGTAATATTTTAAACCAAGGAATCCTTAGTTACATTTTTAGGATTCATAGATATCAACTCTTGTATAACTGAAATCTAATAGCATATTCTAGTAATAAGTTTCTCAATATTTTACTCACTAGTTCATCTTCTCCAAGTTAACCTCTATCTCATTTGATACCATAAATAACCTCCTTTATCCTTGAAGTATATTGAGGAATGTTTTCACCCTCTTGCATTATTATGTCATCATACTTTCCTTTAAGACTATCTACTTTAGCTTTTTGTACATGAACATCACAACCATAAAATATCATCAACTTGTCTCATATATCATTAGCACTATCATTATCATTGATATTTACAAAATCGACATCAGATAAAGAAATTACTATCTCTTTCATTATAGAGTTATATTCCAATATTTTCTTCCTTTATTCAACAGTTCGGGTTCTAGTAGGTTGGGTGTACTTTTCTATGAGATAATCCAATGATTTCTCTCTAATACTTGACAAATGCAGCCTCATTTTTCTTACCCACGTATTGAAATTGTCCATAGTGAACTTAGGTGCATCCTTCCTATACGACTTTCAAATTTATTTTGAAGTTATTAGGCTTTCTTAGGGAACCTTCCTCTAACACCAATTCCTAATATAAGCCTAATTATTGAGAGCGGGTGGGTGGGGGAGAGGGGTTGGAGGATGGGGAGTGGTCAGGGTAGATAAATAAACATTAAATATACTGATTAAAACTTCTTCAAAAGTTAACAATTAAAAAATTCAAACATCATCAAGTGTGAACTGAACTTTCACAAAATGTAGCCATAAATAAAACAATCATGAAATGAAAGATACAAATTATATCTTATGGAAACCCAATTTAGGTGAAAAATGTAGTGTGAGATAATCCTCAAAAAAATTGTACTTTTTTGGAATTTATGCACTATGAAAAGCTTCTAATAATTCAAGATAGTAAAGCTTTTCAAAATACTCCTACCATGACATAGTATTTCTAATAATTTACAATACCTCTGTTTTTAACCCTCAACATGCTTTTTCTCCTGACAATATTTTTACATAAAAAACTTGGTTTTACATGTTCAGGTATTTTATAGATTGGTATTTTTATGATTTTATTTTGGCTATAATATTAAAGGTTAAATTGGTTTATTGTGTTTATTAAGAATGCAACTAATTCCTATCCCCTCTAAGTTATATGTGTTTCCTTATTTGTAACACTCCCCTCTCAATTTTATCTACTCTTTAACACCTCCTTATCCAACCTAGGATGTAATTATTTCAACATTTCCCAACTTCCTATTGCCTCTTCAATTCATTTTTCCCTAGCAACAATTGTGCTCCACATTAGTAATGATTTGAAGGATTTGGTTGTTCCATTAATTTCTCTCCATAAAGTTTCATCCATCTTAATCCCTACTCTTGATTATTCCATATTCATCATAGACAATATTTTCCAACACAACTAAAGCTTACACCCTTCTACATAGTTTTAAAAGCCTCTTCTCTTGACCTTGGTAGCAATGGTCATGCTAAGGACATATAAGATAGACCCACATTTTTTATAAATGTGTACCCCATTGCAATGATATCTTCATTGAAAATAATATCTAAGAATTTCCATAATCTTGTCTCATCACTTGTAAAATCTATTTCATCATTCTCATTGTTTCATCTTCCATAAATTTTAACTAGGTTAAAATAATGATGGGGAATGTTATCCTGCATGCCTCATTTTATCTACACATGAAATTTATTACTTATCTATAAATTTTTTTTTAAGTCCCTCTTAATAACATTCATCATCTCTTTTAACTCTTATTCTCTACCTTTACTATTCAAGAGGATTCCCCCTCTTATTCTCTACTTTTCCTATTCAAGAGGATTCCATCGAAGATATAATGCTAATAAATGATATCATCTCTCATTTAGCTACTAAAATAGCGACCCAGATGGATGTAATCTTATTCATCCACATTTCTTAATATCTCACATTTATGTCCATAACTTTTTGTCATTGTTGCACTTCTCTCACTCTAATAATTGGTTGAAATATGTCAATGGTAGATGCATTATCTCAAGAACTATTAGTCCTTTCTCATTGATATACTTGACTATCATAAAATTCCTTGAAGTTCATATTCTTATTTAACACCTCAATATAAGAGACTCCCAAAATAAAAATCTCTTTCCTTGAACCCTATATAGTCCTCAAAGAGTTCCTCTTTCTTATGATCCTTAAAAGAAACTCTAGCCTTAGACATTGTGTTGATTTCTTTGTTATTTTATCTGTATATGTACTATTTTCGTTGAGCTCCTCAAAGAGATTCAAGAGGGAATTAATTGTCCTCGTGTATTTGTTTATGTACCATAATCCACATTCACCACTTATAATAGATCATTAATGACAATTAAGGAATCCCCTCCTAGATGTTGCTTGGAAACATTTATTTTCCCTTTTTGATATAAATGAACTCATTTTGTTTCTAACTTACTAGTCATCCCCTCCATCAAACTTCTAGCATCTAATAACATAATATTGGCTTACTAGTCACAAACTATATAAATGTTTCTCCAGAAGAGCCTACATTATCCCTAGATTCTCCTTTGATGCTCCATCAAAGTCTACTCTGATCCATTTGATGTTAGGAGGATTCAATGATTCTTGCATCACATTTTCTAGTGGAGGTTTAACTCGGAGAGAACCATTAATGGGCCAATGAATTCTTACAATTTCTATAATATCAATGTAAGGTTGTGACTCCCAACATTTGGAATCAATGAAAGTATACTTAGACTCTAGGGTATATTTATAATTGATCCTCTTTAATCTTAATAAAAGTGTTAATTCTATAAATTAAATTAGATCAAGGGTGACCATAAAACTTTCATAGTGAATACAAAATGGATGGAGGGGGACAAGGTAGATATTTTGGAGCAGTTAAGTGTGAACCTTAAAATGTTGTGACATATGTCCAGATGTTATTAACCACCCCTAAAAGTTAGAGAATATGTTAGGATGGCACATGACAAATCATTTATAAGGATTGAATATGAGTTTGTTATGGCTTGATGTGTATAAAATTTAGACATGTATTTGGCATAGATATAGTGATTATACTAATGTTTTACTTAGTTATTATATCATAGAGAGTGGAACCATGTGAAGATAGGAGGGTTACTAAAAATATAGTAATTTAAAATTATATCTCCATACATTTAGCTCTAGGAGGTTATGAAGAAGAATTGTTGGGTTAATTAGGTAAGAATAATATACATATAGGCTCAATCCTGAATGAGAGACATGATAGAGGTGCATGTACACTATGTAGTAAGTAAAAGTTTGTTTTAGTAAGACAAATTTAATTTAAGTACATTTACCAAAAAAAAAATTAAATTAAATTAAAAAAAAACTCATAATGAAGTCATCTATATAAAAAAATACATAAATCAATTCAATATCTCACTCATGAATGTACCACTCTATAAATTTAATAAATCAATCTATATAACAAACCAATAATAGAATTAAATTGTTATTTAACATAACATCAAATATTAAATATAATTGATTTTCACCATTTCAATTTTACCCATTTATATAGTGTGGTGAGAAGTGAAAGACTTATATAAATAAGTCAATAATAGAAACTATAATTTTGTTACCATATAAAAAATAAATAAAACATAGAATAATAATAATAGATCATCACATGCAAACATTGTAAACGATTTTTTTAAATCTGTCTTTTACTCCAAATATGTCCATATTTTCTTTCCCCTATTTCCTCTAGAAGTTATCCTAAATAGGTAATCTGTCTCCACGTATTCTGAAACTCATTAGTGCGAGTCATTTCGTGGGACATAGCTTGTACAAATGTGAGTAATTTGAGAATGATGGATGCCCTACCTAGGGAGGTAGAAAATTAAAAATCTCAACCAATCCTTCTTCTTGGGCAGCTCCTAACTGTCAACTCCTGCTCTTCCTTGTAAGAAAATCTAGTACTGGTTATTTAAACATTATTCAACACAATAACCAATAATTAATTCTTATGTCTTTTCAGTATATATGGAATATGAGAAGATGTAATTACTAACGATAATTTCGCTTATGTTTTTCAGTAGGTGAAATCACTATGGGCTGTTCGACTGAAATGTTTGGTATTTAAAAAACGAGATGAAGATCAAGGATTTAAAGATATAGTTGAAGAAGATGGGTATTTTAGATGCGTTGTATTGTTCAGCTGAATACTTCCCTTCCTCCACCAGAAACATACCATTGATGCTCAGGCAGTTTTCTCTTTTAGCTCACAGGATCTTTTCCTTTGTTCTCAGGGCTGCTGAGAATATGAGGGACTCCTACAGAAGGCGATCTAATCTTCAACGACAACATGTATGGGGAGGATATAATGGATCAACTGATTACGTCCCATGGAATATTCTTACATCTTCCATCTTAGTTCCCTTAGCTTAATTAGTTCTCATCTTAACAAGAGTGAAGATTATTACAAAGGACGCCTTGTCTCTGTAGAGAGTTTACTGTTCTTCTATAGGAGCCATTTTCCCTCTTTGTAAACATAATGCATATTTATCCAAGCGCTCAATTGGAAATCGAGGAAGAACATTCATTATCAGAGGAATGAAAGATTATAATTCTCCAGGGGTTATAGAATTTAAATTCCAAGTGGATGGTTGCAAACATTTACTCTGGTTTTAATGAGCAATTATATGTATCTATGTATTAGAAAGAACATAATTCTGATGGCGGTGTGGTCTGATTATGGAAAATATACAAAAATTAAAAATTAAAAAATGTAGACTTCATATCTGGTGGAGTTTAATTGGAATTCCTCTAGAAATTTCAAGAAACAAAGAACTTTCCATACATTCCAGTACTGGCGCCTATGAAGAGTACCCAGCAAATAAGAAGCAATTTATAATGCACCCTATGACTAGTCTGACATCATTTTAACATGCATTGCTATGCAATTTATAATGCACCCTCCCTTTTATGACTAGATTGACGATAATATTCCAACTATCAAGGCTGGTTATGAATTGTCTTAGCCTACCATGGCATCATTGTGAAGCGTTCAGGCGATTCTTTAATCTAGTGGGAAAAAGTACTGCCCCGATGCTATTGATGGTTGCGAATGTGTATTATAAACTAGCTGAAAAGACCCCCAACAATAATCTTTTTCTTCTACATGCTCGTTTCTAGAGTCTCAAGACTTGACATATATTTGTTTGCAATCAACGAAGACACATTTGCAAGTTTGAGGACTATACAACATTTGCATATGCAAACAAAACAGTGTGCCAAACTCAAAGTATATGCCACAAGGAAAGACATTATAGCTCATTTCAACAAAGGAGAGAGATTTTTACAATACTGGAATGAGAAACAACACCGACTGTTCAAAGAGTTCAACCATTTTTAGACATGAAATAGCACAATGTAATTCTTTGGGAACAATCACATGTACTCATTCGAATTAACAATTTTAATGTAGATTATTCTCATTTTAGTTCTTACTGATCTTCTAGTTTAACAAACATAAATACTTAATCAAAGGAAATCTATGGTAGTAATTCCTGGGTCATTCTCTATTTCTAAGGAGAGCTATATCAAGAATCAAACTCATTTCCTGAAGGTTCAACGGAAAACTAAAGAGTAAATGTTGGAAACTATGGTATCTTCAGAGTGTACTTAACCCCGCTGCTATCAAATTCAACACTGATTAAACTAATGCCAAATACTGTTATAGAAAATGGAGACTCATTCTTGATAATAACACACTTATCCCCCTTGTTTGAACTCATACCAGCATCATTTATGGTTCCTGGATAAATGAATCATTCTCTAATGTCTCAGCGATCTAAACACACATACCATTCGCTGTTACCAATTCCTAGACAAGGTGCTCCCAAGTGTTTAGCGAGAAGAACCACAAGTTAATAATTCAACGTTTTTTCTAATTCTTTTCCACAATGCTCCCTTTCTTTTGGCTTCCAAGTTCCAACAAAATTACTTGTCGTCCATGAATAGGGAAGTTTTATTTTATTTTAAGAGAATAGTTAATTACTTTGGTTCTCCCCGTCTCTAACTGTCATAGTGGTAGTAAATATCCCTAATCAATAGATCTTTCTGTAATTGACATTCCAAATAATTTTAATCTATTACAATAAAGATTAATTTCAAATTCACTAATTTTATAATTTTATAAAAGATAAAATTATAGACAAATCTAAGTAGCAACAATAATGCCGATTTATTAGGATAAGAAGAAACGGGTTGTGACAATTTTACAAACAACATATCATGTGAGCAAAGTGAAATGCAGTAGAGATCATAGCTAAATAGATGCCCACCTCTTCCAATAAAGCATGGAATAATTTCTTCCTATGAAACTTGTTATTTAATGCCTTTTATATTTATAGATGTGCCATTTAGAACTCCATTCATACACTAAATTATTATTTTGCTGACATGAGTGCTAACATACTTATGTTTAGAGTATATTATGGTGAGGATTTGAAATAGTACATAAACAAGTTTATTTCTGGGACTAATGAATACCATTAAAAAACCAAGTCACACTATAAGCTGGAAACTCTTTATTAACCTACAAAATTGACCTACAAAATTGATAGATCGGAGTAAAATAGATTCAGTAGTAAATCCTATTATGTTAAATTTCCATTGATTGTTAATCCACTTCCTAAATGATGAAGTTGATTGCTAGTTTTCACTGCAAGTATTTGACCATGTTAGCATAGGAATACTGTTAGAAAGGGCAGGGTTGTCGTTGCACCAAAAGATTGACTTGTCAATGCCCAATACAACCAATAGTCTTATAGAACCACGGGAGGTGGTTAAGCCATGTAACAAATCTTGTAAGGGACACTAGCCCACTACCAACAATCCCCCTCCTAATGTCACTTGTCATGGCCTATGAGATTCAGACCTGTGACTAAGCTCTAATACCAATTGTTAAAAAGTCTAGGGTTGTCGTTGCACCAAAAGATCAACCTATCAATGCTCGATACAACCAATAGTCTTATATAACTATAGGAGGCAATTAAGCCATGTCACAAATCTTGTGAGCGACATTGGCCCACTGCCAACATTAATAATGTTTATGTCTTTCAATCAGTGTAAGATTTTCCATGCCTATGTGCAATAGTGCATATGAGATTTAGTTAATTTTGAAACTGGTATACTCTCTAAATTCATCTTTGAGGATGAGTTTAGACTTCATTATAGTTGGGTCTAATGAGGGATAGAAATGGATGTAGTACATGTTTTTTTCCTTTCTATCTGCCAGTTCTAATTAGAAATAGATACATGTTATGTTTCTTTGTATCAGTTAAATCTAGATCAAAGTGCTTTGGCCAAAGTCGTTTATTTTATTGCATATGTGTAGATATGTTTTTGTTTTATTTTCCCTACTACATTTCGCAATTAGGCTACTTAGACATATGTAGAAAGTATTATGTTTCAAGGTTACTTAGACTTCATGGTTGGTGTGGTAAAAGCACCTAGGCGACACTCCCATCTCACATTGTATATGGATGATGTCTGATGACTGTGTAGACTAAAACTTTGAGATGGACATATATTCAAGGAAAC
This sequence comes from Cupressus sempervirens, assembly GCA_028749045.1. Lineage (NCBI taxonomy): Eukaryota > Viridiplantae > Streptophyta > Pinopsida > Cupressales > Cupressaceae > Cupressus > Cupressus sempervirens. Next base: position 1,053,159,224 of record CM053787.1, read on the forward strand.
TTTTTATAAAATTCTTCATGTGATGTAATATAAATTCATCTTATATGATATTATTGATGCAAGTTAATCATATTAACAACATGTAATTATATACGGATGCATCCATATGTATTGCAATCAAACATACGGATTTTATTATTATATCATGGATGTATGACATGTAGGTTAATGTCATTGCATTGAGATTCTAATTGTTTAATTAATAAGTAATATTGTTTATCTTTGATTTCAATTAATGACATTGATAACTACTTGTTAATCTTGATTACGGTTTATTTATTTGAATGGTTGATTAGTCAACTAGGGTTTCATCTTTTGAATTCTACATTTCTCCATGTTCATATTTTATTTGAATATTTTGTGAAAAACAGATTGTAATTCCCTTATGTTTATGCTAGTCTCTTTATCGTCAATGCTATAAGAAAAGGTATGGAAGGATTGGAGATTTCCAATAGATGAGACTATCATTTTGCTATTGCTTTTGTGTATGGTGTTTCATCTCCAGTTGGTGTTAGAGAATTTTTCATCAGATTATATGGTTTGCATTTAGGTTACAATTTTCTCTATGCAGGGTAATGGTAGAATCATAAAGTAATATTTTTCTTAAGTATTCTTATTTTTTCTTACTAGGGAAAACTGAGTAAGATGGGATCTATGTTAAGAATTGGTTCATGAACTATAAGAAGGTTTTATCAAGCATAATACCTATAAAATCATGGTTCTTAGAAACATAACTAGAAAAGACCACATAGCTATTGTAGAAGAAAATGAAGCAATGCACTAAAAGAAGGCATTTTTTTTTGGAAATTGACTTCTATATTGTAAGTCTACTTAATTGGAGGTCTTAATTTGATGAATGAAGGAATGTGTATTAAGAGAAGCATTGTGTTGAAAGTCAATATGGAAGAAAAATAAAATGAAAATATTTCACTTGATGTCTCCCTCAAATATCTAGAGTCAAGTAATTAGATGACCATCATATTCAACTAGCTTCACTTTCTACCAATATTCTAATATGAAAAAAAATACATACAAAAAGGAATAATCTTGTGTTAAAACAAATGTCTCTTTATTGGATGACTTGTAGTCCACCAATTTAAAATTTTAATCCAACCCAATATCAAAGGATTGAAGGATATTTTGAAATAAAAAGATAGAGAGGTCTTAGAGATAGCTTGACTTTGTTATTCCTATGGGAATAAATCTTGTACCTAAAAGAAAGAGTTGATAAAATTTGAAGTCCCTATTGAATCATTGAAAACAATCCACAAGGTTCAATAGGTTTACCCTATTCAAAAAATTTATAAGGTTTGAATGTACAGGTTCAATTAAAAGAGTTCAAAAACTTTAGAATGTCTTGGTTCAAGATTCAAGCTCAAATATTTAAGATTTAAAACCTCAAAAGAATCAATGTTCATCAATTAAGTGACAAGGATGATGCAAGAGGGGATTTATCAATTTCTATATATCGAGATGATAGTACTGATTCTATTAGTATTATAGATTGTATTTTACATGGGACATTTATTTAAAAGAGATGAATAGTTTAATATACTATTTATTTCCTTTGAAAGAAAAGAAATAATTTCAATTAATAGAATATTATGTGATCTACAAAACAATCATGAGCATTACATTAGACAATAAAAGAGACCTTTTGGGTCCACTAGTCATCATAACACATATCAACCAAATGATGTAAAGATTTTCATTTATAGGTCTATTTTCTTTACAAAGAATTCATTTCTTTATCAATATTGATAAGTTTTTTAGGAAATAAAAGAGCAATAAACAAAGCAAGAAAAAAGAAGCATATAATAGTCATACATAAACAATGGAGAATGCATAGAACTCACTTACAAATTGGTTACATTTTCTTAATCAATCACCAAGAATACACTTACAACTCCATCTTTCAATCTACATTTACAAATGATACATCCAATCTATAAAATATAGAACTAAGTTAAATAGGGTGCCTAAAACCAATTTGAAAAACCAAATTGGGTACTGACATTTGGAAGCTTCAGTAAGTCAAACACTACATTAAATGTTTTGATTACCTATTGGCAACTCTTACGTGTGTAGTTAATACGTTGTATTGCTATTTTGTAAGGTTGTTAACATGTAGCTTCTGAAATAAAAAAAGGGATAGAACACAAGTTTTCCCACAAAAATCTACTTCATTTTCTTCACACAAATAACATTCTCCCACTTGAAGGAAATGAAGTAGGATGTGAAAAAATATTAGTAATCTAATTAGAGAGCTCATGCTTTTCTCTTAGCAAGATTTTTGTGAGCATGTCAGCAGGATTCTCATCCATATGGATCTTTTCCAAGTGTAACAATCCTTCCTTCAACACTTGCCTAATCCAATGGTACATCAAGTCAATGAGCTTGGTTTGTGAATGAAATACTATATTTTTCTCCAAATGAATAACACTCTAGCTATCACAATACAAAACATATTTATCTTGGTTTACTTCTAACTCTCCAAGTAATTATTGTATCCACAATATCTATTTACAAGATTCTATTGAAGATACATATTTAGACTCTATTATTATAAGAGTTGCAAATTTGTGTTGTCTAGAAACCTAAGATATTGCAATACCTACAAAAGTGTATAGATAACCACTGGTGGAACTTTTAGTATCCACATCTCCAACCATGCTCGAGTCTCTATAACCTATAAGCATGACATCATTATTACCAAAACATAAACCATAATGACTGGTAGCCTTAAAATACCTCAAAATCCACTTCACTGCTACTCAATGTTGTTTGCTTTGATTTGCAAGGAATATGCTCATAACTCCCACTAAATGTGCAATATTCGATTGAATACTTAGCATAACATGCACTAGGCTACCAATATCTGAAGCATAAGGAATTTTAATCATTTCAATAATTTCCTTATCATCTTTGGGATATGAGTCTTTACTCAATTTTTAGTGGGATGCAAGAGGTGTACTAACTGACTTTGCATCCTTCATGTTAAACTTGTCAAGATCCTTTTCAAAGTATTTTTCTTGTGACAACCATAAATTCTCTCTGTTATACATAATCTTCATGCCCAAAATGTGTTATGTTTTTCCCAAATATTTCATTTCAAATTTCTTACTCAACTCCTTCTTGAGTTGGTTAATCTTCTTCTCATCATGTCCAATAAGTAACATATCATCTACATACAATAATAATATAATGTATTTATTTGGATCATACCTCTTGATATAAACATAATGATCTTATTGTAACCTTTTAAAATCATGTTCCAACATGAATGCATCAAATTTCTTATACCATTGGCGAGGATCTTGTTTCAACCCATAGAGGCTCTTCTTCGACCAGCAAACCAAATTTTCTTTAAATTTTTTTTAAAATCTTTCTAGATGCTCCATATAGATCTCTTTCTCCAATTCATCATGAAGAAAGGTTGTCTTTACTTGTAATTGTTGAAATTCTAAATATAGTAGAAAAACAATACTAAGAATAATTCTAAGGGATTGTATTTTAACAATGGGTGAGAAAATTTTAGTAAAGTCTATACCTTCCTATTGAAAAAATCATTTCACCACTAACCTTTCTTTGTACCTTTATTTTTTCCATCACCTTCATGTTTGATCTTGTACACCCATTTATTTTGTAGAGCTCTTCATCCTTTTCAAAGTTTAAACAACTCCCAAGTTTTGTTCTTCAACAATGAATCCATTTCTTCCTCCATTACTTTCTTCCATTCTTTATTGTGCTCATCTTCAAAAGCTTTCTAAAAATCAGCAGGTTTACCTTCCTCACTTACCAATATATAATATGAAGGCATATACTCTTGTGAAGGATTATGAGGCCTAGTAGATTTGTAAACCAATTGTTGTTTGGGCTGATTTTCTTGTAAGGGATCTTATAAGATCTCTGATTGTTTTTCAATATTTTCCTCTTATTGTCCATCATTATCCTAATTTCCCTGCTCAATTTCTTATAGTGGTGGAATATTTTTCTTGTTATTATTCAATCCTATCAAAAACTTTCTTTACCTCCACATTTCCCCTATTCATCTTGAACATCTTTGACTCATTAAATATAACATCCCTTCTATGAAATTTTTTATGTTTGACTAGATCTCATAATTTATAACCAAATTCGCCATCTATATATCCCAAGGAAATGCATTTCATACATTTATTATCTAACTTAGTTTTATTCTCTTTGGGAATATGCATAAGTGTTTCACATCCACATATTTTAAAATGGGAATAATTTAGCTTCTTATCAATCTAAAATTCTTTAGGAATGCCAACATCGAAAGTTACAGTAGGACACCAATTTATGAGGTAACAAGTTGTCCTTAATGCTTCCACCCAAGAGTTTTTTCTAAATCTAGAGTTTGACAACATAATTCTCACCATCTCTAGGATAGTGGGGTTTATTCTTTCTACAATCCCATTTTGTTGAGGAGTAAGCGACACTATTTTCTCATGCTTTATGCTAAACCTATTACAATACTCCTTGAATTGATTAGAGAAATACTCTCCACCATTATCTACTCTAAAAAAATTTAGAAATTTATTAGTCTCTCTTTCAAAAACAACATGAAACTTTTGAAATATATTAACTACTATTTTTGATAATAATTATTTAATTGTATATTGTCATTGATCTGTTACAAAAATGTCACACCTAAATTGAGCTCAGAAGACTCCAGTATTAGCTAAGCAAAAAATATGAAGAAGAAAAGTTCAATGATCAAGAGTAAACTGAGCTAGGTCACTTAATGATGAAACCCTATATAAATCAAGTTAGGTCAGTTAGCAAAGATTTTATTGTAAATGGAATTAGGTCAGTTATTAAGGAACTTAGTAATAAACGAGTGACCCAATTTTTTGTTTCAGCCAACCTACAATAGAGTAGTTTTATTTAGTAGTTGGTCTATGTAAGCTAACTCAGTGGATTCTATTTGATTATTTGAAAGAGAATTCAAGCTGACTTGACATTGGGTTTCATATATATGAAAGGTTAGGATGAGGATTGAAATATGAGAAATAGTGTGGAAGAAGATAAGATGCAAATAAAAAAAGATATCTGATTAAGTGAAGAGTATCCAAAGAGTTGCAAAGAATATTTTGACCAGAGAGGATCGATTGGATGAGCTAGAAGAGTGATCTAAATCTACAATTCAATTTCTTAACAAATTAAGTCTATTATTGTTACTCTTTAGCAATTGTAGTAGTAAAGAAACCTCTTAACAGAGTTGACTTAACAATTATTATGGAAATCCTCTCACAAAGTGGCATTTCTAGATTGAAATGTCCTAAAGACATCTAACAAGGACACTCCTAATAGGGTGATTCAAATTCTTTAACATTCTCACACCTAACATTGTGTTTTGTATGATTTAACAAGGTTGGCTCCTAATAGGGCTCACTTTAGAAGACTAAAAAGCTATAACTAGTTGCATTGATGATTTTTCCAAATTAGGTTTCCACATTAAATCTATGTGTCTCATGTGTTCATTTTATTTTCTTACTTCTCTATGCCTGGCACTATCGATGCCATTTAATATTACCAAAGTAAAGACAACAGAAGAGTTGATGTAAACTCTAGCAAAACTATATGAAACACTCTTCACTTCAAACAAGGTATTTCTCATGAAGAATTTATTTAATATGAACATGATAGAAGGTGGATCTTTTGTGGATCACCTAAATGAGTTTAATACTATTACTAGCAAACTTTATCTTCTATGGGTATCCATTTTGATAGAGAAATTAGGGCACTCTTAATTTTGTGTTCTTTGCCTGAAAGCTAGAATTGCTTGGTTATGTCTGTGAGTACTTCTATTCCTATATGTAGTACCCTAAAATATGATCATGTGATTGGTGTTATTTTGAGTGAGAAAAATTGTAGGAAAACCTCAGATAAATCTACATCTGGAAGTGCTTTGAATGCACAAAGTTGTGGCAGAATGACTACGAGAGGAAGTAATTCCAAAAATTGTGGGAAATCAAGAGGAAAGTCAAAGGGGAGGAGGTCTCAATCAAGAGGACCAAATGAATGCTAGTATTGTGGAAAACTAGGGCATAAAAAGAAAGATTGTTGGACTTGAAAGAAAAATAAGGAGATAAACCAGATGGAGACAAGGAGGAAAATATGGTAAGTAATAAATCCGAAGAGGATGCTTTTCTTTTATCTTTAGAAAGTGTTGATGATTCATTAGTTTTAGATTATAGTACTTCATTTCATGCTACACCTCATAGAGGTTATTTCATTGATTATATACAAGGGATTTTGGACTTTTTTATTTGGGAGATAATGAACCTTGTTAGGTTGTTGGAAAGGGAAAAATCAAGATTAAGTTGTAGAATGGAAATCATTGGCTACTACATGAGGTAAGACATGTTCCAAGGCTGAGTAGGAATTTAATTTTAGCAAGGCAACTCGGTGATGAGGGTTGTGTAGTTACTATTAATGATAAGAATTAGAAGGTTTCAAAAGGTTCTCTTGTAGTAGCAAAAGGTGGGAAAGTAAGCACCTTATATATTTGAAAAGGTCATATTGTTCCTTCTACTTTAATTGTTTCAGAGAAAAATGAATGTTCATGAATAGTTGCTATAGTTGAGCAAGGAGAACAAATAGCTATTGTAAATTTTGATACAATGTTGTGGCACAATAGACTTGGGCATATGATTGAGAAAGGTATGAAAGTACTTTATTCAAAGAAATTTTTATCAGGTCTAAAATGTGTTAATATGGATTTATGGATTTTTGTGAAAGTTGTGTGTATGGAAAATAAAAAAGAGTGAGTTTTGTGAAGATTGGGAAAGAAAATAGAAAAGATAAATTAGAGCTTTTGCATACTAATATATGGGGAATGACTTAGGTATATTTCCTTGGTGGCTATCATTATTATGTTATATTCATTGATGATGGTACTAGAAAAGTATGGGTTTATTTCCTTAGACAAAAATTTGATGTATTTCAGACTTTTAAGAAACATAAATGCTTGGTTGAAAATGAGATTGGTAATAAATTAAAATGTCTTAGATCAAATAATGGTGGTGAGTATTGCAGTCATGAATTTGAAGATTATTGCTCCACTAATGGTATTTGTAGCTAGAAAATTGTTTCAAGGGCTCCACAGGAAAATGGAATGGCTAAATGCATGAACAGGACTATAATGGAGCATGCAAGGAGCATGGAGTTGCATGATGGTTTTCCCTTACACAAGTGGGTGGAGGCTGTCAATACTACTACATATTTGATTAATAGAGGTCCCTCTAGTCCTTTGGGTTGTGGTATTCCAAAGGAAGCATGGACTAGTAAGAAGGTGAGTTATTCCTTTCTCAAAAGCTTTGCTTGCGAAGCATTTTTTCATATAGATTCTTAAAATAGAACCAAGCTGGAAGCTAAGTCAAAAAAATGTGTATTTATTAGACATGGCATTAAGGAATTTGGTTATAGGCTTTGGGATTTTGAAAATTGTAAAAGTGTTAAAAGTATGGATGTCATATTCAATGAGAAAGTGTTGTATAAAGATCTATTGTAGCAACATGAGAAGAAAGAAAATGATTATGTAGTGTCGGATGATACTCCAAAAGATGATGTTCCAAATATTCCTCATGATGTGCAATAACCACAAAAAAAAAAATACCACATGCACTAGTGAATGTTAGGTAGTCAACAAGGCAAATTAGACCTCCAGAAAGATTTAATCCCTCTTTGTATTCTATTTTACTAATAGATGTTGGTGAACCTAAATTTTATGATGAAGCTATGTACATGGATAGTAAGATTCAGTGGGAGTCTACAATGAAAGATGAAATGGACTCTTTGCTAAAAAACAAGACATGAGATTTATGCAAGTTGCGTGTAGGTAAAAGGCCTTTATAGAATAACTAAGTTTACTAGTAAAAGGCCTTTATAGAATAACTAAGTTTACTGGTTAAAAGAAGAGGATGGAGATAAGAAAAGATTTAAAGCTAGGTTAGTTGTAAAAGGATTTGCACAGAAAAAAGGAATTAATTTTGATGAGGTATGTTCTCTTGTTGTGAAGATGGCTTCTATTTGTATAGTTTTAAGTATTGTGGCTACTAAAGATTTGCATTTAGAGTAGCTTGATGTTCAAACAATCTTCCTTCATGGTGATTTGGATGAAAATATATATGGTTCAGCTGTAGTGATTTGAGGTCAAAGATAAGGAAAACTTAGTATTAAAATTGATGAAAAGTTTATATGGCTTGAAGCAAGCACCTTAGCAATGGTATCTGAAATTTGACTGTTTTATGCATGAGCATGGATATAGTAGGTGTTATTCAGATCATTGTGTTTACTTTAAGAGGTTGGATGATGATAGCTATTATTTAATGTTTATATGTTGATGATATGCTTGTAGCTGGGTCTAACATGGATCACATTAAGGGGCTAAAACACTAGTTAGCACATGCATTTGCTATGAAAGATTTGGGGGCAGCAAAACAAATCCTTGTTATGAAGATTTGTAGAGATAGGAAGAATAGGAAATTGATGCTATCTCAAGTTGATTATGTTGAGAATCTATTACAACATTTCTCCATGGAGAATGCTAAAGCTGTTAGCAGACCCTTACCTGGTCATTTGAAGTTGGCTAAGGAGGTGTGTCCCAAGACACAAGAAGAGGAGGATAAGATGTCAAAGGTACCCTATGCTTTAGCTATAGGAAGCTTGATGTATGCTATGGTATGTACAAGGAAAAAATATTGCACATGAAGTGGGAGTCGTTAGTAGGTATATGAGTCATCCAAGAATTGAGCATTAGAATGCAGTCAAATGGATTCTCAGATATTTGAGAGGAACACCTAATAAGTTTTTGCACTTTGGAGGCTCTACTACTACTTTACAGGGCTATGTTGACTCAAATTTGGCACATGATATTGATACCAAGTGGCGTACTATAGGTTATGTCTTTACTATTAGTGGAGTAATCATGAGTTGGGTTTCTAGGTTATAGAAGGTTAATGCTTTATCCACTATAGTGGTAGAGTATGTTGCTGCTATAGAGGCAGTAAAAGAGATGATATGGCTTCACTTCTTCTTAGAAGAATCGGGACACCCATAAAAGGATAATTATTTGTTTACAGATAGTCAGAGTGCCATTCATCTTATGAAGAATTCTGCTCTGCATTCAAAGACCAAACACATATAATTGCGGTACCATTTTATTCGATTAGTTTTGGATGATGGATGGTTAAATTTGGACAAGATACAAATAGATGGCAATCCAATGGATATGTTTACAAAGGTAGTGACAAGGGAGAAGCTAAACTCCTCTTCAGCTTTGGTTGGTCTTCTAGACTAAACAGGAATAAAATATCAACAAAGTTTAGGGTGGTTTGATCTAGTGGAAGCCCCATGTGGTCACAGTAAAAATACTTGTATAAAAGGGCTTAAGGTTACAAATTTTTTATTGTGGTGATGCAAAAATTGGTTCTTGTGGCAGTATTGAGCTGTAAGGGATTACAGATTGTAATCAAATTGTAATCACTTTATCGTAATAATATCAAACTTGTTGTTTGGTGGGCATAGCCCAGGGATTGAGTGAACCATGTTAAATCTTGGTGTCTTATGTTCTTTTCTATATAATCAATTTTTTTTATATTTTCTATATTTGCATATAATTTTTATCTAAGGTTTAATCCTACCACTATCTTCTTGGATCTCCCAACATAGAATCAATATTCAAAGAAAAACTAACTCTTGATAAGAGGAGAGGAAACTCAAAAGGAAAACAGTCTAATAGTGAAGAAGAAGACGAATTGGATCATGACCTTGAGGATATTGAAGCCTTTCTTGCAAGAAGGTTACCAAAAGGAAAAGGTACATATAAAGGCAAAATTCCATTGATTTTTTTTTCTTGTGAAGTAGTTGCTCATATTGTTGCAAGATGTGCAAACAATGAAAGAAAAGATGACAAAAAATCAAGCAAGTTCAAAGGCAAGAAATATTTCAAGAGCTACAAAGATTCTATAGACAAAGGTAAGAAATCTTGTTATATTGCTAAAGACTTTGATAGTAATGATGAAGATGAAATGGTATATATTACCATTAAAGATGAATCAGATGACGAGGAAAATGAAAAGATGACACTTGTTTCTCATGCTAGCAAGAATGACACATGGATAATAAATAGTGGCTATTCTCATCACATGATTGGTGATAAAACTAAGTTTGAACACTTGGACCACTATGATGGTGGAAGTGTTAAATTTGGAAACAATGAACCATGTTATGTGAAGGGAAAAAGATGCATTGCATTGACTAATGGAATTAAATTTGATAATTCCTATTGGGCTAAAGGACTAAGACACAATCGTCTAAGTGTGGCATAATTGAACAACATTAGATATAGTATAGAATTCATGACTGGGAAAACCAGTTTACTGGATGGTAAATGAAACCTAGTTGGAACTAGAAATCTAGATCTCACTGATAGTTCATTTTTTTGGCACAAGTATAGGATAGTCATTCATGACATAAAAGAAGGTGTAATGTAAAATTTGATAATCTGGTTACTATAAGTAAGAACAAAAGAATCAAAGATATTCCAAATCTAAAAAAACCTGAAATGGTCATATGCAAACAATTTTAGATTGGAAAGATGGATAAAAATAGCTTCAAAATTAAGAATACCAATATTGAGGAATTCTTGGGACTAGTTCATATAGATCTTTGTGTAGAAATAGGTAATGAAAGCTATAGTGGAGACAAATACTTTATTTCATTTGTAGATGATTAGTCTAGGATGATGATAGTAATGTACTTAGAAGATATATCTAAAGCTTTTCAAAAAAATTAAATGGTATTTGGCAAGAGTTGAGAAAGAAACAGGAAAGAAATTTAAATGCCTAAGATTAGATAGAGGAGGAGAGTTCATCTCTAATGAATTCTGTAATAAAAGAGGAAGAAAGAGACACGTATCTACACCAAGTATACCTCACTAGAATGGCATAGCAAAAAGAAGGAATAGATTCATCATGGATTGTGCAAGAACACCAATGATAGAGAAAAATGTTGCATCCAAATACTAGAAAGAAGTAGTCAACACAACTATTCATATCTTGTAGCAAGTTCAACTGAAGAAAGATATAGATCAAACACCTCATGAATTATGGTATGGCTATAAAACTAATGTCTGTTATTTCAAAGTATTTGGAAGTAAATGTTATATGTTGAAAGAGACAAGAAAAGGAGAGTTTGATGTAAAAAGTGATGAAGGCATTTTCCTAGGGTACTCCAACAAAAGAAAAGCATATAAATATTTAAATATTGCTACTCATAAGGTTATAGAAAGTGTACATGTAAAAATTCATGAGTTTGCAAAAAAGAATGAGGAATAATGAAGCAACAAACTTGAAGATTAGAGAAACATTTTTTACTTTGAGCCTAATACTTTACCTAGGGTTCAACAGATTACCCCACCCGAGTCACTCAAGTCTAGTGTGTCAACTAAGTTGTAGCCAATGCAACCCAAGCTAGAGATAGTTCAAACTTAGTCTCAAGTAGAGGAACTCAAGTTACAAACAGTGGGAACCAAGTCATAGAGAGTGGGAACTGAGTCTCAAATAGTGGGAATCAAGTCTTAAATAGTGGGAGCTAAGAAAAGTTTAGAAAATATCAGAACCTTTGAACATGATTAACAAAGTGAAACCATTCCAAAATCTAGAGGGAAGATACTTATAATTGATAGATATGTCAAAAAGAATCATGCACCTAAGAAAATAATTGGAGATCAAATAGGAGGTGTAATAAAAAGGAATAAACTAAAAGATGCATGTTTTCTTACTAAATTTGAACCTAGAACTGTAAAAGATGCTTTAAAAAAAAAAGTTGGATTGATGTAATGAATGAAGAGGTTTGCCAAATTGAAAGAAACAACACCTAGACTCTTGTTCCTAAATCCAAGGAAAAAAATGTAATTAGTATAAAGTGGGTATTCAGAAGAAAAAAATTGAATAAAAATGTGAAGTATCAAGGAACAAGGCAAGATAGTGTGTAAAGGATATACTCAAGAAGAAGGCATAGACTATGGAGAAACATTTGCTCTTATTTCTAGACTTGAAGGAGTAAAAATATTTCTTGCATATGCTACATTTAAAGGATTTAAAGTGTACCAAATGGATGTAAAATCAACTTTCTTGAATGAAATTTTAGAGGAAGAGATCTACACTGATCAACTTGAAGGTTTCATTGATCCAAATGAAAGAGCATGGTATGAAAGGATACATGGATATCTGGTAAAGATTGGTTTTTAAGGAACCAATGATAATAAAAATATTTATATTAAAGAAGGACCACACAAAAAGATATTGTTAGCATAAATATTTGTGAATGATATATTATTCACATGCCATGATGACCTATGTAAATCATTTTCTGAAAAAATGATGAAAGAATTTGAAATTTCAATGTTTGGAAAGATAAAATTCTTTATTAAATTGTAAATTCATCAAATGAAGGAATTCATCTACCTTACTTCAAAAAGAAAATATCAAGAAGATATTGAAGGCCTTTGGAATGGAAGATTTCAAACCAGTTGGAACACCGATTTCTATTGGACATAAGCTATCCAAGAATGATGATTCAGAAGAGGTAAATTAGACTACCTATAGATCTATGATGGGTGGAAGCACAAAACTATGTCACCTTTCATGATATCCATAGGGGTTTTGGCCAAAACGGTTTCGACCGTAAGGGTTTTGACTGTAAGAATTTTGGCCGTACAGATGTGGCACTTTCCCTCATCAACATGGCACAGAGAGTTATGGCCGAAACCCTTTCAATTGAAAGGGTTTTGGCCATAACCCCCTGGCTTTATAAATACATAAAAATGGCTCTCGGCAATCATTTTCACTGTTGTATTTTACTATTGCAGCTATCAAGCAGTTAGGGTGTTTCGGCCATAATAGTTAGGTGCATTTTTTATTTTTTTATTTTTCTATTTTTTTTAATTTTTTAGTAATTACATGATGATATTAATTAAATGAATTAATTGTATTTTAATTTTTTTTTAGTAGTTGATAATATTTTAGTTACATTTTAGAAAACATTGACAACAAACCTATTAGTTATATTTTATAAAACGTTAACATAATAAACCTATATGTACTAAATTACATAGCATTTTACAAACTTATTAGTTACATTAACATAGTAAACTTATATGTACTAAATATCATTACATTTTACAAACCTATTAGTTATATTTTAGAAAACATTGACATAGTAAACATTAACAACAAACCTATTAATTACATTTTACAAAACATTAATATAGTAAACCTATATGTACTAAGTAACATAACATTTTACAAACCTATTAGTTACATTTTAGAAAATATTAACATAGTAAACCTAGATGTACTAAATAACATACATGCATATTTTTATTCACATACATTAGCTAGATGTGCATATTTGACTTAGATGTTCACATACATGAGCTAGATGTACTAAATAACATGTGCATATTTTTAGTTACATTAAAATTTGTACATATTTATATATGTATACATTTTTAAATTAAATTTAACTCTTAGTTTTATATGTACTTATCTATGTATATCTTAACTCTACATTTATAGATAGAGATCTTTGCATATATCATTATGGCATTTGGTATTGGTGGAGCACCTACATCCTTAAGGGAGGCTAGTGTTCATGGAGGGGGTCCTAGTGTTGAGTCAGGCACACCATGTAGATTGACATCATCTACTGAGGAGAGACAACATTTATTTGCAGATACTATTGCTAGATTATCTCGTGCTCTCGAGTATCTTTATTCTACATTGTTAGCTTCTACCACTCTCTCTAATAGGGAGAAGATTGTTTCTATTAGAATGAGTTGTGCTAGATGATTGTTTCTATTAGAATGAGTTGTGCTAGATGATTGAGATGATCTCTACGTACAACCCATTTGATGATATTAGTATTGAGACATTTTACTCTTCCCTTTCTCACTTCACTAGCACTATGAAGTATTCACAGTTTGATGGTGAGTTCTCCATCACTATGATGAAGACCATTTTTCCCTTTTATATAGATAGGCCTAGGGTTAGAGGTTATTCAACGATGAAGTATATAGATTAGCTTATCACTCCATTTGTATATCCTCAGTGGTTAGCTTGCATCGCAAGTGGCCACAGAAGGATGAGTTTCCTCTTTATTTCTTCAAACAATTGTTTGCAAAATTTCATTTACATCATGATGTCAACTATACAAATTTTCTAGGTCATGTTTGATAAGTTGAGGCCAATTTTCAGAGAGATTTAGACTTGTGGACACCCCTACACCCTTTAATAGATAGGCAATGGTGGGTCCAAACCTTTTGTTCATGATGAGAGGTCCACAGATGACTACTGCAGGTTTGAGTGTTCCTAATGATATAGTCAGGAGTCATCTATTTTCTAGCATTTCCATAGTTGCCACATGCTTACAAGAGATATCTTCAAATAGATGTGGCAGATATATGTTACGATCTTGTGGTCTTGTTTTGACAACTGCATCCTCTAGCACAAGAGCTGATGATCTGTATGAGATGGCAGATATACCATTTCCATAGGAGGTTTTAGCTATATCAGATGTGGATGCATTACGTCATATGGAATCTTATTTAGCATCTGATCTTCTTGGATTATATCAAGCATTGTCGATGGTCACGGAGATTCCTCATCGTGACATTGGTGGAGACATCAGACGTATTTTTTTCATGCATAGTAGGACCACAGTCCTCATAGAGAGAAGAGGATATCCCTACACATTCTACAACACCTACTCCTGTAGAGGGTCATACATCACCTGTCCCCACACGTACTTAGGATATTGTAGCACCTGCTCCTACTCCTACTCCTGCACAACCTAGCCTTAGAGCACCTATGTTCTATGATTCAGAGATTACTCTATCACTACATGACTTAGATATTAGTCAAATTGGTAGAGCATTACATGATGCTATGGTAAATATTGTAAATTTATATATGTTTATATTTATTTTTTACTATAATTTACATATTCTTGAGTGATTCAATTTAACTTGTGTACATGTACATGTGTGTTCTATAGGGTCTTAGTGATAGTTTGTTACATTTTGGAGATCTTCTACGGCATGAGTCATAGGTATGTTATGTATTTTTTATTATATATATTTGATGGATATATATTGTACATATGATATTTAATACATGCACGTATACATGAATATGTATAATTTTCTAATTTTACAAATTTCTTTCATTTGACATAGGGTGCAAATCTAGATCATAGAGCCTTCTAGGGTCAAGGATCAAGAGGGAGACTTGGTTGATCTTAGTTCACACATTTGTCTATTTATTAATGTTGCCAGGATATTGTGTGTGTGTGTGTGTGTGTGTGTGTGTGTGTGTGTCATTTCAGATACTTTTATATCCAAAGATGTATGTTATCTCAGATACATGTGTTATTTCAAATACTTTTATATGGATATGTATGTTATTTTAGATACATGTCTTATTTCAGATTCTTTTATATGGATGTACATGTTATTTCAGATACATTTGATACATGTGGCATTTTAGAGATATTTGATTTGGTATTTTGGAGACATATTATATGGTATTTTAGATATATTTTACATGGGTATGTATACATTATTTCATATACGTGTTATTTTACATAGATGTACATATTATGTTCATGTCTTATGTTCATGTTGAATGTATGTATGTTTTCAATATTTAATCAATAAATTTAATATATATTTAAGAACATAAAGAGTACTAGAACTTAATGTCTTATGTACATGTTAAATTGATCTTTTAATGTCTTAATCTTTTATTTTTATGTATGTGTTATTCATGTTTCTGTATATTTTATTCATCTTAATACCTTATTCATATTTTCAATATTCATGTTTATATATATGTTATTCATCTTAATGCCTTAATCTAAGTGTAATTAACTATATTTAATGACATGTCTTAAGGGGAGATCCTAAATTATACATAATAATGTATATTAAAATGTATTTTTTGTCTCATACATGTATTTTTATTTTATTTAAATATATTCAAGAACTCAGAGATTATTTTATTTCATAGATGTATGTAACTATGTTCATGTTAAATGTAGACATGTATGTTTTCAATATTCATGTTTACGTGTATGTTATTATTTTTTATGCCTTAATCTAAGTATAATTAACTATATTTAATGACATGTCTTAAGGGGAGATCCTAAATTATACATATATAAGAATGTAGATTAATGCATAGGTAAGAATATAACATATACATGTACATAAGAACATATAAAGAGTACATGACCTAAAGAATACATGTTACAACATTTAATTAATAAAAGTTAATATAGATAAGAACATAAAGATTATATACAAACATAAAGAATGCATGATATAAGAACATAAAGATTATATGTACATAAATACATAACAACATTAACAATCATAAGAAAACATAAACAATGTATATAAATACATACAAATACTAAAGGTGTTGTCTTAAGGAGAGGTCCTAAAAGGTGGTACTAAGGGGATGTTCTAATAGGTAGTCTCAAGAGGAGGTTAGGTAATAGGTAGTCATAAGGGAAGGTCCTAAGAGGTTGTCTTAAATGAGACATCCATGTCTAATTTAAATAAAAATTATAAAACATGGACCTAATAAATAACATATCTAAGATAAATGATCCAATGTATACAAATCTATAAAATAAATATCCTGTCAACATTAAATGTGAAAGTATAATAGCTATATAGACATAGCTAAACTAGAGCTCCACAAACATTGTATTGTTAGGATCCTCTCTAGTTTTTATTATCTATAGAAGTTTTTCATGTTCTTCAATAGATAGTTTCCATTTTTGATTTCCATGACATCCTCTTCTTTGTATTGCTTTAAATTGTAACTCGGTTGCTATAACATGGTTACTGTATTGTAAAACCTTTGCTCCAATCTTGTATTCAATAAATTCAATACCACTATTAGTTACCCTTATTTGTTGATAATATGTTCCTTCAATAACAACTGATCCAATTGGATATGGTTGTTCATCAGCATCTATAGTTCTTTCTAGCAACTTTTGTTTTGCTTTTGTGCATCTTAAAAGATAACAATCCACATTTTCTACATTATCTGGCAAGGATTGAACTACAAAAATATCTCCTACATGTATATAAAAATATATAAATATAAATTAATTTTAAAATGAATGTAAATGTATATTAATTTATATATATGTATATATGCACACAAACCTACCATAACTAAATTAGAAATGTCCTCATAATTAGCTAAATATACAGGATTGAATCAATATCAATGTCAATGTTAGCATCTTCAAAAGGAGGCTTTCTAACTATCTCCTTCAAATCCCAATGTGAAACATATCCATTCACAATATTTTCACATGCACTCACTAGATTGTCCTTAATGTAGTCATCACAAAAACATGTTTTCTCTCTTACTTTAATTACTAGAGGTTCATGGTTTCCTGTAGTCATCACTTGATGTAAACTTATAATACCAAGAATTGTTTGAAAATTGTAAGGATTAGATCAATCTATATCTGTTACAAATACAAAAAATAATTGTCATATTTCAAAATAAATATTTAATAAAAAACTCAAGAATTTAAAAAATACATTTAAAATAAATATAACTTAGTTCACCTTTCACTTCCCAAAAGTAACACTTATTGTATTCAATATCTCAAGTAGCAAAATGAACTTTGCACTATTCAACAATTTGATTTGCACTCTCTATCCTATTCCCTGCATCTACATACAATATACATATATATATATATATATATATATATATATATATATATATATATATATATATATATATATATATATATATATATATATATATATATATATATATATATATATATATATATATATATATATATATATATATAATTTAAAATATATGCTACTAGTATTAAACATGAACATTAAATGTATATATTTACTTGCAAGTTCATGTTGTCAAAGCACATGCTTTATACATTCTCTTGCTCAATTATGCTCCCCTTTTCCATGTCCAGTTTCAAAGAAATTCCATAAAAATGTAACATTGGTTCTAGCCTATTGCATTACTAACCAATTAAATAGTTTTATAGATTTGAATTGTTCTATGAACATGAAACATGATAAGTATCTACAATTATCTATGTGCATGTATCAAATCAAAATAAGCATACATAAAAATAAATATAAGTTAAAATAAAGTTAAATAAATGTGTAAGTTTGTGTATACTAACATGCACATCCATAAGACCAAATCCAGTGCTCTGAAACATTTATTCCATGATTTCTAAGATCTTCAGAGAACATTGCAAAACAATTAGCCACATAACTCCTATCATGAACTCTATCATCACTAATATAGAAATGAACCTCTTTGATGATGATGTGTTCATTTTCATACAAC
Organism: Cupressus sempervirens; assembly: GCA_028749045.1. NCBI lineage: Eukaryota > Viridiplantae > Streptophyta > Pinopsida > Cupressales > Cupressaceae > Cupressus > Cupressus sempervirens. Next base: position 1,053,177,679 of record CM053787.1, read on the forward strand.
TTTTCTATCTCATTTACCTCAAATTGTGTATGTCTATAGGTCACTTGCACAAATATTGCAACTTGTTCAAAATGATAATATTTCCCTCGAAGCTCTATTTGAGGTCCAAATGTATAATTCTCAAAAAAATCTACAACTAAAAGTATACAACTAGGTGGAAAACAATTTTTGGAATCAAGAAAGTGTTTATCTTGCTATTATGCACCATGACAATGTTGGATATGTGGATATATCAATGGACAGAACTTGGTCATAAACTCATCATAATGCAATTCACTCTCCTTCAATGTGACTTTTTTGGATTCATCTCCTGTCTTATTTTGGTATGTCTCATATTCATTTCTCATCCATGAAACTAGTATGGATTCATTAATATTCTCAATTTGTATTTCAAAAAATTTGCACAAATCTCCACAATCTTCACATTGATTTTTGATGCATTGCACTTTGAACTCATCTGAATCTTCTAATTTATCACATAATATGGACTTCACAAATTGTGTTGTACTACTAGGGATGACCAAATTAGGATCAAGTACTACCATAACTTTTTTATATGATTGCAAGTGTAGACCAAATTCAACATGATTTTGGCAACAACAAGTTTCATGCATCTTATTTATGCATACAAAGGAAGGACACAAACTCTCAAACATTCTTTGAAATATTTTAACATTTGAAAATTCTTGCTTGAATGTTTGAAATAATTCACTTTGAGTTATATCTATGAAATGTTTTGGATGTTCAATTTTGGCGCCTGTCTCTTGATCTTTAATTTGTATAGTATCACACCTATTGGAAGAAACACGAGAATGTGTGGTCCAAAATTCAATAACTTGTCTTTTCACATCTTCAAAAATTGTATCTTTTCAAGGAAATCTACAAATATTCCACCAATTATTCTCAATGTTATCATCTAGCATATTTCTCCTCTTGAGTTATCTTTGAATAGTTCTTCTAGATATATGTAGTACATCATAAATTGCACATACCTAGTTTCTATGTGTCAATTTTCTACTAGATATAGTTGTTGGTGTAAATAAGTATTTACTTATTACACTTACTTAAGTTTACTTAGGTTATTGCATTAGTTTATTATTTTACATTATTTTATTATTGAGACACTTAGGAGTTTGTGCACTCTTGTGAGTTGTCTTGATGACATCACAATGGGTTTGCACCTCTTTTAAGAACATGGTGTCTACAACACAAGAATCCTCTACACACATATGACACTTTTTCATTCTTATCCATTCATCTAGAATGTTGGATAAGGTGCTTAGTTGTCTTATCTTCTGGTTGTTTCTAGAGACATTCTAGGTGCTCCTTGACAGACCTTTATATACAAGCACTCCTAGTGTACTCTTAGTTATGGCATATTGAATACATTGTCATTCTAATCATACTCTCTCTCTCTCTCTCTCTCTTTGGTCTACTATGTGCTTATGTTTGAGTTCTTAGTTCTTGGGTAAATTTTTTCCTCAGAAAAATTCTTATATGGTATCAGAGCAACTTGGAGACTTTCTCATCGCATAGCCATTTGTGACATCTTGCTTGCCTCATCACCTCAGCCTAATTTCAGAGTGTTTTAGAAATTGAGAGCACCTAGAGCTAGATCTGACCTCGCCATTGCATCCAGAATGCTAAACTAGTAAAAATTGACTATAAACATGCCTACTTTGGCCCAAAGTCGACCGTGAGGCAAATTTTTTTTGCAAATTAGAACTCAGAGGCCCCGATTTGCAATTCAAGTATAGTCATTTGTAGATCTTTTTAATTCATTTTTCAAATCTGTCATTTTTCTCTATAATTTTCATCAAACCCAGGCAATGACACCCTGGGTCTGCCATTTGGAAGGTATTATTTTGTGCATGGGTTATTTCATCATGGTCGTACTGTATCATAGTTCAAGGTCGTACTACCAATTAAACTTTGGTGTTTTTTAAAATTTTGTGACTGACCTCTACTCAAACATACTGACTTGGCCCAAGCCCTACTGATGGCACCTTTCTAAGAAATATACTTTTATTGACAAATAGATGCATTTGGATTGCCATGTGGATCTCTACATGGACCAATACACAAGTGCCATGTGTCCTTGTTGACACTCAGACTCTACACAGTCAGCAGATAGGTCATCATCAACACGCAAGCATTATAGGATTACCATGTCACCCATGGAACCCATTGATTACTGCCACATCATCATACAAAAATTTTACACATGTTCATCCGTACAAGTACAAACACATCTAGTCAACTGACATGTCACCTCAGGGTGCCAATTTTTTACTAACATCATCTTTTCTTGAGGTTAAAATTGACAACCATTTGATCGTCATTCCTAGGCATTTTACAACTATGGTGACAATTGCTTGACCATCAAATTTAGACTTGCAATTTTCTTTCAGACCCCTCTTTAGATTACTTTTCAGTTTGGCAGCCTGACTTCATTAGCTCGTAATTTGGACATTTGAACTCTGATTCAGGTACAATTTTTTTTGAAATTAGGTAAAATTTCCTAAATTTTCTAGTGGTGGTGTTTTTTACTAGTTTTGGTGTATAGATTTTGCAAAAATTATGTTTTTTGATGACTGCACCTACATACTCTTGCATTTTGCAACTTCAAAAGCTCTGTACGTGCACATCTGGTCACTTTTTTAGGTTCCATTTTGTTGAAAGTACATATTTTTTCATCTACTTTCTATATCTAAATTTAGGTTCTAGGGTTTTGGGGACCAAATTATCACTTTCAAAATTAGGCCTTTTTCGGCATTGTAGAGCTTTGATTCTTTTTCAGAATTGTTGTAAATCTGAGCTATAGTGCTTAAGTGATAGATTTAAGCCTCATAAGGTAGTTGTAAAAGCCAAATCAGAAAGTCCACTTTGTTCATTTTGACAAGTGGCCCATTGTAAATGCATTACTTATAAAGTGCCAACATCATCTTTTTTGGGGGGGTCTTTTGATTGAGTGAAAAGTGGGGGGGGGGGGGTGTACTATGTTTCTTGTGTCTCTATTTTGTGCTCTTTTCATTTCTACATCATGGGTTTTAAATGTCCTCCTCTAACTTCAAGCAACTATTCTACACGGAAAGATATTGCATGGAGTAGATTAATGGAAAAAGGATATAGTCTGTATGTTGATGGTACAAATACCAAACCTACTGATGCTAAAGAACTCATTGATTGGACAAATCAAGATTGACAGGCTTTAAGTATTATAAAGAGTTGTGTACATAGTGATCTTCTCTTCCACATTAAAAATTGTTCAGAATCTAAAGAACCTTGGGATAAACTTGAACAATTGTATGGTAAGGTGGATGAAGAAAAGGGATTTTAGATTGAGGATGATCTATTTCTCTTGGATCTTAAGAATTATGACACAATTCAAAATTGCATCATCAAAGTCAATGAGTATAGAGCACTTCTTAAAGATTGTGGAAATCCCATGAATGATGACAAGTTGATTCATCATATCTTGAAGAGGCTACCTTCTAAGTACGCTAACTTTGTTTCAAGTTTTAATACTCACAGGTTGACCATGGGATCTGCTTACCAGAAGCCTTCCTTTGATGCATTTGCAAACATGTTAATTATTGAACAATCTCACTTGGTGGATTTTGGACTTCTCAAGTCATCAAAGACCAAAGTCTTGGTGGCTAGTGATGATCACAAATCAAGTCAAGGTGGGAAAAGTAACAACAAGAAGAAGTAGTGGAAGTAGAAAACACAATCTGAGACACATCAATCCTCTTCTCAATAAGGACCTACTCAAGAAAAACAAGATTCAAGTGCTAGATACTTCCAAGGATTCAACTTCAACCTCTTCAAAGGGTAAAGGTCAAGCACTTATGGCAAACAAAAGTTCTTCTTTAGAATGGATACTTAACTTAGGTGCCTCTTACCACATGGGTTCTTCAAAGAAATACTTTTCTTCATTGAAGCAGTCAAAGGTGCCACACATCTTCATGGAAGATGACACTAAGATGGAAGTTGAAGGGAAAGGACATGTGGAAATGGAAAATGGGGAATTCATAGATGTTCTCTATATTCCAAATCTTAGTTCCAATCTCCTATTAGTTTACCAAATCACTCACCTTGGAGATGGTCACAAATTTGAGTTCCTTATAGATTTAGTGATGGTACAAAGTCTAAAAGATGATTCAATGGTTGTAGTTGGGAAAGTTAATGATGACAAGAGGCTTTATTCCTTCTCCCACTTTATGCCTAAGAGTCCTTCTGAAGCCTTGTTAACTCACTCTACTTCACACATCAACTTATGGCATGAGCAATTTGGTCACCTTGACTTTCGCTCTCTTTAGCAACTTTGCTCTAAACAAATGGTCAAAGGTCTACCCAACATCAGCTTTTCTAAGGGAGAATGTTCATGTTGTTCAGTGGATATGAATCTCAAGGAAAAGTATGATAAAAGGAAGTCTTCTCGAGCTCCAGTTGTTCTTCAGCTAGTTCACATGGTATTAGTAGGACCCTTTGCAATGACTTTAGTCTGCCAAGGCTGCTACATACTCACATCTGTTGATGACTTTTCGAGATTCACTTGGGTCTACTTCCTCCATCATAAGAATGAATTGGTTCATAAGCTTTGAGACTTCAAGACTCATGTTGAAAACAAGTCAAGGAAAGTCATCAAAGTACTAAGGGTGGACAATGAGAATAGATATGTAGATAGAAGACTCAAGAACTTTTGCAGAATTGAGGGGATTGATCTTCATAACTCACCAGCATTTAGTCTACACAAGACATGTGTTGCAGCTATGAGGATTAGGACTCTCAAGACCATGGCAAGTTGCATGATTAAGGCCAAGTCTCTAGATCCTACATTAGAAGTTGAAGCCATTAGCAGTGCTACTCACATACGTAACAGGTCTCCTCATCTAGCCTTAGATGGCAAGACTCCTTTTGAGGCATGGTGTGGTAGAAAACCAGTTTTGAGTCACCTTAGAGTCTTTAATTATCCAGCATGGGAAAACCTTTCTTCTAGGAGTTGTAAGGCACAGGCACCTAGGCCTTGTACTGTCCTAAGCTATGAAAACAATGTGAAGGCTTACAGACTTATGGATCTAGAGACACATGAGATTTTTGTGTAGAAGGATGTTCACTTTGAGAAAAGTTCTCCTAGCTTATCCTCTAATCCTCTCCACACATCATACATAGTGGAAACTGATAGTGACACCAGCGATAGTGCTTCAATAGGTTCAGACATGTGGGATTTTATTGACAGTTGCAGTGAGAGGTCACATCAGTCCAGACCACGTGCTTATATTGCCATAGTGAAAGTTCCAACACAGCATGGTACATCTTGTCTTCTAGCTCCAACTTTAGTTGACTTGGGAGACAGACTTGAGGACTTACATCTTCTCATTGATGAAGTTGATCCTTCTACAGTTGTTATGATGGCTTACTCTAACTCTCATGTCCATTCTCTACATGATCAATCTACTCAGGTTTCCATGATTGTGGATTCTTATGAACAACAATTAGTGGAGGTCTCTTTGTCAGTTGAGGACACAGATGGTTTAGTGGAACAATTTCAACAAACATCCTTGACTGATCTGCATTCATTCCTTTTAGGATAGTTGGAAATGGTGAACTTCAACATTAGTACAGGGATACTTGAGTAGGTTTTAGGGCCAACATACATCTTTAGGAGTGTACCTTTGCCTTTTTTTCTTCCTAAGGGGAGGAATACCTTTCTACATTCTTGGACTGGCTTCTTCATCAGAGCAGCTTTCACTTGTCAGCATTCTTCTTTTGGGGGGGGGGAGCCTATTCTATCTCTCTTCCTTCTCTCATTCTCTTATGTATATACTAGATGTATGTCATAATGGGGAGGGGGGGGTTTGATTACTCCATCCATCGATGCATCCATAATTATCTCTCTATTTTTGTGGGAGGGTTTTTTCCATGAGATTTTCCCTCTTTCCCTACTTTATGAGAGATTGCATTTTCATTATGTACATGGGTACCTAACATGGCCTAGTAGCCGAGACCCATTATGCATCTTCATCCTAATTTTTGTAAGCTTAAGGGAATTCTCCTAAGTTTCACTTAAGGGGGGGTGTTGGTATAAATAAGTATTTACTTATTACACTTACTTAAGTTTGCTTAGGTTATTGCATTAGTTTATTATTTTGCATTATTTTATTATTGAGACACTTAGGAGTTTGTGCACTCTTGTGATTTGTCTTGATGACATCACAAGGGGTCCACACCTCTTTTAAGCACATGTTTCTACAACAAAAGAATCTTCTACACACATATGACACTTTTTCATTCTTATCCGTTCATCTAAAATGTTGGATAAGGTGCTTAGTTGTCTTATCTTCTGATTGTTTCTAGAGACATTCTAGGTGCTTCCTGAGAGGCCTTTATATGTAGGCACTCCTTATGTACTCTTAGTTATGGTATATTGAATACATTGTCATTCTGATCATACTCTCTCTCTCTTTGGTCTACTATGTGCTTGTGTTTGAGTTCTTAGATCCTGGGTGAATTTTTCCCTCGAGCAAATTCTTACAATAGTAGTCATCAATGCTCTACATGTATTACTCAAATCACCTCCTCAAGTTGTGTTGTCAATTTTGTTATAAGGATTGTGCAAGTTTTCAACTATTGTTTTATTAATATTATGCTCATGGTTTTTCCTATTATCAACACCCAACAACTCTAAAATAGGTCTCATATCTTTCCTCCTAAATAACTTGACAAATAATTGTGCCTATCCAAATATACTATTATTTTTGAAATATTCATCCCACATGTTCTGACAATGCTTTCTAATAGTGTTATCATTTATCATATCTTTAGATGGAATTTGGTTTAAAAGTAGTTTCTCATCCAAATCCATCTCAAATTTGTTATGCCTTCTAATTTCTTTCTATCAGTAGAACTGCCAATTTTTTCATCTTCATTACTTTCATTCTCTTCATGAATCTCATCCTATTCAGGAATTTTAGAAGGTTGGTTTTGGTTACATTTTATATGACCTTTCATTTTGTCATCTCTTTTCCTATCATATTTCCTTGATCTTTTCCTTTTACTACCCATTGAATACTTTGATCTATAGAAACAAAAACAAAAAGATTTTGAACACAAAATACCAACTAATGCTTCAATTTAGAATACATAAAAATAAAAATAACTAGATGGAAAAAAACACCTTAAAAATATTCAATCCTTTGGAATTTTGATTAAATTCACAAAACAGTTGCTAAAAATAGCTTCAAAAATTGTTGTCTTCCAAAAATGCTCTTGTTAGTGTAGTTTTTTATTTTTCCTATTTTGCTAGGTTTTCCCTACACTTTTAATAATCTCTCTTAGGTTAATAAAGCATGTCTTATTAGGTGAATGGTTGTGAGGTGTCACCTTCCTACATGTGAGCATCCATTAGCTATCTTGGGAAGATACTTTGCTATCTTTAGTCTGATAGATGGTTTCTCTTCATTGGTTGGTGTTGCCACCTCCTCCCTCTTCCTAGCCTATATAAGCATGCATCCTAGCTTGTATTTGCATCTCTTGTTTTTGCATCCTCTTAATTCTATTTTTCTTCTAGCATTTGCATTACTCTCTTGGAGACTAACTCTATGTTGCTATTTTGATTTTTTATCATTTGCATTCATAGTTTAGATATTTATTCTTTGCACTAGTTTTTTGGGTTATTAATCTTTTCAGATTCTAACAGCTCTTCTATTTTTTGTTGTTTTTTATATTTATTAAAATAAGGAAAACACAAATCTTATTTTATACATGAAACAACCAAACTAACTTATTTTATATATGAAATAGCCAAACTAACTACTTGCAATTTGTTGGGCTGACAGGGGTTTCAGTCGGAACCCTTTCAACTAAAATGGTTTCGACTGTAACTATATAAGTGGCATCCTAGGTGGTAGTCACACAAGAAAAACTAAGAACTTATACAAAAATCTCACTTTGAAGGCCAATTTGACCTACTAAATTGAAGTTTTTAAAAAGAAATAAAAATATACTTTTGTAGGTCTCAGAGTCATCATATAATTTTTTTATTATTTTGATTATGGATAATATGTTATAATTTAAAAATATTACAAGTAGGTATTTTAAGATTCAAGAACATGTCTATTCAAAAAGAGGAAAAAAATAGTAAATCATGTTCAATAATTATTATTTTTCAATGCTGGACTAGAGGAGAGAGTCTTCTTCATGAATATGTAATTTATTTTTATTTTAAATGTAGATTTGATGGGGAAAGTTTGACGGGAGAACAAAACTATCAATTTCTAATAACTTTGACTTTGAACGGTTATAACTTGAAAAATATTAGCCAAATTTAAATTTCTATTTTTCAGTGCACTAGGTATACATGTCAACTCTAACATATTCTAAAATCATACCAAAATATGAACATTTGCATATTTTTTTTGATGGGAAAAAAACTCTATATTTTTAGCATTTAAAAAAAATTTAAAAATAGACTTTAAAAATTCAAAAATATATAAAATTTTCACTCAATTTAAAAAAAAAATTATAGACATAAACTTCATCCAATTTTACACATTTCATTAGTTCACATCAGCTTCAAATTCTAAACACAAATGCCACTTTTATGTCGTTAAAGTTGAAGAGTTTAAATTCTAATATCACTTTTCTTTTATAAAAGGTGACACAAGTTTGTGCTTTTACCCTGATTGGGAAAATTTAGTATTCTATTCATACAAGACCTAATATTGCATTAGCAATTAGTATAGTTGCAAGGTTTTTAGCAAATACCAGAGAAAATTGCATGATGGCAATCAAAAGAATCATGAGATATCTAAAAACCACTCAAGACTATGGTTTATGGTACAAGAAAGGAGAAATTTTTTGAGTTGAAATCCTTTACTAATGTAGATTGGGCTGGAATTATTGATGACAAGAAGAGTACTAGGGCAGGAGCATTCTTTCTTGGAAAGATGTTAGTATCTTGGACAAGCAGAAAAAAAAAATCACATCTCTTATTCTATAGCAGAAGAAGAATATGTTGTTGCAGTAGTTAATTATTCCAACATAGTCTAGATCAAACAACTATTGTCAAGAATGAAGGAAGAGATCAAAGATCTAGTGGTCATTTAATCTGATAACATGAGTGCAATCAATATATCTAAGAATCTAGTGATCCATGCCAAGATAAAATACATTGCAATCAAGCATCATTTTTTGAGAGAATTAGTTCAAGATAAAGAAGTAAGATTGGAATATGTTAACACAAAGAAATAGGTTGCTAACATATTTACCAAGACTTTACCTAAGGATGCTTTTTTGTATCTAAGAGGTAAGCTAGGAGTCATTCCCCTATCTCATGCTCACTAGAGTGTATATTAGTGACTCATCAACCAAACTACATTGAGACCAATCAAGTTAATGTAAAGAAGTCGGAGCTCACTTTATATGAATCAATAAATCAGGTGCATTGAAACTCATTGTATGAAGTCTTTAGCATTTGATATCAAAGAGGGGGGAGATTTTATAAATCACATCATTTGAGGAAGAGTTTGATTGAATAAGAGGAAAAAACTTGTAAATCAACAAGAGGGAGAATTTGATCAGATGGAGTCTGGACATAAAATGTCAAAGGGAGAATCTCAAAGGGAGTTCTCATGAATGAAGAATAAAAATTAAACTAAGGATATTTTTTTCCTAAATTTTATTTTCATGATGAAATGTTGTGTTTCCATCAATGCCAAAGAGGGAGATTGTTGATAACAATTATTTAATTACATATTGAAATTGATGTTACACAAATGTCACAAGTCTTAACTAAGCTCAGAAGACTTGAGTATTAGCTGAGTAGAAGATCAAAAGAAAAAAAGTTCATTGATCAATAGCAGACCAAGCTAGGTCAATTAAAGAAGAAATATTGTGTAAATCGAGTCAAGTCGATTACCTAAGAGTTCAGTGTAAACCGATTTAGGTTGGTTACCATGGAACTTAGTGGTAATTGAGTGACCCAATTTTCTATTTCATCTGAACTATATCAAATTAGTTTTATTTATTAGTTGGTCTATGTAAGATGACTTAGTGGACATTATTTGTTTATTTGAAAGATTATCTAACATGATTTGATATCGGATTCCATATGTATGAAAGGTCAAGATGAGGATTGATATATAAGAAATAGTGTGGAAGAAGATAAGATGTGAATAAAGAAGGATATCTAATTAAGGGAAGAGTATCCAAGGAGCTAAAAAGAATATTTTGATCAAAGAGGATCTAATGAATAAGCTAGAAAAATGATTTAAATCTGCAATTTAGTTGCTTCACCAATTAGGTCAATCATTGTTGCTCTCTAGCAATTGTAGTAGGATAATTTCTTAACCGAATTGGCTTAACAATCATTTTGTAAATCCTCTAACAAGTTGACATTTCTAGATTGAAATGTCTTAAAGACCTCTAAGAAGACCACTCCTAACAGGGTGATTCAATTTTTTTAATAGGGTCACACCTAATAGTGTGTTTTGTAACCTTGAATAGGGTTGGCTCCTAACAGAGCTCACTTCAAAAGAAAGAAAAGTTGTAACTAGTTGCATTGGTGGCTTTCTCAAATTGGGTTTCCACATTAAATCTTGGTGTCTCATGCGTTCATGCTATTTGTTTACTATATCTTTTTGCAACTAATTTATTAAGGTTAATACACATTAACATCTTAATATTTCTTTTTTAACCAAGCTACAAATTTGGTTCTCTAGTTATAACCGAATTGTGCAAAAGATTTAAATTAAGAAGTAGTCTTTATTGACATCTAAGGGATTTGAAATTATTTGAATGATAAGTGATTCACCCCTCCCTTCTTAGTTACTCTTATATTTCCAAAAACATCATCTTTTCTTTTCATAGAATAAGCCCAAATCTTTCTAGATGCATCATCTATGAATGTAATATGTAAAAGCACAAACATATGTCACCCTTTTGTAAAGGAAAATGCTAACAAAAGTATAATTGTTCACCTTCAATGACATAAAATTGATATTGTTATTTTAAATTTGAAAATGAAGTAAACTAATGAAATATCTAGAAATGGATGAAGTTTAGGATTATAATTTTTAATAATTATTGGGAATAAGAATTGATATGTTTTTCTAATTTTTAGAGACAATTTTTTAGCTATTGAAAAATGCTAAAAAGTGGGGGTCTAGTTCCCACCACAAAACTATACGAAAATAAATTTATTCTTTTTTGATCTCAGACTATGTTATAGATAACATATTGTTGGGCATTCATTTTGCACAAGGTCAATGGTAAGAATCCATTACATAATTCCTTTCTTGAAAAGCATACCTTTTTAAGGATCCACTCCAAGGTTCAGTGTTTCTCTTGCGACATACAAAAACTAACTCAGTAGAAGATAAATGTGAGTGTTCATGAGGAGGCCTTTGCTGGTTCTAAAAAACACTTTTATCTCATAATTGAAGTAAATTTGTTTGTTGTTTCAAAATAACACACCGAAGAGAACAATATTTTTTTGTCTTTTTTGTTCTTTTTAATGAATATAACTCTAACAATGCATCTATTATGAGGTCCTATTTTAACAAGGGGTTAGCAAAGAAAATAATGAAACTAAAAGAAAATAATATGAAATTGAAATAACTTGAAATTAAAATCCTAAATGGACATAAGCTATAGAAAAAAACATGCTATGAGTTAAACTTTCCAAGAAATCAGTAGGAAACCAATGAAAATAGGAGCAGCACTTCCTAGAATCCACTGATCTAATCGTCAATGAGAAACTTGAATAATCATATGATATTTCACCTCTCATCAAATTGCAAGGCCATAGAAAGTGCACTCATGCGAGACAAAAGGCTATGCAAACACAATTTGATGATCTCTTCTCAAGTGCGTTGTGTCAACAAAATTTGTAACTCTATGGGAAACACCAAAACTAAAAGATGCACAACTAGAAACAACACAATAAACCTTTGGCGCAATCACAATCTCATGAACAAAATTCACAAAACAATGACACATTTAGGCAAGAATGACTACACTCCAAATGCGAGCACCAAAAGCATAATTTTATTGCATAACAATGGTGGCCTTTGTAACATTTTACAATGGGGTATTTATAAGAAATCATCTCCTCAACTTGTGTTGAGAGTTAGAGATATCTTTCATGCAATAAATGTTTTTAACTAATAAAACAAACTAAATATATACACACTATCAACTAATCTAGTGCTTAGAGGGACTCCATCCATATTTTATTAATTAATTGGATGCACGAGCCCTTTACATGTCAAAAATAAAAAAGAAATGAGAGAGAAAGTAGGAGGAAGCCATCAATTGAAGTGGAAGTCATGGAAACACCAAAAATAGAAGTTGATCCTTCACTAGCCATGTGTCGAAGTCAAATTGTCGTTTGAATACGCTCTTGATGCATGGAAGGTGCTATTTTTGGAACTGGCAATTAACTATCGACACACCTCTAAATTGTAGAGCTACAAACCTATGTACCTATGAAGTTGCATGAAAATGTGGAGCTGTGCACCTATGGACCGGCGGACCTCCATGAGGTCAAAATCTCAAAATTTTACTAAGTGTCAAAATTGAAATTTTGGCATCTGGGTTTTGTTCTTCTTCATACCAAAGCTATGTTTGGATGCTTGCCCTTGAATTTCTCTATCATCCTAGTAATTTTAGCTACATCTGGAAGATCTAAAGCCTCATACTTTTCCTTGACCTTCTGTATATAGTTGTCCACATCAATTTGAGTCTCTACAAAGTCTTCGAGTTTGGTGTCCAACTCTAACAATGCTTCCTCTATTCTGAAGGCTTGCCTAATATATTCATCATTAGATACTTCCTCTATTGTCTTCTTGAAATTCCCTACTACTACCTTGATTGGAAATAGCTTCTCTCATTCTCCATCTTCAAAGATGTCCAAGCATGCATCACTATATAACTTTTTTGCTTCCAAAATTTGCCCCTGGGCTGGGCTTGGTCCTTATGCTTATGGATCTCCTCATGTAATGTTTCCATTAATTTATTGCTATTTGTTATCTTCTCTATCCAATCATCAATCAAGTCTACCTCTTCTTCGATATATACATCAATTATAATGCGGTACCTTTTCCCTTTTATGGCATGTAGAGTTTCCAAATCTTTGCTCCATGCCTGTACCTCATCCATGATACTAAAGTCTTGCCTCAAAATTGCCATGATATTATCAATGTTCTCTTGTATAGCATGCAATAACTTTAAATTCCCTATGATTGTGGTGACACCTCTATCCTCAAGACTTTCTCACCATTCCTAACAAGCTTTCAAAAATGGGTTCAGTCCTACACCTTCCCCTTGTCTAACAATGGTATTTAGAATCTCCTCAGGGTGCTTAGGATCAAGAGGACTGAAAACTTTGGCCAGATATCCCTTAATGATCTCAACTTGCCTTTGAAGAGTTTAGAGTTCAATTTCATCTTGTTCCATGTGCATGAGAACCTCTTTGACTCCCATAGTCATCATCTATCAAGTTGAATCTCATGCAAGCCTTCCCAAAATAACATCCTTCACTTCATAATCCTCAAGGCTAATGGCTTCTACATATGTACCTTCAGGAGGGAGGGCCACTTGTGCAAATAATTCCTAGTTCCATATGGTAGTAACAAACATGAATGGAATTGCATCATGTAATGGGGACTTAGGTTTGTTCAAGATCTTTGCAATATCAAAAATATCATCCTCTAAAGCATGGAACTAATGCTTGGCACTTGTCATTATCTCCTTTTGAAACCATCTCAAGATATGTTTTCCTACAGATCTAGCTCTTAATGATGAAGGGGTGTGTTCAACTACCTCCTTCCCTTTATCACTCTTGCTTGGAGTTGTATCCTATTGTGAAGACTCTCCTTCTGTAGCCTCAATATTCATAGATCTTGTAGCTTGCTCCTTAGCATCTTAGGAGGTTGTTGTGCATATTCTACCATCTATACCTCTTTTGATGCTTTATTAGTAGTCCTTGGCTCAGGTTGCTCTTGTGGTGATGGTTCCTTTTAAACTTGTTCCTCTTCTAAACTCAGAGGTGGGGGAGTTATTGAACCCTTATCTACCACCATAATCTATGGTGGAGATGGGGAGTGAGATTAGGAACCTGTGTTTCTGGTGGCACCTATGTCTAATCTTCCTATTGGAGTTCACCTATAGAGGTGTCTCTAATTTTATGTCCAACCAACTCTATACTCACGGGCATGAAATCAAAATATGTCATGGAGAAAACATCCTCACCTCCTTCCCTTTTCTCATTCACCCACTACTGCACTTCATTTTTTAAAGAAGAGAGTTCTAATGGTTCTACTTGGGTGGATGACAATGTACTGATGGCTCTCTTTCTTCTTTCCAACTTTGCAACTTTTGTTAACTGAGTTCTTCTTTGTAGGGATACTTGTTTCTCCTCCTCTTCTAATTTTGTTTCTTCCTCATCTTCTTCTTCCTCCATAATAGTTTTAGGAATAGATGGATTAGGTACTAATATTCTACTAATCCTTTGTCTTTTCTTCATCTTAATCGTTATCCTCTTCTTTTTATTGGAGACAAAAGGAGAAGGGGGTTCTTCTTGTATAGTAGGAATGGAGGATTTTGGAATCTCTCCCTCTTCTGGTTAGCTTGGCACAATAGGAGGCAACTAAGGTTTATCCTAGATTTGAGAAGCTCCAATACCTTGGGACTCTTGTGAGCTCTATTTATGTTGTTGAGAAGACACATGTTTTGTAACTTTTTCTATTTGAATCCTCTTAGGAGAGGTTCTCTTCCTTTTTCCCTTCCTTTCAAGAGGGTGATAATATCCCACTGGGCGATCAAGTTGGTAGACTATCTCTAGCCTAATAGGAGACTGGAGTGCAAATATAGGAACTATGACTTTCCTTCCATTACCCCTTTTCTGGGTGAGCATGTGCATGGAAGATTACAATATCAGGAATTGGATCAAGTGGAAAAGATTCCTTTATCTAGTCCTTTGTCATTCTAATGACATGTCTCTCTTAATGATCAATGTCATCTCCTTCCTCTCTATCAACCTCTGCATTCAGAATGGTTCTTTAAATGACATTATCTATATCAAACAAGGGATCTAGAAATTCTTTAGAGTCTTGTAGCCTTATCTTATCAGGGATAGTCAAGTGGAGAGCCTTTTCTACTAGATACAAAGTTATCCTACAATAGTCCCTGATGTGGGAATCATAGTCATTTGTGGCATTCATCCAATGATCTTCAATGGCATCTTCATGATGGAAGTCCTTTCCTACAAGGCTTTCCACTTTACCCCCATTGTCAAAGTATGGTCAAGGAGAGTTGTATTCTTCAAGAGGATAGTTCTCCCATTCCCACTAGAAGGTTGGAATCTCCTATTTTCACTTCACCTAATACAGCCCAGTGACCAATGGCCATTCCCAATAGGGTCTCAATTGTCTTTTGATCCTCTCATAAGCTGAGTCAATCTGTTAGGAGATCTCCAATAGGACCAGCTTGTCACTTGGATATCTTGGGAGCTTCTTAGGATTGATAGATGCACCACCTACCTAAAGATACGTGAATATCTTGAATTGAATGAAGTAGGTTCCAAGAGCCGTAATTTGTTCTTTGGCTCCATCAGATAACCTCTTCCCATATTCTCCCTCAATGAATCAAATAATCATAAAGATGAAAGCATCATTTACGATTCTATACTCCTTACTCTATGTTGAGAGCTTCTTCTTCACCAACTAAGGGTGAACTATATATGGCTAGGCATTGGAGTCCTACATATTGCCTTTCTTGTACAACCTGGGATAGTTTTTTGCCCTTGCTACAAGTAGGTACACCATATAAGAAGTCATGTAGAACTTCTTCTTATCCTTTACCATTCTCAGCTACTCACATAGGTTTTCACTTAGTGTGGTGGCCCAATCCAAGGGTATCTTTCAATGCTTGATGGTCTCAATGAAGTTGACCATGAATGGAGTGAGATGACCCACTACAAGTAAGCCCATGACTCTACTTAGGAGAATGATAGAGTATCTGATGTCATCCTTCATATATCCCTGAGTCATATCCACTTTGCTAATTGTCTTTCCCCGAGGTGGCTTCTCAATGAATTATAAGGAATGTATGATATCGATGGCTTCTTGATGATGATCCTTGTACCATCTATCAGCTACTTCATAGGAGAGTCAGATGAATTGATTGGCTTTGGGAAGATGGAAGACTCTCTCAATATTATCAGGTCACAGATTTAAGATGACTTCTCTAGTAACACTCTTGACTACCCTTTCATCATGAACAAAGTGTCAAGATAGGGTCATGACCAATTTAGTTGATTGCACCGACACAGGATGTGACACTACACTCACTAATCTAGATCGAATCAATACAGACACCAAGGCTGACCTCTCCATCAGCTTGTTGCAAATTCCTAGGAAATCTCCTAGATCCATGTGTCTAAGGTTTGTATCTTTGATCTTAGTGTAATCATCATGTAGCCTTGACTCTGGGGGTACACCTTGGAATTTGAAAACTACTAACTTGACTGCTACTCCAGATGTGGATTCCATTTGATCATTGTTATCATTTGTTCGCCCTGCTAAGATTCAAATTTCAAACCTCTAGCCCATCCAATGGCTAATTCCCAAAGTTACTATTATTTTAATGCCTAAGCCTTATAACATGGTTTCTATGGCCCGTAGGTTCTCCATCATTAGATCTAAGGCAGATTGACGGTTCGCGCTATGTCACTTTTCAGAAGTTACATGGTAGATAGCATAGCGACATGGCACCTTGATGACATGTGTCCAATGGGTCCAGCTTGCCAGGCAAACATGTTTTGGCAGGTCAGAAAAAGTTCCACGGCACCATGGGTGCTATGTGGTGGAAAGGTGGCACAGTTAGGTTGAGACCACTAGGTGCTATGGTGCTATCAGGATTTTCAAAGACTTTTTTAATAGCAACATGGTGCCCAGTAAATATTAAGGGTGGTCAAATGTGGAAAAGGTGTCCAGAATGGTAGAAGGAAGGAATGTGATTGGCTCGTGTGGCCTAGTCAGCATGTGGAACCGTTTGACCTCGCTGATCCTGTTGATTCATGAACCAAGAAACGAAGGTAATCAATTTTGTTGTGCGATCTGATCTTCATGATCAATCCCGACCTACTCAAAATAAATGTAGAATGAGGAGGAACACTCCACCGTCTCAGTCGATCCATCTACTTAGTCAGAACATTGATGGCGCCATTTTTAGTCCTCTCAAAACACCTGTTGCAACAAAGATTAGATTTTCTTCACATTTCCATGATTATCCTCCACAGGACTTAATGGCAAGTAGTTGCAGGGTCACTTCAGCTAGAAAAGATCTCAGTTATGCCTGAACTATAAAGGCAAGTTTTGTTTTTTATTTTGAGGAGAGGACCTTCTCTTCGATTTTTCCTCTGCTTTTTCTCTGCAATTCTAGTGTGAATTCCCCTGTGCCTCTGAATTATCTGATTATCTACTTATCTCCTTCAGTCATTGGTATTAAAGTGCAAGAATTCTTTTCCTGTACCATTGTTTTGTGGAAATCTATAATTTGCATGATTGTATCTTTGCTGGCCTGTGAATGATATATAAGAGAACTTCTTCCTTGTCTTATTCATCTTGGTTTTCTGATCTGTATGTGGTTATTTGATTAAAGCAAGTCTGGATGTGTATATCCTTAGTTTCATTCTGGTTCAGTAGCGCACGTATGGGCAGAGATTGGTCTGACACTCTATTTTGGTGCATCACCTCCTTAGATTAGAACTAGGTAGATTTTCTTTCGTGCTCTCCTTCTCCCTTTTCCTCTCCAAGAGTAGTTAGGTGCGCCCTAATAGTAAGAGGAATTCGGCCTTCTCTGGAGACTCAACCTCACAGTTCAAGTCCCACAGCTTGGAGGTTGTTTCCATGTTTCACTAGGTTGTCCTCACGCATAGGCCTTGGACAAGGGTGCAAACCTAAGTGACAACAGTTTTTGGCATGCCCAGTGGGACTCATCCATTAAAGATTTAAAGTCTACTAGTGTAAAGGAGAAAGAGTTTCAAGATTAATACTGAAGAGATAGTACTGGCTTCAATGTTTAAGCCTTCAAGAGGCTGATTCTTCAAAGTACTTGGCAACTCTAAATATCAACAAATCTGGTTCCAGGCCAAAGTTGTAGAAATTCATGCCCAGAGTTGAAACAAGGGCATCTTCTAGAGGTAAATTTCAATATCAAGAGATTTCTCTTTTAAATCCTAGAAGAAGGAGGACTAGAACTTCATTATCACTAGTTAGGGGTGTAATAATAGTTAATATACCTATAAGATCTATCTCTACTCCTCCTACTATTCGAACTCAGCCTAGATTTCCATCAACACTCATCAATAGAACACTTGTTTACATGGCACAACTAAGAGTTCATGCTTTTGCCACCTTTAATGGTGGAAGTCCTCTATTTTTAGCCCAACGACATGATATACTAGTATCTGCACTCAAAAGTATACCTAATTTTACTGGTGAAGCTTCCATCTCCCCTTTGAGCATATCCAAGAAGTAGCAAATGTCTGTAACATTCATGATATTACAGAGGATGATGTTGCTATCAGACTTCTAGCCTCATCTTTAAAAGGAAAAGCATTACAGTGGTATAGAGGCTTAGCTCATGGTTCTATAACTGATTGGGATGGACTAGGGGCAAGATTATGCAAACATTTTGAGGATAAAAGTGACCATCTATCACTTTTAGAGCAGCTGACTACTATAAAAAGGGCCCCCCATGAATGTATGACTAATTTTAATTATAGATTTCGAAAGACATGGGATAAAATACCTACTTCAGTGAAACCTACCCCTGGTAATGCCTTCTTGCATTACCTTAGAGCTGTTAACAGTGATATTGCCACTACAATCCAAACTATGGGAGGAGATACCTTGCCTAATGCTTATGAGATAGCCATAAAAGCTGAGAACATCCTAATACAAGGAGGAAAGTTGGCTCCAAGTCCCCCTATGCCTTTCTTTCCTGATGTTCCCAACCATCAACTGGAAATGGCCCCTCTTCCTACAAATTCTACATCACAAGCCCTTACTCCAGTTCCCCAAGTTTCCACACCGTCAAATGGAATAGATAAACTCAAAGAGATGCTCCAAGGTCTAGTGCTGAATATAGATAAGAGAGAGAGGACCCTAGATAAAAAATTGCAAGAGCAGGGGAGGAAGTTGAAGGACCAAGGAAAAAGATTAGAGGATAGTTTTTCTATGATATAAAAAATGAGCAATAAAGTGGTGGCCTTAGAAAGGTAGCAGGCTCAAAGTGGCAAGCCTCCCCAATTGCAATATCAAGCTCCAAATGGTGGTAGGCCTCCTAATCAATGGAATAGCTCTTTTGATCAGGGTCGACAAAATAGTCATGCTTTTGCTTCAAGCTCAAATCAGAATAGAGCTATAGTCCCTCAAAATAACTTGGCCCAAGATCAAGATTTCTATCCTTCCTGCAACTATTCTTATGCCTATTGCATGTGCCAGAAGGTAGAATCTTATTTGGCCCTAACTGACCAAGAACCTGCAGCAAAGCAATCATACAAGGAGGATCATCCCAAGGAGGCCTCATATATTCAAGGACATGATGATTTCTCTTTCATGAATCATTATATTGGGGAGCATTGTAATGTAAACCAGGATTCCATTGCTCATAACACAAGAAGTAAGAGGAGAGCTATGGAACATGCTGCCCCTCCTTCTCCTAAGCAGGTCTCAACTTCAAATGCTACACCTCATATACAAGTAGCAAAGGCAAGATTCTAGAAAGAAGGATGCAAATGATCCTTATGTTGCCCCATCTCAACCTCTTATAAGTGTGGCTTCCAATGTTTCTACCAAATTTCCTAATGCACCATTTAGTGTGGTAGAGCAAATGAAGAAGACAAATGTGAACATTTCTATGTGGGATGTCATTGCTACCGTACCAATATAGAAGAATATGCTACAGCAAGAATTGGAGAAGATTGAACCCAAGGATCAGCCATCTATCATGGAGAGTGCCACAAGTCTAGTGCAACCAGCAGGGGATGTGGAGACAAATAAAAAGGTTAGACCCCCTCCATTCTATGTTTCTCTAATTATATGGGGCAAATTAGTCCACAATTGCATGATAGATTCAGGGGTTAGTAGCTCAGTAATGCATAGGTGTGTTGCTGATGCTTTAGGAATGAAATATGAGCCCATTGTTAGGGATGTGTTACAATTAGATGGTAGTATTGTCAAAACTGTAGGTATCCTTAGGGATGTGGAGATGGCCCTACATGCATGCCCTGGTTGCACTCTGATTCAAGACATATCTATTGTTGAAGTTAAGCCCCACTTTGCTATCTATCTTTCAAGAGTCTTCACTGCTCAAATTGGTGGATTCATATCTGCTGATTGGTCATATATGTCATTTAAGACTAGATATGGAGCCAATGCCTCAATTAGAGTAGAGCCTCAAGCCCTTGATCACACTGAATCTTACACCCCCAACTTCATCAACATGAATTGCCCTATTCTAGAGATGGATGAAAATGACATAGTAAATGAGCCTACCACTTCCATAGTGGAGATTCTTGATTTATTCTTGGATGAATGGGCTAGTACATATCAGTTTGAACCTATGTCAGAAACTCTTGAGACATTCCTTAGTACATATTGCATAATAGAGAAAGATGCTCAAGTTCCTGATCTAATTGGGACTAATGATGATATAAGTGGGATATGGAGTATGTACTTTGATGGCTCAAGGAATAGAAATGGATCAAGGGCTGGTGTTATGTTGATCTCTCCTGCACAAATAAGATACTACTTCTCCTTTAGGCTACAATTTAGTTGCACCAATAATGTGGCCGAGTATGAATCTTTGATTCAGGGTCTCTTACTTGCCCAAAAGAGAGGAATTCAAGCCTTGAGAGTATATGGGGATAGTGATTTGGTAGTTAACCAAGTGAGAAACCAAAATATCACCAAAAATGGCTTGTTCAAGTCTTACAAACACAGAGTCTGGGATTTTCTTGAGGGCTTCAATGCATTTAATATTCAGAGCATTCCTAGGAAAGAAAATAAACATGTTGATAGACTTGCATCAATAGGTGCATCTTATGATGTACCAGGGAATCTTGAGGAAGAAAAGAGGAAAAAAATAAGGGTGGTAGTGAGGCCTGCCATCCCTGACAAAAACACTCATTGGCAGGTGTTTGATTCTGATGAGAAAATTGTGAGTTTCTTGCAAAATGAGGCAGAATTCTTAGATAGAAACCAGTCAAGACTGCAAGATCAGTATGGTGATTATACCATTCATCTCAGTTCTAACAAGTTACCCAAGGGTCTCATTACCTTAGAGAGTGTCTTTAATCCTGATGATCAAACAAGAGGCAAAGGAATGAATCTAGCTGCAGAAAAGGATGATTATGCCCCAGTTACAATTGCTGATGAAAAATTTCTGAATATGGGGAAGGTATGTTCTGAAACTGAGCAAAAAAAATTCATTCATCTATGTCAAGAATTTAATGATGTATTTGCTTGGACATATGATGATTTAAAAGGGTTTGACCCTAGTTTGTTTCAGCATACCATAGATTTAATTGATAAGGCCAAGCCAGTAAGACAAAAATAGAGGCTAGTGAATCCTAAGATTGAGCCTCTAATGAGAAAAGAACTATCTAAGTTGATAGAGGCTAATACAATTTCTCCCATCAAGCACTCATCATGGGTAGCTAACCTTGTCCCTATAAGGAAGAAGAATGGGGAAATCAGACTATGTGTGGACTTTAGGGATCTTAATCGGGCTTCTCTTAAAGATCACCATCCTCTCCATTCTGTGGAGCAAATTTTGTCCAAGGTCAGTGGTTCAAGGAGATTCTCTTTTCTTGATATATTCTATGGTTATAATCAAGTGCTAGTTAAAGAATCTGACAGACATAAGACAACATTTACTACTAAATGGGGCACCTATGCTTTTTGCAAGATGCCATTTGGGATAACAAATGCAGGTGCCACATTTCAAAAGGCAATGGAGATGGCCTTTAAAAAAATAATTGACAAGTTTGTCTTAGTATACCTTGATGATATAATTGTATATTCAAGAAATATAGAAGATCATTTTGATCATCTAAGACAGGTATTTCTAAGATGTAGAGAGTTTGGGGTTTCCCTTAACCTAGCCAAGTGTGTCTTTGCTACAAGCCAAGGAAAATTATTGGGACACATTGTATCTAAGGATGGGCTGACCATTGATCTCGAAAGAACAAAGGCAATACTTGCCCTTCCTCTTCCTAAACACAAGAAGGGGCTGCAAAGTTTCCTTGGTAGAATAAATTTTGTAAGAAGGTTTATTCCTAATCTTGCTACCATGGTGAAACCTCTTACAGCTATGCTTAAGAAAGGTATGGTCTTCTCATGGACCAAGGAACGGAAGGATATTTTTGAAGAGATCAAGATAGCCATACCCTTAGCCCCTACTCTCATGAACCCAAATTTTGAGAAAGATTTCATCCTCTACACTCTAGGTGGTGAGTCAAGTATCTTTATTATCTTGACTCAAACAAATGACAAGGATGAGGAGCAACCCACAACCTTCTTTAGTGAAGGGCTCAAGGAATACGAAGATAAGTATAGCTTTGTTGAGAAGCAGGCCCTTGCAATCATTAGAGCCTTGAAGAAATTCAAGCACCTCTTATCCCACAATAAAATCCATTTGTTGGTGCCCCATGCCAGTGTAAAGGATTTCCTATTAAGCAAGGATATCAGTGAAAAGAGATCTGGATGGATCACTAAGATAATGGAGTATGATGTTGATATTCACATTACCAAGCTGGTAAGAGGGAGAGGATTGTGCAAAGAAATGTTATCAGGCTAGGATTCAAATGAAGAGGTTGCTATGGTAATAATAGAGCAGCAAGAGTTAGGAAATGTTAATGGTCCAAGGAGCTGGATAAATCATATGAAGAGCTTCTTATTAGGGAATGGATACCCTCAGGGATTGGACAGAACTAAAAGGAGACAATAAAGACTGCAGTCCATTCCCTATGTTTTAATTGATGGTATCCTATTCAGGAGGGATTTTAATGGGACCCTGTTGAGATGCATTGAAGAGGATCAGGCTGAGAGGATGATTAAGGAACTTCATGATGGCCCTAATGGTGGCCATTTCTCTACAAGAACAACTACCATGAAGATCATGAGGGTTGGTTATTATTGGCCATCTCTGTTCCATGGTTGTTATGGATATGTGAGAAAATGTGAGAAGTGTGCTTTCATCTTAGGAAAAAAGAGGCTTGCAGCTCCCCCCCTTCATCCTATTCAGGTGGATCAGCACTTTGCCCAATGGGGGTTGGATTTTATAGGCCCCATTAATCCTCCATCTAGTGTAGGTCATAAATGGATTTTGGCTACTACTGATTACTTCACTAGGTGGACAAAGGCAGTTGCCTTGAAGGATGCCATAGAACCATCAATTGTTGAATTCTTTGATGGAATTGTATCTAGGTTTGGCACTCCTTCTACTATCATCTCGAACAATGCTAAGTCTTTTTTTGGAACCCAGATTTGTGCATGGGCAATGAATCATAATATCTACCTGAGCACATCATCAAATTACTATCCCTAGGGTAATGGTTTGGTTGAGTCTTCCAACAAGAATCTAATCAGAATCCTGAAGAGGATGATAGAAGACAATTAGATGGTCTGGCATAAGAAATTAAGAACTGCTCTATGGGCTGATAGGATAACACCCAAGAGATCTGTTGCGAGTTCACCATTTGTGCCAGTATATGGTAGGGAAGTCAGACTCCCAATCTCATTAGAATTCCCATCCTTGGAGTTGGCTCATCAGCTTGAATTGATTGAAGATAGTGCCATGTCAGTAAGAATGGCAGAGCTAATTGAGTTAGAAGAGAAAAGAAATAAAGCTATGCAGACCCTAGAGATGCATCAGTAGTAGATGAAAAGGAGTTTTGATAAGAAAACTAGGGTTAGAACCTTCAAAGAAGGAGATTTAGTTCTAAAGTGGGATGCAGATAGGGCAAAACCAGGAAGAAATTCCAAATTTGATGCACTATGGAGTGGCCCCTATTAGATTGACAGTTGAAAATAGGCTAATGCATTCCAGCTAAGCTGGCCCAATGGAGAGATTTTGCCCATTCCAGTCAATGGGATCTATCTGAAGCCCTGTTTCTAAAAATTTGGGAATCCATGTACATAAGTAGTTTAGTTTCTTTTCTGTTGTTTCCTGCTTTTCAAGAAGTGTGCGGGCACAGCCGTCTCCCTATAAGGTAGCAGATTTTGAGGTGTCTCAAGTTGCAGAGGAAGTTTTGTTTTTTTTTGTTTCCAGTTGCAGTTGCAGTTTTTTTAGGATTTCATGTTTTGATCTCTCACAGGTAGGGATAGGGTTTCACAGTATGCACAGACCCATTTTTTGACTCCATAGCCCAATGGATACATGAGGCCACTAGTCATACACATAGGAGGCTTGTGTCCCGTATGAGTCATCAAAAATGTTATCATTTGTTCACCCTGCTAAGATTCAAATTTCAAACGTCCAGCCCATCCAACGGCTAATTCCCAAAGTTACTATCATTTTAATGCCTAAGCCTTATAACATGGTTTCTACAGCCCGCAGGTTCTACATTGTCATATCTAAGGCAGATCAATGGTTGGCACTATGTCTCTTTTTAGAAGTTACATGGTGGATAGCATAGCGAGATGGCACCCTGATGACACGTGTCCGGTGGGTCCAGCTTGCCGGACAAACATGTTTTGGCAGGTCAAAAAAATTTCCATGGCACCGTGGGCGCTATGTTGCTATCATGTGTTGGCCGAAAAATCTTCATAGCAACATAGCACCCGATGGAAATGTCTTACGACGGGCAGGTTGTGTCACACCAAAAAATTTTCATAGCGAGCAGTCAGTTTCACAAGCCAGGAAGTCAGAAAAGCCAGTGGGGTGCCATGTCACCATCGAAAAAATCATGAGTTTTTCGATGGTGACATAGCACCCAAATGGAAAAGTCCACCGCGGTGAATCAGAGACAGATGGGTCCCATTGTACCTCATCTGCCCAGTTGGTGGAGTCTGGTGCCATGGTGGCGAATCATTTGAAGACATGTGCAAATCAGAAGACATGTCATCATTTGGGCACCATGGAGCTATGGGAAGTTGACCTCAATTTTCCCATAGTGACATAGTGTCTGGGTGCCATGTGTCCTCTCAATAGGGTTAAAGCAGTACTGACCCTCTAGGTTGATGCTTTGCCAGACCAATGATTTCCTACCAGGGTGGTGCTTTGTTAGGCCAATGGGGACTGCCATGTATGTCAAGTTAAAATATAGATAGATCGTGGGACCAGATCTTCAACATGGCTAGTGTAGTAAAGGGTTAAATTCTCCATCGTCAGGTCTACATAGATCAAGGGTAGGTGCCATCGCGCTATGGAAAAGCTGCATGAGATTTACAATAGTGAGTTGGCACCTAGAGGACATGTGTCCTCATGGGTCCAGGTTTAGAGGCACAGGAAATACAAACAGTTGGCACGTGGCTGATTCCCATTGATTGATACACTCAGGGGCAATATCTATCTTGCTTGTTGTCAGATCAAGGAGAATTGACGGAAGATGCCATGTCGCTATGGTGAAATTGTGCGATCTTTACCATGGTGACATAGTGCCTTTTGCCACATGTTAGTGGGGCCAGGTCTCGCCAAGGTGCAGTTACTGAGGTGGTACCAGTTATGATGGGCCTAAGGTAAGGACTGCATAGTGGTATGACGAGTCTTCATGATCATCCAATTTTAGGCAGATCAACAGTTGACACTATCTCGCCATTGGAAGTTGCACGATGGATACCATGGCAACATAGCACCTTGTTGACATGTGTCTCACTGGCTCAGCTAAGGTTGACAGTTAATGGCTAGCAGTCAGTGCAATCATTGCAATCAACGTGGCAGTTAGTTTTGATGTTATGGCTAGATTGTGGAAAGGTGGCGTAGTTAGGTTGAGACCACTAGGCACTATGGCACTATCAAGATTTTTGAAGACTTTTTCAATAGCAACATGGTGCCCAATCAATATTAAGGGTGGTCAAACATGGAAAAGGTGTCCAGAACGGTAGAAGGAAGGAATGTGATTGGCCCACATGGTCTAGTCAGCATGTGGAACCGTTTGACCTCGCTGATCCTGCTGATTCATGAACCAAGAAATGAAGGTAATCAATTTTTTTGTGCGATCTAATCTTCATGATCAATCTCGACCTACTCTGAATGAATGCAGAATGAGGAGGAATACTCTGCCATCTCAGTCAATCCATCTACCCAGTCAGAACATTGATGGTGCCATTTTAAGTCCTCTTAGAACACTTGTTGCAACAAAGATCAAATTTTCTTCAGATTTCCATGATTATCCTTCACAAGACTTAATGGCAGGTAGCTACAGGGTCACTTCAGCTGGAAAAGATCTCAGTTATGCCTGAACTATAAAGGCAAGTTTTGTTTTTTATTTTGAGGAGAGGACCTTCTCTCTGATTTTTCCTTTGGTTTTGCTCTGCAATTCTAGTGTGAATTCCCCTGTGCCTCTAAACTGTCTGATTCTCTACTTAACTCCTTCAACCATTGGTATTAAAGTGCAAGAATTCTTTTCCTATGCCATTGTTTTGTGGAAATCTATAATTTTCATGACTGTATCTTTGCTAGCTTGTGAATGATATATAAGTGAACTTCTTCCTTGTGTCAATCATCTTGGTTTTCTGATCTATATGTGGTTATTTGATTAAAGCAAGTATGGATGTGTATATCCTTAGTTTCATTCTGGTTCAGTAGCGCACGTATGGGTAGAGATTGGTCCGAACACTCTATTTTGGTACATCACCTCCTTAGATTAGAACTAGGTAGATTTTCTTTCGTGCTCTCCTTCTCCCTTTTCCTCTCCAAGAGTAGTTAGGTGTGCCCTGATAGTAAGAGGAAGTCGACCTTCTCTAGAGACTCAACCTCGTAGTTCAAGTCCCATAGCTTGAGGTTGTTTCCATGTTTCACTAGGTTGTCCTCGCACATAGGCCTTGGACAAGGGTGCAAACCTAAGTGACAACAATCATGTTACCTACACATCATGAGAAAAGAAAGTGTCAGTAGTCACTAGATAGCATAAAAGTAAAACATAAGTAAAAAAGACGTTCCCCTTGGGAATTTATTTATTTTTTGAAAAAAAATTATTGCTTTATTTTTTATTTATTTATTTATTTTTTTAAAATTCAAAATTTTATTTATTTTAAAAATTCAATATTTTTTTTTTTCAAAAAGTTTACAAAAACAAAAAAGATATAGGGTGTGTGGCGCATGCTGAGGCGCACACATGCATGCCAAGATGTGTGGTGCCAAGATTCGCACAGCCAGTGTGGCCTACATGTAGTGTAGCCAGCACATGATAGTGTGGCCTATTGGCAATACCAGTGCAGGTGCCACAAGGAAAGAGGGAGGGGGTAGGGGAGCTTACCTTGCTCCCTTCTCTTTGAAAACTTTGAACAAAAATTAGGAAGAGAGGGGGGGCCAAGCATTTTATAACCCTCCCCCTCCTCGCATGTACCGAGAAACATGTGGGCCATGCCTTAGCGTGCATGCAAGTAGAGGAAATTTCTTTGGTAGTTTTTCAATTTTTTTATTTTTTTGTATTTTTTGAAAATTTTGACTCTATGACTCAAACATTTAACTGAATTTTCTTCTCTCGACTCTCAAGTTGTGAGTCTGGGAGTTGAAAAAAGTAGGGGGTCCCCATTCCTAGCAAGGAATGGGGTGTGTGTTGTGGAAACCACAACAAATAGCCCCGAAAAAAGGAAGAAATGATGAAGGCATTTTGTCATCAGAAAATATTTCTCTAACATGTGTCAAACACCAACCAAACTTTGGATATCTCAAGTGTCCTTTGGATGATTCTTCAATCAAAATCTTAGAACCTAAAACTTTCCAACACAATATGTGCATTGTGTATTCATTCCTTTTGATGTGCCAGGATGTAGCCAATGAAATTTTTTTGACAACTTGAAACAATCTTCCACTCCTCCCAGCTCATTCATTAGGAACCTCTATGAAGGCTTTTTATTAATCCATTAGTGGGCCAGAGGAGAGAATTAGTTCGAGGGCTCTTAGTGGGATGCCACATTCTTTCAAAAAAAAAATGGCTTTTGAATAATCACTCCAAGTTTTTCCAAATGTTACATTTGATGGAACAATACTTTAAATACAAGATGCTTTTTTTTGAGAATGTATCTTTTGCCATTTTAGATTTTAGAATCTTTCAAACTTAACATTGTATTTTGCTCTTTTTTCTCTTTTCTCTCTCTTTTTTTTTCCTTTTTTTTTTGTATCTTGACTATGCTTAGATTGTGTAGTCAGAACATCTTTTTCATTTCTTAGATTCGATCTCTTGTGAACATCCCTTGTGTTCCTCTTTTAGAACTTTTGAAAAACTCTCATACCAAATCATTGATCTTAGTAACCTCTTGAGGAAACCCCTCCTATTTGAACTAGCTGAAACTTGGATCATCTCTTGCCATCTTTGAATTCAAATCAACAACACCTAAAATAATCAAATCCTTAAATTTGCAAAGTGTTGAGAAATTGGTGGTCTAGGCCTCTAATTTCCAAATTGAAAACCCCCTATTTCCATAAGAAATATTCGTTTCTTGCTTGGTATAGGACACACAATCGTCTAAATGTTTTAACAAAAAAATATTTTTTCCTAAAATTGGAACCAAAGAGTGGTTAGTGAAATCTTAAGAGAAAATCTCAAGTACACATTACCCCCTAGGACTGATGCAACTTTGAAACGAAACACACAACTAAAAGAAAACATGCAACATGAAAGCAAACACACTTGCAGAAATAAACATACTTGTAGGAATGAAAATTTAAGCTAAATGTGGAAATAAAATCAAACTAATTTTTTTTGTATTTTGTCTTTTAAGTTTCAAAATAATGCTTCAAAAACTACCCATTTATAGGCAAGGGAAGAAATTCCCCCTATAAGGAACTGAGCCTAAAAGTGTTTTCTCCTAGAATTTCTATGATTTGATAAGGGCTTGTCCAAAAGTGTTGAAACTTGGTATGACTACCCAACTTTTCTTTTGCCTGGTCCTAGAGTAGCACAAGGTTAGAAATCCTGAATGATTTGATCATGGCCCTCTTGTCAAACCATCTTTTCACAATAGCTTGATGTTAAGCCATGTGTTCCAAGGCAGCTATCCAATTTTCATCCATCTCTAAAATATTCATCAATCCAATTTGTACTTTGTTAGCATCTTTAGCATACCCACTCATAAATTTCAAAATGAGAATTCTAAGGTTAAGTGGGAACATTGGTTCTTTCCTGTAGATAAGCAAATATGGAGAAGTCCCCAAGGAATTTTTGACTCTCACTCAATCTATCCATAGGGTGTATTTCAGATGTATATGCTAATCCTTAGGATTCTCCTTCAAAAATCATTTTATTACTGTGATCAAGTTCTTGTTTGTAGATTCTGCTACCCCATTTCCTTGTAGGTAGCAATTTGAAGAGAACTTGATAATGACTTTGTTTTCAAATGCCCATTGGGTGAGGAATACAAATGCAAATGTGGACCCATTATCACACACAAGGACAAAAGGAATTCCAAATCTAGTAACAATGTGTTCTTCCAAAAAGTCAGTCACCACCTTAATAGTGAAATTTCTAAATGTCTCTACCTCTATCCATCGTGTACAATAATCCATAGCTATAAGGATGAATGGATGTCCAGTTGATGAGGGTGGATTGACTGGACCTATGAAATCTAGTCCCCACTTTGTGAAGGGGCACACCTCATACACCGGTTGTAGTGGCATTGTTGGATGCCTCTCTTTGTTAGCACTAGTTTGACATATATGGCAAGAACACACATTCTCAAAAGTATCTTTGAATATCTAGGGCCAAAAATAACCTAATCTTAAAATCATGTCAGCTATTGCTTCTGCTGAACCATGTCCTATACCATACTAGTCATGGAAAGGTTGCAAGACATCCTTGGCTTCTTCACGTCCTAAGCATTTCAGATAGATCCCTTCGTAGTTCATTTTATACAACTTTTTATCAAGTAACATGTAAGATTCGCATTTCATCTTAAGTCCCCTACATTATGAACTATTCATCCATTTGGGGCATTGGACTTGTAAGATATAATAAACAATTCACCTTGGTACCACTCATCTCTCATCACTCCTTGGTTAATATCAACTTGTGATATAACCATCTTCTTTTGATCATCTTTAGCTATCTTATCATCAAACTTGAATTCCTTTTCATTTCCATCTTGGTTATCAGCTATCATTTTTGACAACCCTTGACCTTTGACTAATCTCATAGATTGAATTTTGAGATTGAATTCTTGAAGTATGGCCGTCCACTTTCCTCTCCTTTCACCAAGTTCATTCTGCATCAAAAGAATCTTTATTACTAGATCAAGTACAATTGCATACACCTTACTTCTGAGTATGTAGTGACAGAACTTCTTTACTACCTTGATCGGTGCAAAGGACTATTTATCAAGGTTTGAATATTCCAACTCTACATTCTTCAAAGGATAACTCATAAAAGCAATTGGTCTCTCATTTTCCTTCTCTCTTTTTTGTGTCAAGATCCATGTGCAAGAGTGTTCAAAAGAAAAGGAATAGATCTTGAAAGGTAACTCATAATCTAGACTCACCAAAACTAGGGCTATTGAAATGGCAACCTTAATTTCTTCAAATGAATTCTTTATCTCAGGCATCCATTCCATCTTAGCCCCTTTCTTGAGTAAGTCATTAAGGGGATGAATTATCTTTGCAAATCCACTTATGAATTTTTGCACAAAGTTTATCTTTTCGAAGAAAGACTTCAATTACTTCCAACTGTGTGGAGGTGCTAACTTCAAAATAGAATCAACTCTATCCAGATCAATGGAGATTTCACCCTTAGAAATAGCATGTCCTAGGAGCTTTCCTTTAGTTACCCCAAATAATTTTTTCTTGGGATTGAGAGATATGCCATATTTATGACATCTATTGAATACGTGCCTTAGATTAGCAATATAGGTACTTCAATCTTTTGAAAAGATAGTCAAGTCATCCATGTAGATAACCATACATCTATTAATCAATCCTTTGAAAGCTTCATCCATTGCACATTGAAATGTAGCTCCTACATTAAGTAGTCCAAAGGGCATCCTTCTATAGGAAAAAGCTCCCCACTTTTTTGTGTACGCCATCTTTAGCCTATCTTCTTTGTCAACCATCACCTAATTATATCCCAAGTAACCATCAAAGAATTACATCATTTTCAAACCATTAACAATTTGCAATACCTCATCTAGTGAGGTTAGAGGATAGTTATCCTTCTAAGATGCTAGATTCAAGTTACGAAAGTCAACAAATAGACAAATCTCTCCTATCTTCTTCTGCATGGGAACCAAATTTGCCACCCATGTAGAATGGTGGATGGGAAATATGATCTTAGCATCTAGTAACTTATTTACTTCTTTCATGATCAATGGTTCAATGAGAGGATTTACCAGTCTTTGTCTTTGTAAGAATGGTTTGGCATCTGGTTTTAGCGGGATGTCATCTGTGATAATCTTAGGATCATAAGTCTTCAACTCTTCATAGCTCTAGACAATGACATCCTTATACTCAATGAGTAATTTGAGCATGTCATCCCTTTCTTTTGAGTTTCACACTTTTCCTATATGTACCATTCTTGGTTCTTCATTAGTACCCAAATTGTACGAATCACATTCTTTGATTCCCTTTTCTTGAGTTTCCCTTCTATTGACTGCCAATTCATCATGATCAAAGATGCATTCAAGTTCAACCATCCCTTTTAGAATAGTGTTAGTTTTTAAATTCAAAATCTCATATTCATCTTCAAGTACATCATCTTCAAGTTTGTCATTTGGTGTATCATCAATTTCTTGTCCCTCAAAATGATGACTATACATGATAAAATCAAGTATATGTTGATCATCTTGAAAAACCTAAAAGTTTGTGATATTATCAGCGATGGATGGAATAGCAACCAATTCTACTAAAAATCTTTTCAACTTGGTTCTTTCAACTAGTTGCAATGCACTAACTAATATGGCAAGAGCATCCACTACCATGTTCTTTCTTCTGATGTTTAAGGCCTCAAAGTCATCCAAGATGTCCCATATCCTTTTCCTGTAAGCAAGTAACCTTTTGTCATTGCAATAATATATGGATTTTACTTTTTGTATGACCAATTGGGAATCCCTTTCAATTTTAAGAGCTATGACTTCTTTCTCTAGTGCAAATAGGAATCCTCAAATTAATGCCTCATATTTTGCACCATTGTTAGTACATCTAAATTACAATCAATTTGTGGCATAGAAGACCTACCTTTTGGGTTGACTAATTCAATACCTACACTGGCTCCCATCTTGCACCTAGAACCATCAAAGTGGAGTGTCCAAATTGTATTTTCCTTGGGTTTTTTTGACTTTATGCTTATTCATCCTTAACTTCTCTTTCACTTGAGCCTTGAATGATTGTTTCTTAGGAACCCATTGTAACTTTCCTTGTGCAACACTTGATGAGTCCCCTTCATAACCTATAGGTAGAGGAAGTGTTTATTTTTCTTTTTTTTTCTTGAATTTCCCCTATCAACTCTTTGATTTCCTCAACTTTAGCTTCAGGATTAATGACTATTGAAGCACATCCTTTACCTTTCACATATCATCTTCTTCTTTGGACTTTAATCATCCCTAGAGGAAGAAAAGACAAACCTCCACCATCTGAAGAGGTATCATTGTATGAAACACTTAGATCTTCACTTTCTTCTTCAATATTTTCAACAAGGTGAGATGAGTTCATAGGATTTTGACTTTCTGTGAGTTCATCTATTGAGGTCTTTATATCCTTGTTTTCCATCATGTGAGTCAATACCTTTGCAACTGCTTCTTGACATGATGAACATTTTAATTTAGAGTGACTAACTTTGTGTAATTGACAAAATCCCAGAAGGAGGAGGATGTTGGGGTCAGCTTCTTCTCCTAAAAATTGTAAATTAGTCACCATACTATCTATGAACTGTGTCATAGTTTCACTTTGGGGTATCAGCACCTTAGGTTCTTCATTCTAATCTTGAGGTGTATTGTTTGGAACCACATCCAATACTGTCACTTTGTATGAACCCAAATTTGATTGTAGGAATTCTATTTCATTTGAGGCATTGTAATCTATGATCATTGTTTTCAATTTGCTCTCAACATCTATCTTGATTTGATTGTTCAATCCTTTCCACGGAAACCATAATTGAGTGAAGTCTGTAGAGAACCATCCTCTTAGAAATTTTGTCCATTCTCTACTCATAAGTAATCCATATGTCTCTGGGATATCAACCACATGTATGTCAATAACATCCTAGATCCGAAGATCAACTGTTAACTGTATCCACACATGTTTCAATACACCAATGACTTTTACCTCTATTTTGTCCAACTGTATCACCACTCAATTAGAGGGTTGATGACTAACTCCTAGCCTTTGGGCTATTGATAATGGCATTACATTACTTGAAGCTCCAGAATTGATGAGGCAATTGTGAAGATTCTTCCCATATATCCTTATGCTTAGCAAAAATGGGGGTACCTCAACTTTTTCTTTGAACATAGTAGGTATCGCTTCTATATAATTTACTTGTTTTGACATTGTCTTTTGAGGAACAACATTCATATTTTGGGAAACCTTTGTATTATCCAATGTCTTCATGAGCACTTCTTGTTGTTGTGGACAATTATGTGACATGTCAAATATGGACATATTGACTTTAGTTTTCTTTAAATCTTCTATTGCATTGTACTTTTTAGTGGACCAAGCAGGATTCTTCAATATTGTTGGTATGTTCACTTGATTTTGATACTGTTGTCCTCCCTAGAATGGTCTTACAGGTGGCGGATTGTTATTTTCTCTTGGATCAGATGGAGTTGGTTGCAAACCTGGGGGTGTATATGAGCAATGTTAGTATGCTAATAGAAACCAAATTTAAATAAAGCTTCTACAAACTAAAAAAATTCATAAACTTCAAGATAGACTAAGATGAGCTCTCAATTGAGAATATGAGCCATTAATGGACTCTCTCAATAAGAAGCTCTCTTGTTGAGTAGCTTTATCTAAATGGATAGGATGTATGCTCAATATGCTTCCAAAGGCTTCAATGGATGATTGTGGATTTTTGGTGTGGATAGATGGATTTAGTATGGATTTGGCTCTCAAAATAGCATTATAACTTTACTTCATGGATTGTGTTATTTTGCAAAGGGGAAGGATCCAATTTATAGCAAGAGGCTTGAGGGATTGAGGGCTAAGATGCAAGGATGGGAAAAAGCTCATGGAGGGCTTAGATTGCATGAGAGGAGAGCACATGGATTGTGCTTCCTTACAACCAATCAAGGAGTGACACATGTCACATGGTGAGAGGATGGATAAAAGGGGAAGGATGAGTCAACAAAGGAGGCTCAAGGGATAAAATCTTCATAAAGACCCTCATAATGACTTGTAAGAGCAATAAAAGGGCTTGTAAGATTCATTTATGACCTAGTGGACTTCATAAAGTTTTATGGTTGAGATATTTTGAGGGTAATGAGAGAAAATTTGACTTGGACTTGATTAGGAAGGTTTTAAGCTTGCTTAGGCTTGTGCAAATGATTAGAGGATGAATTAAGATAGTTTAGGATTAGCTTAGGTATAGGCAAGTAGATGGCATTTAATGAGGGTGGGTGAAGGAGGAGATATTTGTTAACTTTGGCTTGGGTTAGTAATTCTTAACCCATGTTTAGGGAATGTGACAAGGTTAGGAGGATATTAGGATTAGGTTTAAAGACATCTTCTAGAAGAGTCTAGACTTTGGATGAGGATAAAGACTTTCTAGAATAGTCTAGAACTTCCTAGGATGAGGATGAAGACTTTCTAGAAGAGTCTAGAACTTCTTAGGATGAGGATAAATTAGATTTTTAGGAAATAAATAAAGTTTTATTTATTTCAAGGGTTTGGGTTGAGGAGATATTTATTAAAACTTTTTTAATAAACATGAGGATTAATATTTAATCTTAATTAAATATTTTGAGTTGGGATTAGGGGTAGGAAATGATGGGATTAGCCTTTAATCGAAATTAAAGAAGGATTAGAAGATTTTGGAAGAGGTTATTGGTCATAAGGAAATTGGCCAAGTTTTGGGAAAAAAATAAATTTTTTATTTATTTTAGGATTTTTGGTCAATTTATTAATTAAATAATTAATAAATAAGGAAATAATGTTTAAATAAGATTTAAACATTTTTGGGAGGGATTCCTTAATTAAATATTTTTAATTAAGATAAAGGGATTTAATGGCATAAAAATTAATTAATTAATTAATAAATGATGATGTCATCAGGAATTTTTCAGAAAATAAAAATACTTTATTTTCTAAAGGATTTTTAGGTGTCTACATTTTGCCCCTCTTTGATGTGATGCCGCAAGTGGCATGACATCAAAGATAAGAAAATAAGATGCCCAAGGCTAGAGCAGAAGAGGAGAGAATGGACTGTGAGATGCCCCCTCAAGAAGGCAGCGGGGAGAGAAAGTGAGGCTTGGTGGCTTCTTGAAAAATACAAGAATCTGGGATGAGCAAGGAGATTCAGATTGGATTAAGAGAAGAGGTTTAGTTAGGTCAAACTCTTACTATGGGAGAATGATAAAGGGAGAATCAGAGGCACAAGAGGAAGCAAGCTTAATATCTCAGGGATTGCAGAGGATGAAGGAGCGAAGCGCTATAAAAGAAATCCAAGATAGGGAGATGGATGATAGGATGATAAAGCTAATGCAACAGGATTTCAAAGAGTTAGATTGGTGGAAGATGAGTTTCGGAGATCCCTAGGACTAGGATTGTGGATCTCGAAAGATGAGGCTTGGTGGATTGATTTGGATTGGTGGATCCCTAAGACTAGGATTGTGGATCCCTAAAGCTAAAGGTGAGGAGTGATTCAAAGAGATACTGATGCATAAGGTGGGGTAGGAGAGATAGATGCTGGATATGGATGGGGGATAATGGAGATGAAGGAAAACCATTGAAGCTTTTTGAGCGGGGGGATACTTCAAAGAGAAGTACCACCATGTAGTTGAGCACTAGATTTGCTATAGGACTATTGGTTAACTACCAAGGTTACCAAGAACATCAAGGCCTTTTCACCAACCATCCAGAGGACTGACAAACTAACCCAAAACAAACACACAAGGATTGCCCCAGCATCACACATGAATCCTAGAGGAAGCAGTGTAGAAACGACACTAGAGAACCCACAAGGAGAAAAGAAAAACAAACGAAAGACTTGATCAAGACATTACGCTCTAATTGCCCCATTCGCAGCATACCATGATATGGAAGATCATGGCAACCTTGAGGAGGGAACAAGGAGATTGCTTGGAAAAGATACTTCAAGACCCAAAAGGGAAGATCCCAAATCAAAAGAAAGTGAAAATCCAAAAGAGAGCCATTTGCCAACGAGATGGGTAGGACAAGGTACTGACGAACCAAGATCAGACATGAGGAAAGCTATATCATGCAAGGACCTATCGGAGAGCACCGAAGATGGTGGATTTGGATGAGTGATGTGTCTGGCAAGCTGAACTAAGAAAGATAACACTTTGGTGATAGGAAATCTAGCTAAAGGATGTGTTGGAATAGCTAACTAAGATGTGTGATGGGTGCAAGATGTTGATCAAGGATGAACTGACACGAACGCTGGATAGATACAATGGTACTAAGCTAAAGAGGATGTACAAGCTGATGGACCAAGATATGTTACAAATGTACAAGTTTGTTCATGTTTTGGTTTTTGTGAGATGGAAATGTTTGTGAAGGATGGGATGTCTATAATAGGTGATAGGTGGATAGGTAGATGGTTTGCGAAAAGCTTAAGTGAAAATGGGGTTTTGTGTGTGCACGTGATAGTATACAAGCTAGGATACAAGATTATTTATAGGCTAGAATATGGTACAAACCTTGGACAAGATTCGGATAGACAAGGTATGGTACAAGATTTACAAGGTATAATACAAGCTTTGGTACAAGATTTACAAGCTGTACAGGAGGTATTTACAAGCTTCATCAGATTTTGGATATTTGGTTGGAACACCAAGGGAACAAGCAAGTGTATCTTATGGGATGGTGGGTGAATGGATGAGGGATAGGATAGTGATAGATAATGGATTAGTCTTTAGTACACAAGGTGCCTGAATTACCAGGTTTTCACCAAGGTACCTATCCAAGGTGCTTGAATTGCCAAGTTTTCACCATTGGACGCTTGTTTCTCTTTACTATTTTTTTCTTTTGTATTTTTCAAAAGATGGGTATACCAAGGATCTTCAAGCATAGAACTTCTTGAGATGAATGATGTTAGTAGGATCATTCAAGAGTTCTCCTTCTGGTGTAGATAGCTGATAAGCTCCGGAGCCAAAGGAAGCAGTGACAACATAAGGACCAAGCCATGTAGGTTCAAACTTGCCTTTCTTTTCTCGATCTACTTGGACTTTCATGTTTTCTTTGAGGACCATGTCACCTGGCTGAAAGTGTCATGGAAGCACCTTCTTGTTGAAATTCCTTTTGAGATGAGTTTGATAGACTGTGAGATGATCATAGGCTTGTTGTCACTTTTTGTCTAAAAGATCTAGCTGGGTGAGTCGAGCTACTCTATATTCTTCATCTGATATTTTCCCTTGCAAAGATATGCGCAAGGAGGGAAGTTCAACCTCTATAGGTAGTACCGCTTTGACACCATAGACTAGGGAGTATGGAGTTGTGCCTGTGGATGTACGAAAGGAATTTTGATAGGCCCATAGGGCTGGATTTATTTGTAGGTTCCAATCACGGCCGGAATCATTGACAACTTTCTTTAGAATTTTGAGGAGGGTTTTGTTAGTTGCCTTTGCCTGGCCGTTACCTTGTGGGAAATATGGGCTAGAAAAGCAGTGATGGATGTGAAGGGAAGTGCATAATTCTTCCATGTTGAGATTTTCAAAGTTACCTCCGTGGTCGGTGAAGATGGTGGATGGGATGCCGAAGCGACAAACAATGTGGTACAAGATGAACTTGGAGACCTGAACTCCTGTAGCTGAGACTAGGGGGACTACTTCCACCCATTTAGTGAAATAGTTTGTAGCTGTTATTATCCATTGATGTCCATCAGATGAGAGGGGTGTGATAGTTCCAACTAGATCAAGGCCCCAACAAGCGAAAGGCCAAGGTGATGCAATAGGCCGTAGATCTTGTGCTGGAGCGTGCACAAGATTTGCATGCTGCTGACATGGGAGACACTTTCTAACAAAGTTGCAGGAGTCTTCTTCAATGGTAGGCCAATAGTAGCCTACTCTAAGGATTTGTCGCGCTAGGACAATACCACTCGTGTGGGCACCGCAAAGTCCAGAGTGTACTTCCTTTAACACCATCGCGGTCTCATTTTGGTCTAAACATCGAGAGAGAGTATCGTGATAACCCTGACGATATAGGGTATTGGCTATGATAACATAGCGGGATGATTTTTGAATGAGGTTCTGGCGTTGGGTACGTGTGAGGTGAGGGGATATGATACCATCGTTAAGGTAAGCGTGAATCTCATGGTACCAAGGGGATTGGGGACCAACCAAGATACAAACACGGTTTGAATCCTCATTCACATAGGCGGGTGTGAGGAGCTGCTCCACTAAAAACTCATACTGTGTAGCTACTTGGGGAATTTCCAAGAGCGAGCCTATAGTAGCCATAGCATCTGCTGCTTTGTTCTGTATTCGAGGCACTTGTGTAAACTGAAGCTTTGTAAAATGTTGGGTTAGCTGATCAACTAGCTCTTTGTAGGGTAATAGCTTTTCATCTTTGGTTTGATATTCATTTAAGGCTTGCTTGATGATGAGCTGAGAATCGCCAAAGATTTGTAGCTCAACAATGTTCCTTTCTGTAGCTATCTTTAATCCTGCTATGAGGGCCTCATATTTAGCTATATTGTTGGTGCTAGGGAATTGTAGCTTGAAGGCTTTTGGAATGTAATCTCCTTGAGGTGTGACCAACAATATTCCTGCCCCTGATCCATGAGATGTGTATGAGCCATCAAAATAAAGTTTCCATGGGGGTTGTTCTTCAATTAGATAGATATGCTCATTTGGAAATTCTGTGATCAATGGATAAGCATCTATTAGAGGTGCATCAGCTAGGTGATCTGCTATAGCTTGCCCTTTGATTGCCTTTCTATCCACATACTGGATGTCAAATTCACTAAGGAGCATAACCCATTTGGCCAAACGGCCTGTAAGTGCTGTTCTAGAGAGCATATACTTGAGAGGTTCAATCTTGAAGACTAGTTGGATGGTATGACTTAGCATGTAATGGCAAAGCTTTTGAGTTGAGAAAACAACTGCCAAACAAGCTTTTTCCATAGGAGTGTAATTGAGTTCATAACCAACTAGGGTTCTACTGATGTAGTAGATGGCTCTTTCTCTGTTGTAGTCATCAAGTTGTGCTAGAAGTGCCCCTAGAGCAGTAGGTGTTGCTGATATGTACAAAATCAGGGGATGACCAAGAACTGGTGGAACCAAGATAGGGGGATTGATGAGATACTACTTGAGATGGTCGAAGCTGCGCTGACACAAAGGATCCCACTTGAAGTTATCATCCTTCTTCAATAAATGTGAAAATGGTGTACACTTATCTGCAAGCTGGGAGATGAAGCGTCGAACAGATTGGAGCTTTCCTTGAAGAGAGCGAAGCTGTCGCAATATCTGGGGAGGAGGCATGTCTAAGATAGCCTTGACCTTCTTGGGGTCGATCTCTATACCTTGTTTAGAAACTATGAAGCCTAGAAGCTTGCCAGATGTGACCCCAAAGACACATTTCTTGGGATTCAGCATGAGATGATATTTGGCTAACCTATCAAAGACTTTCTCTAGGTCAGCAAGATGATCCATGAAGGTATGAGACTTTACCAAGATATCATCCACATAATCCTCTAAAAAGCTATGGATGAGATCATGAAAAATGGTTGTCATAGCTCTTTGATAGGTAGCCCCAGCATTCTTTAGGCCAAAAGGCATCATGTTGTAGCAAAAGGTTCCCTAAGGGGTAGTGAATGCTATCTTATGCTGATCCTCTTCTGCAATCTTGATTTGATTATACCCAGAAAATCCATCCATGAGGGAAAAAATTTCATGTTCATCTGTAAGATCTACAATCATATCTATGTTGGGCAAGAGAAAATCATCTTTTGGACAAGCTTTGTTAAGATCTCTAAAATCAGTGCAGATTCCAATGTCACCGAAAGGTTTAGTGACAGGGACCATGTTGGAGATCCACTCTGAGTAGTCGATAGGTTGGATAACCTTAGCAGCTAACATTCTTTCTAATTCAGCTTTGACCAATAATGCCACCTTGGGGTGCATTTTTCTAAGCTTTTGTCTGACGGTCTTGATCTTTGGATCAATTGCAAGATGATGAACTACAAGCTTTGGATCAAGTCCTGGCATGTCCTGATATGACCATGCAAATCGGCCAATGTTCTCTCTTAAGACCTCAAAGAGGAGGTCAGCTTGGTCTTGTGATAGGGATGCAGCAATGTGAACAAGTCTGGGGATCTCTAAAGAACCAATGTTGACTTCTTGAGTATCCTCAATTAGAATAGAAGACACCTCTGGTCGATTATCTTGAGGAGGCAATGCTAAATCCTCATGTTCTTCTTGTGGCTCTAGATTTTCTTGCTGAGGGGTTCTCTTCATTACCTTAGCTAGTCTCAGATTCACCTTAGTTCCAGTTTTGGGTGTATCGGAACTAGGTTGGGGATTTTCTCCAAAATACCCCTTGGAATCTAGCTTGTAGATATAGGCAGAATCTGGCTTTGTTTTCTTGTGAGGAGTTTCAGCTCCCATGAATCTTAGAAGTGCCTCCTCTGATGTGAACTCATCGATGTGTATGACACTTGGTTGGTCCCAATCTATGAGTTGTGGATGGGCGAGTGGTAGGTCAATGAGGTGGATGGATAGTTCTTGGAGAACAGAGTCTCTAAGGGAGATTTGGTCTAGGATATCTTCGTAGGCTCTCTTTTCAACTTCCTCAGGAATGTCTTCTATTTCGACAAGGTTGCGATGAATGTTCAAAAAAGCGTGACCGTTCTCATTGGTGCCCCCAATTGTGGGTATGCCAAAGCCAAGACCTGACTTCGATTCCCACTTGTGTGCGTCGATGGGGCACTGCATGCCTCTTTCTTCTGGTCCTAGACCACCACCTTGATAGTTCCATTTGTTAGTGATGAGCTTATGTTCTTGGGGATACTTTTGGCTGAAGTGATCAAGGTGTGTTTGATTTCCTTGAGGTGCATCCTTATGTAACCATTTGTTGATATCTGGAGTGAGCTCCTCATGAAGAGGGATTTTCGAGGATACAAAGGTTGTTGGGCCAAACTGTTTGTATCGAGGAGGTGGAATCTCCTTAGCTTTGTGATATGTCGGTCGTCCATGGACATGTGGATCAAGTGGGAGTGCCTCGACAGCAAATGCATCTGACAGACTATACTCTCCACAACCTTTGTTATTGATCTTCACGGTAGACAGGGTAGAGGCAAGGATGGTTTCTGGGTCATTATAAGTGTGGGATGAGCTAGCGATGGATGGGTCGATATCAATTCCAGGGCAATGGTTTGTATATGAAGCTTCAACCGCATTGCAGTAAGCAAAGGGTTCTAGATTAGCATGGATGGTTACCTCAGTGCCTTGATGCGGAAATTTGATGCACTGATGGTAAGTGGATGGAACGGCTTTCATGGCATGAATCTATGGGCGACCGAGGAGGATGTTAAATGGTAGGTTTAGATCAATAACATGGCAGAGTGTCTCTTGGATGACTGGCCCAACCTTGATTGGCAGCAAAATAGTCCCTTCTGTGGTTCTTTCCAAGTTGTCATAAGCTTTGATGGTGATAACCTCATTGATGATATCTGCTTCAGTATACCCAGCTTGTTTTATGAATTTTAGGGTGCAAATATTCAAGGCTGATCCATTATCTATCATTACTCTTTTCACAGCAAAGTTGGATACCATGATGGCTATTCGAAGCAGAAGGGTGTGATCTGGCTCGACCACGGGTATGTCGGTGGGTTTGAACGATAGGGCACATGAGGATGAGAGGTGTCCAACAAGATTATGAAAATCAGTAGCATTGATATCAGAAGGGACACGGGATTCTATGAGAGCACTGTCAAGGATGTTCTTGTACACAGGACTAGTGCGAAGAAGGTCTAAAATGGAGATTTGGGATGGCATGTTCCCAAGGTGTTCCAAGATATTGTACTGGCTTTTTGATGGAGCTGATGGTGTTGGTGTAACAGGTGGGCCTGCGATGTTAAATCGCGCTCTTCGAGTGGTGACTGCACACTCATTGTTTGGTCCTTGGATATTGATAACATTGACGGAAGGCTCTTTCTCGTATATACAACCTATAAGGCTACCATAGTCTATATAGGATGAAGTGTGGTCATTGTTCTTCCCATGCTATTGGTTTGGCTAACAGTTGTTGGTGTTGTTGTTGTTGGTTTGGATAGGTGCTTTTCCAAGATTTTGGTTGTGGTGTGGAGGAAAAGCATTTTGATAGATCTGTAAGCCTGCATTGGGAGAGGTTTGGGCACCAACAGTGATTTTCTTCTGATCAATGAGGTCCTGCACATAGTCTTTCAGTTTCATGCATCTGAGGGTAGTGTGACCTTTTACCCTATGAAATTTGCAGTACTCATTATCTTTGTACCATGCAGCTTTGGATTGGCTTGGGTCAATTTTTTGGGTAGGAGGAAATTTGATGAGGTTTTCCTTGACTAATTTCTCAAAAATGACATCCAATGGCTCACCAAGGGGTGTATAGTTTATAGGTGTAGGTTGGAATCTAGGCTTTTGTCTTGCAGCTACATTGATGGCATTAGCTTGATTGCTAGACCCTTGGAAGTTGGGTCTTGGATTGTGATTTTGATAGCTTTGGTTATCCTTTTGTTGGTAGTTGATAGCTTGTTGATTGTTTGGTTGATATGGTGGGTTGGACTGGTTGTGAGAAGGACCAACAATATTCACATGTCTGGTGTCAGTGACGCCATCTGTTGCAACGTGCTTGTTTTTGTTCCAATACCTAGACTTATCATTGGAATGTGATTGATTTTGGTTGGATTCCTTGTAAATCTTGACCACACCATATTTAATGAGTCCTTGCTCAAGGATCATTCCTTTCTCTTTGATATCTTTGTAGGTCTGCAAACAGTTCATGGTCATGTGGTGAGCCAAGCTAGGATGGGCATTATCAATAAACATTTTCACCACATGGCATTCTGGAAAGGTGCAGGATATGCGGGTGGTAAGGGATTGCCATCTTTGCAGGTATTCGGCAAGGCTTTCTCCACCTCTTTGCTTGGTGTGGACAAGATCAACTATTGATAGCTCTGTTTCAACAAGATGGGCATATTGGGCTACAAATGCCTCAGATAATTCAGCAAAGTTTTTAATTGTGCCATAGGGGATTCTATAAAACCATTCAAGAGCTGGTCCAACCAAGCTTTTGGGAAAAAGGTGCAAGAGGAAGACATCATTGTATGCTACGTCCTGGCAGTGCATGTAAAATTCTTTGATATGTGTGACAGGGTCTCCCTTTCTTATGAATTTGTCAAATTTGGGTACCTCAAAGTGTTTGGGAAATGGTTTCATGGTAATGGCTCTGTCAAATGGGTAAGGACACACATTCTCAAACTTGAATGTCTTCGGAGAATTCCCTTCTTGGATGGCTTTCAGAGCTATCTTCATTTGCTCCCATTCTGAATTGATAGGTGATGGCTGGGGTGCCCCCAATGTAGGAGTGCCTTGAGGTAGGTATGTGCTAGATGGGGCCACTGAATATGGATGGCTATAAGGGATTTGCTGATAGGGATTGTACATTGTTTGGGCAGCTGAATGGTGGATGATAGGTTGCTGAGGGGGAGGTGGTGCATATTGCTGCATGTGCTGCGAGGCTTGCTGTTGATATGGGATTTGAGGTTGGGATTGAGGAACATAAGCTGGCTATGGGATAAATGGTTTTCTTTATGGAGGTAAGGTATAAGATGGTTGAGAGGCTTGGGGAAAGGATCGGGGGGCTTGTGGGGTTTGACCAATATATGTGGGTTGTGCCCCCATTTGGGATGGTATTTGCAAATAATTGGTGGTTGGCTGGGGTGGTGGATTACCTCCCAGGAGTGGCATTGAAAAGTAGTTGGTAATAGGGGGTAATGGATTAGTTGGTGGTGGAGGTGGTGGGAATTGAAAGCGTGGGCATAGAACTGATGGGGTTTGATAGCTTTGTG
Source organism: Cupressus sempervirens (assembly GCA_028749045.1). Lineage (NCBI taxonomy): Eukaryota > Viridiplantae > Streptophyta > Pinopsida > Cupressales > Cupressaceae > Cupressus > Cupressus sempervirens. The sequence continues at coordinate 1,053,222,065 of CM053787.1, forward strand.
GCTAGATTTGGAAGCTTGGTAGAGTGGTGGTGGGAGCTGGGGTCACTTGCGAGCTTGGTAGAAAATTGGCAGTAGCTTGTGGGATTTGATAGCTTTGTGGAGTAAGGGTAGTAGCTTGTGGATTTGTGGCTGATGGTATTGACCTCCAAAGACCTAATAGAAATGATGGGATTGTGCTTTGGGCTGTGGTGAACAAGCTAGGGGTGATGAAAGGTTGATTACTTGGCCCCATGGGTGGCATCTCTATTGTATATTGCTAAGTTTGGCCAAAGATGCTAGCACTAATTTGAGAGATGGGTGGATTTGGAAGGCTGGGTTGGGGAGCAGCAACAACAATAGTGAAGGGAGTGAACGGTGAGGTGTTTTGGGTAAAGGGGGTTTGGTGTGGAGACGTATGAACCAAGGATGGAGTGGTGGTGGCTGGGTTGGCTTGCGGCATGGAGATTTCAACTTGGGTGGATGATGGTATGTTTGGGTCTGTTGGATCATATGGATTGGCTGGAGGCTCTTCTTTTGGCATATATTGAGGATAATTTAGATCATAAGAGCCTATGGGTGGTGGCAGCTGCCCAAATAATGGGTAAAATGGATTTGATAATGGAGGGGGTCTTCCAAAGTCAAAGGTTCCTACATTGTCCCTTCGAAAATTAGCCATGATTGTCTCTTTGTTCTTGTCTATAATGGTGTTTACCAATACTGCATTTCATGGTTGGTTCATGAAAGCTTCAATGTCAGTAGGTGATGGCATAGCTTTTTCTGGACTGAAGGATGGCTGAGTGCTCAAGGGGGGTGATGCTGTTTGGTCCAAATGATAGGGCTCCATTGTTTCTTTCTTCTTGGCTAAGCGAGTGACGGGTGGCATGAAGATGCAGAATGTTCCTAGGGATGAGATGCAACAAATGTTGGTGGATGCAAAAGGGGGGAAGGCTTTTCTATGCAAATGATTTTCTAGGTTGAGGCAAAGCTATATGAAAAAACCTAGGGAGGATTGGGTTGGGGATTCTAACTTCAAAGATATGTTGCCAAAGCACAAAAAGTCTGCTTTCCTATGTGCAAGCTTGGTGGTGATTGTGTCAACTTAAAGATAGACTGATGATCTTTTAGGAAGAACACGAGATTGACCACTTATGGATCTCAAGCTTTAGCCCAAGGTGATGAGGGATAACAAGTGACAAAGCTAGATTACCCTAGACAAAGCTCTGTCAAAGGGATAACCTTGGTGAGATTGGTGGATTTGGAAGATTTTAGGAATGGAAAACTTTTGGCAAGGTAACAACAAATTTTGAAGGCTTGGATGTGAAGATTTTGGATTGCTAGCTAGATGGTTTGATTCTAAATGAGATGGATGAACTAATAATGCTTAAGGGGATAACCTAAGATGGCTGGCTTTTCTACAAAGATGACTCTAAAGTGAAGCTTATCTAAGAAGATGTGGAGAAACAAGGGTGTCTAATCATAAAAATCATGCCTAGTTGGTAAGGCATAAGCAGAATTAACTCATGGATGTTGGCTAAATTTGGTGGTGCACTCTAACCAGACCTCTTGAAGTGCTTCGTCGGTAGCTTTGTCCTCTACTTTGTGGAGTTTGGCGATTCGCAGGCTTGGTGTTATTTCTTTTCTCTTGGTTGAAAGTTCTTGGTATGCTAGAGATGGCTTGAGTTTGACTTTGTGAAACTTCTATTTGGGTTTGGGTTGTTTCAACATAAATTTCTGAATTTTCTTGGCTTTGAGAGATCTCATTTGTTTTTCTTTGACTCGTTCAACTTCTAAAATAGGCAGTGACTATGCTAAGTGTGCCCTCAGCTAGGATTGACCAAGTTTGGCAAACATTCATTCAACAAGTAAAATAAAAACAAGCAATAGATAGGAACACCCAGATAGAAGTTTATGGTTCTCAGAATGTGATACTCGCGTCGAAGAGTGTGTATGTTCTACAAATATTTCGATCAGTCACTTCAAACACATTAACATCTTAGATAGTTTTTTGCAAAGCTGACAGTTGGTTTAGCTAGGGAGTCCTCAATATACGCAAGGTACATGAGGCCCAAATCCATAGATGAGACCAAAAAGATGTCACACAGCCGAGAGGAGTGGTAACCCACTTCTCCTCTTTCACTTTTCAAGGGTATAAAGTTCTTTGAGGCTTAGCCCAAGTGACAAAATCTTGATCCCAAGAGATGTGTCTTTCAATTCACCTCCCCATTCTTATACTCCACTGGAACGCTGGAGTTGAGGTCGTCCAAGGGATGATGAAATCCCCAAACAGGCCTCCTAAAAAACAAAAAGGTTTTGGATCCTAATCTTATGCACCCAAGATGGCCTCGAAAGACAACAAGGGGAGAGAAGACTTGGATGACCTTGGGCTAAAAGACACGCTTGTTCTTTTACCAACTGACTCTTATGTGTGCTAATCTAGACTTTGCAAGCACTCATGTTTAAGAGACAATGTTCAATTCCAACTTGAAGCACCAACAAAAGTAAATCGATCAAAGAATGCAAACAATAAGAAGAGTTGGGGTCAACAAAAGAAAATGCGTGTGCTCGAAGGCCCTCTACGTGAAGTATCGATTAATTTTCTTTAAAGCATTCAAAATTGAGTGTGAGTTTGTTTTAATCCCAAAACAAAAGTGTGTGAGATTCGATTTCAAGCACGCGCCGAAGGCTCTCCACATCAGTTGTTGTTCAATTTTAGTGCCCAAACTTGAAGTGTGATCGATTTAATCTAGAGTTTTGGTCATTTAAATTTTTTGATAAAGTTAAAGCAAACGTACAAAGACCAAGTGAGTGAGTTAGATTGTAGAACATTTAACATCTTTTTCAAGTAGACCCATCTCCATAAATGGCGCTAAGATTGCAACCAATGGTTGAATTGATGGGTGATTAGAAAAGAGGTGAGTCCAAGGAACTACTCAAATTGATTTTTGCAAATTTGTATTTAACTTAACAAAGTTTCTTAAATATCCAAAAATCAAACTTTACCTAAATTGCATATGGAAAAAAGATTTTTTTTGTTCAATTTTAGAAGCTCCAAATAAAGTGTTTGATATTGTAATGGTTAATTGATCATTGACATTCAAGATTGGATTTGTTGTTTTAAGCATGCATTCCAAAGAAAATTGATTTTAATCTATGACATTCAAGAGTGTGTTTTGAGCAACATTCATTCAATGAAAAATGTGTTTAACCATTCAAGTTTATTTTAGCAACATGCATTCAAAGACAAATGGTTAAACATTCAAGTTCATTTTTTAGCAACATGAGAACCTGCAAGAAACATGGTTAGTGGTTCCATATGTGCTCCAACCTGCAATGAGACAAAAAAAACAATTTAGTTAGTTACCTAAAATCCTCAAAACTGAAAGCTTAACTATGGAAAAAAAAATTTTAACTTTTTTTGCTATTTTTCTTATGCGTAAAAATGCTTAAAATGGTCTAAATTCTATGGAAACACTAAAAGTCAAATTTTGATTTATACTCTTTTTTTTTTCCAAATTTTCTTTTTTTTAAACTACAAAGTCCAGAAATAAAGATTTTAGAATAGAAGTGCAATAGAGACAAGCGAAGATGATAGTTCATCAGGCGTAGATGCCAAACTGCGGAAACAAAAATTTCGTTGTGAAGATGATAGTTTACAAGTGCAGACGCCATACTGCAGAGACGACACTACGCGAAAAAAAAATTTGAAAAATGCAAATTTTATCCCGATTTTCTTTTTTTTTAACAAGTGCAGAAATAAAGATTTTAGAACAGAAGTGCAACAGAGACAGACGAGGATGACAGTTCATCAAGCGTAGACGCCAAACTGTGGAGACAACAATTTGGTTGCGGAGACAACAGTTTGCAGGCATAGACGCCAAACTGCGGAGACGACACTGCACGAAAAAAAAGGCTAAAAAACACAAATTTTTTTCAAATTTTTTTTTTTTTTTTTAAACTACAAAGTGCAGAAATAAAGATTTTAGAACAGAAGTGCAACAGAGATAGGCGAAGATGACAGTTCATCAGGCATAGACGCCAAACTGTGAAAACAACACCATGCAAAAAAAAAGGCTGAAAAATACGAATTTTTTCCAAATTTTTGTTTTTTTTTTTAAACTACAAAGTGCAGAAATAAAGATTTTAGAACAGAAGTGCAATAGAGACAGGTGTAGACGCCAAACTGCGGAGACGACAATTTGCAGGCGCACACGCCAAACTACAAAAACGAAACTGCATGAAAAAAAAAGCTGAAAAACGTGGACTTTTTCCAAATTTTTTTTTTTTTTTTTTAAACTACAAAGTGCAGAAATAAAGATTTTAGAACAGAAGTGCAACAAAGACAGACGAAGATGACAGTTCATCAGGCGCAGACGCCAAACTGTGGAGACGACACTGTGTGAAGAAAAAGCTGAAAAACACAAATTTTTTTCATTTTTTTTTTTAACTACAAAGTGCTGAAATAAAAATTTTAGAACAGAATTGCAATAGAGATAGGCGAAGACGACAGTTCATCAGGTGCAGACGCCAAATTGTGGAGACGACAATTTGGTTTCGAAGACGATAGTTTGCAAGCGCAGATGCCAAACTATAGAGATGACACTGCGCGAAAAAAAAAAGAGATGAAAAACGCGGATTTTTTTCAAAAATTTTTCCTTTTTTTTTTAAACTACAAAATGTAGAAATAAAGATTTTAGAACAGAAGTGCAATAGAGATAGGCGAAGATGACAGTTCATCAGGCGCAGCCGCCAAACTGCGGAGACGACAATTTGGTTGCAGAGACGACAGTTTGCATGCGCAGACGCCAAACTGCGGAGACAACACTGCGTGAAAAAAAGCTGAAAAATATAGATTTTTTCTCAAGTTTTTTTTTTCAACTACAAAGTGCAAAAATAAAGATTTTAGAACAGAAGTGCAATAGAGACAAGCGAAGACAATAGTTCATCAAGCGCAAATGCCAAACGACGAAGACGACAATTTGGTTGTGGAGACGACAGTTTGCAGGCACAGATGCCAAACTGCAGAGAAAACACTACGTGAAAAAAAAACTGAAAAATGCGAATTTTATCCAGAATATATATATATATATATATATATATATATATATATTTTGACTACAAAGTGCAGAAATAAAGATTTTAGAACAAAAGTGCAACAGAGATAGGCGAAGATGATAGTTCATCAGGTGCAGATGCCAAACTACAGAGACGACAATTTGGTTGCGGAGACCACAGTTTGCAGGCACAGATGCCAAACTGCGGAGATGACACTACACAAAAAAAAGAGGAGAAAAACGCAAAATTTTTCCAATTTTTTTTTTAACTAGAAAGTGGAGATAAAGATTTTAGAACAGAAGCACAATAGAGATAGGCGAAGATGAGAGTTCATCAGGCGCAGACGCAAAACTGCGGAGAAACAATTTGGTTGCAGAGACGACAATTTGCAGGTGCAGACACAAAACTGCGGAGACGACACTACACGAAAAAAAGAGTTAAAAAATGCGAATTTTTTTTTTTTTTTTTAACTACAATGTGCAGAAATAAAAATTTTAGAACAGAAGTGCAACAGAGACAGGCGAAGACGATAGTTCATCAGGCATAGACGCCAAACTACGAAAATAATAATTTGGTTGTGGAGACGACAGTTTGCAAACGCAGATGCCAAACTGCGAAGACGACACTGCATGAAAAAAAAGCTGAAAAACTCAGATTTTATACATAATTTTTTTTCTTTTTAACTACAAAGTGTAGAAATAAAGATTTTAGAACATAAGTGCAATAGGGATAGGTGAAGACGACAGTTCATCAGGCACAAACGCCAAACTACGAAGATGACAATTTGGTTGTGGAGATGACAGTTCGCAAGCGCAGACGCCAAACTGCGGAGACGACACTGCGTGAAAAAAAGAATTTGAAAATTTTGGATTTTATCTATAATATATATTTTTTTTTTTTAAACTACAAAGTGCAAAAATAAATATTTTAGAACATAAGTGCAACAGGGATAGGTGAAGACGACAATTTATCAGGCGCAGATGCCAAACTGTGGAGACAACAATTTGGTTGGGGAGACAACAGTTTGCAAGCACAGATGCCAAACTGCGGATACGACACTGTGCGAAAAAAAGCTGAAAAACGCAAATTTTTTTCAATTTTTTTTTTTAATTACAATGTGCAGAAATAAAGATTTTAGAACAGAAGTGCAACAGAGACAGGCGAAGATGATAGTTCATCAGGCACAGACGCCAAACTATGGAGACGACAATTTGATTGCGGAGACGATAGTTTGCAGGCACAGACGCCAAACTGCGAAGATGACACTGTGCGAAAAAAAGAGTTGAAAAACATAGATTTTTTTTTGAATTTTAATTTTTTATTTTTTTAACTACAAAGTGCAGAAATAAAAATTTTAGAACATAAGTGCAACAGAGACAGGTGAAGACGACATTTCATCAAACGCAGACGCCAAATTGCGAAGACGACAATTTTGTTGTGGAGACGACAATTTGCAGGTGCAGATGCCAAACTGCGGAGACGACACTACGCGAAAAAAAAAGCTGAAAAACGTAGATTTTATCCAGATTTTTTTTTTTACCTACAAATTGTAGAAATAAAGATTTTAGAATAGAAGTGCAATAGAGATAGGCGAAGACGATAGTTCATCAGGCGCAGACGCCAAACTGCGGAGACAACAACTTGGTTGCGGAGACGACAGTTTGCAGGTGCACACGCCAAACTACGAAAATAACACTGCGCGAAAAAAAAATTAAAAAAAGTGGATTTTTTCCAGAATTTTTTTTTTTTTTTTTTTAAACTATAAAGTGCAGAAATAAAGATTTTAGAATAAAAGTGCAATAGAGATAGGCGAAGATGATAGTTCATTAGGCGCAGACGCCAAACTGCGGAGATGACAATTTGGTTGCGGAGACAATAGTTTACTGGCGTAGATGCCAAACTGCGAAAATGACACTACGTGAAAAAAAAAGCTGAAAAACGTGGATTTTTTCCAAAAAAATTTTTTTAACTACAAAGTGCAAAAATAAAGATTTTAGAATAGAAGTGCAACAGAGACAAGCGAAAATGACAGTTCATCAGGCATAACGCCAAACTATGGAGACAACACTGTGCGAAAAAAAATGCTGAAAAATGCAAATTTTTTCAAATTTTTTTTTTTTTTTAACTACAAAGTACAGAAATAAAGATTTTAAAACAGAAGTACAACAGAGATAAGCGAAGATGACAGTTCATTAGGCGCAGATGCCAAACTATGGAGACGATAATTTGGTTGCGAAGATGACAGTTTGCAGGCGCAAACGCCAAACTGCGGAGACGACACTGCGCGAAAAAAAAAGCTGAAAAACGTGGATTTTTTCCAATTTTTTTTTTTTTTAAACTACAAATTGCAGAAATAAAGATTTTAGAATAGAAGTGCAACAGAGACAAGCGAAGACGACAGTTCATTAACCGCAGACGCCAAACTTCGGAGACGACACTACGCGAAAAAAAGCTTAAAAAAATGAATGTTTTCAAGAATTTTTATTTATTTTTAACTACAAAGTGCAGAAATAAAGATTTTAGAACAGAAGTGCAACAGAGACAGGCAAAGACGACAATTCATCAGGCACAGATGCCAAACTGCGGAGATGACACTTTGGTTGCAGAGACGACAGTTTGCAGGCACAGACATCAAACTACGGAGACGACACTGCGCGAAAAAAAAAGCTAAAAAATGCGAATTTTTTTCAAACTTTTTTTTTTAACTACAAAGTGCAGAAATAAAGATTTTAGAATAGAAATGCAATAGAGACAGGTAAAGATGACAATTCATCAAGCGTAGACGCCAAACTGCGGAGACAATAATTTGGTTGCGGAGATGACAGTTTGCAGGTGCAGACGCCAAACTGCGAAGATGACATTGTGTGAAAAAAAAAGCTGAAAAACGCTAATTTTTTCAAATTTTTTTTTAATTTTAACTACAAAGTGTAGAAATAAAGATTTTAGAAGAGAAGCGCAATAGAGACAGGCAAAGATGACAGTTCATCAGGCACAAACGCCAAACTGCAGAGACGACAATTTGGTTGTGGAGACGACAGTTTATAGGCGCAGACGCCAAACTGCGGAGATAACACTACGCGAAAAAAAAACTGAAAGATGCGAATTTGTTTCAAAATTTTTTTTTTAAAATTACAAAGTGCAGAAATAAAAATTTTAGAATAGAAGTGCAACAGAGACAGGCGAAGACCACAGTTCATCAGGTGTAGATGCCAAACTGCGGAGATGACAATTTGGTTGTAGAGATGACAGTTCATCAGGCATAGACGGTAAATTGCGGAGACGACACTACACGAAAAAAGAGCTGAAAAATGCAAATTTTTTCAGAAATTTGTTTTTTTTAACTACAATGTGCAAAAATAAAGATTTTAGAACAGAACTGCAACAGAGACAGGTGAAGACGACAGTTCATCAGACGCAGACGCCAAACTGTGGAGACGACAATTTGGTTGCGAAGATGACAGTTTGCAGGCATAGGCGCCAAACTGCAGAGACGACACTGGGCGAAAAAAATGCTGAAAAACACAGATTTTTTTTAGAATTGTTTTTTTTTTTTAACTACAAAGTGTAGAAATAAAAATTTTAGAACAAAAGTGTAATAGAGACAGGTGAAGATGACAGTTCATCAAGTGCAAATGCCAAACTACGGAGATGACAATTTGGTTGCGGAGATGGCAGTTTGCAGGTGCAAATGCCAAAGTGCAGAGATGACACTGGGCGAAAAAAAAAGCTGAAAAATGCGAATATTTTTTAGAATTTTTTATTTTTTTTTATTTTTCAATTTTTTTTAATTTTTTAACTACAAAGTTCAAAAATAAAGATTTTAAAATAGAAGTGCAATAGAGACAGGCGAAGACGAAAATTCATCAGGCGCAGATGCTAAACTATGGAGATGACAATTTGGTTGTGGAGACGACAGTTTGCAGTCGCAGACGCCAAACTACGGAGATGACACTGTATGAAAAAAAAGTTAAAAAACATGAATTTTAAATTATTTTTTATTGTTATTTTTGAATTTTTGAGGGTACGTCTTCTTTCCAAGTGTGTTCTTTTATCTGCAAAAATAAGCAAAACACCCTTACAACACACTCAAACAAGAACAAACATTAGATGGTTAGTTTAAAACAACATATAGATAGAAATTGATGAAAAAAATGACCCATAGCGGGGTCCCACCGGGCGTGCCAAAATGTAGAACAAGATCTAGTATGCAAAGAACATTAACAATAAAGTAAACATTCACAAACCAAAACTAAATTCACATATATGTTTAAATAAAAAAAAGCAAACAAAAAGTGCAAACCTCACAAGAGAAAACACTCCATTCTTTCTTGATTTTGTAGATGTATCCTTTGATGTGGATGTATGCTCAAGATGCTCAAAGCTGCTTCAATGGAGGTGGGTAATGGCAAATTGGTAGCTTTGTGAGTTCTCAATTTGACATTATAAGGGTAAGATTGATGGCTTTGGTTCTCAAAATAGCATAGTAACTTTAGCTCAAAGATTGTTGATGAAATGGCTTGGGATGCGATTCAATTTATAGGCCAAGGGGTAGAGGGATGGAGGGCTTAGATGCAAGGATGGGGAGATGGTTAAGGAGGGCTAAGATGCACTCAAAGGGGAGCACATGGATTGTTCTTGTTTAGCACCAATGGGAAGGTGACACTTGTCACAAGGACGATGAGTGTGAGAGGGTAGGGTAAGGGGTTTGTTAAAGGCATGATGAGTGGGGTTGAGTATGTAAAAGAGATGTAAGAGGAATGAGTGTGGAAGAGGGAAGAGTGTGAAAGATGGATGTAAGAGTCATGAGTGGGCTTGTAAGAGTCTTTTATTGTTTGTAAGAGCACTCATGACTTGGTGGTTGAGATTTTTGAGAGGAGACTTTGGTTTGGTTTAAGAAAGTCTTAAACTTGTTTAGGGAATGTGACAACATTAGGGGGTGGATTAGGCTTGGGTTTAGGATTAGACTAGGGATGTTAGAGATGTGCAAGTGGATGGCATTAATGAGAGTGGGTGAGTTAGTGGCTAAGCTTGGTTAGTATGGGTGGATGGGGTGGATTAGGCTAAATGGAGGATTAGGGATAGTTAGGAGTTTTTGGATTTGAAGATTTTATTTATCAAATAGATTTATTTAATAAATGAGGAGTTTTGGAATTAGATAGAAGAATAGAATTTAATTGATAAATAATAGGTTTATTTGATTTATCAATTAGGACTATAGATGATTAATTAAATTAATCAGCTAGGGATGGCAAAGGATTAATTAAATAAGAATTTAATTAATGATGCCTTTAGAGATGGCTAAATTAGATTACCAAAGCGATGTAATCAAATTTAGGTGTCTACACCTCCTTCCCTTTATCACTCTTGTTTGGAGTTGTCTCCTATTGTGAAGACTCTCCTTCTGAAGCCTTAGTCTCTATAGATCATGTAGCTTTCTCTTCACTTCTTGGGAAGTCTATTGTGCATATTCTATCATCTATCCCTCTTTTGATGCGTTATTAGTAGCCCTCAACTTTGGTTTCTCTTGTGGTGATGGTTCCTTTTGAACTTTTTTCTCTTATAAACTCAAAGGTGGGGGAGTTATTGAACCCTTATCTACAACCATAATATGTGGTGGAGATGGAGGAGTGAGATCAGGAACTTGTGTTTCTAGTGGCATCTGCATCTAGTATTCTTATTGGAGTTCATCTATAGAGGTGTCTCTAATTTTATTTCCAACCAACTTTGTACCCATGGGAATGAAATCAAAATCCTTCATGGAGAAAACATACTCACCTCCTTCCCTTTGCTCATTCATCCACTGTTGCACTTCATCTTCTAAAGAAGAGAGTTCTAATGGTTCTACTTGGGTGGATAATAGGGTACTAGTGGCACTCTTTCTTCTTTCCAACTCTACAACTTTTACTAATCAAGTTCTTCTTTGTTGGGGTACCTGTTGCTCCTCCTCTTCTGATTTTATTTCTTCCTCATCTTCTTCTTTCTCTAGAATAGTTTTAGGAATAGATGGATTAGGTACTAATCTTCTACTGATCCTTTGTCTTTTCTTCATCTTAATCTTCATCCTCTTTTGTTTCTTGGAGATAGAAGGAGAAGGGGGCTCTTCTTGTACTAGATGACTAGAGGCTTTTGGAATCTCTCCCTCTTTTGGTTGGCTTGGCACAATAGGAGGCAATCGAGGTTCATCCTTGATTTGAGAGGCTCCAATACCTTGGGACTCTTGTGACCTTTGTTCATGCTGCTAAGAAGACACATGTTCTACAACCTGTTCTATCTGAAGGGTGATAATATCCCACTTGGCGATCAAGTTGGTAGACTGTCTCTGGCCTAATAGGAGACTAGAGTGCAAAGATAAGAACTATGACTTTCCTTCCTTTACTCTTTCTAGGCAAGCATGTGCATGGAAGATTATAGTATCAGGAATCAAATCAAGTGGAAAAGGTTTCTTTATCCAGTCCTTTGTCATTCTAATGACATGTCTCATCGATGATTGATGTCATCTCCTTCCTCTCTATCAATGTCTGCATTCAGAATGGTTCTTTCACTGACCTTATTTGTATCTAACAAGGAATCCAGTAATTCTTTAGAGTCTTGTAGCCTTATCTCATCAAGGATAGTCAAAGGGAGAGCCTTTTCTACTAGATACAAAGTCATCCTACAATAGTCACTAATGCAGGCATCATAGTCATTTGTGGCATTCATCCAATGATCTTCAATGGAATCTTCATGATAGAAGTCCTTTCTTACCAAGCTTTCCACTTTACCCACATTGTCAAAGTATGCCAAGGAGAGTTATATTCTTCAAGAGGATAGTTCTCCCATTCCCACTTGAAGGTTGAAATATCCTATTTTTGCTTCACCTAATATGACCCAATGACCAATGACCATTCCCAACAGGGTCTCTGTTGTCTTCTAATCCTCTCATAAGTTGACTCAATCTGTCGAGAGATCTCCAATAGGACCAACTTGTCACTTGGATATCTTGGGAGCTTCTTAGGATTGATGGATGCACCACCTACTTGAAGATATGCAAATATATTGAACTAAATGAAGTAGGCTCCGAGAGCCGTAATTTGTGCTTTGGCTTCATTAGATAACCTCTTCCCATAGTCTCCCTCAATGAGTCGAATAATTACAAAGATGAAAGCATCATTTATGATTCTATACTCGTTACTCTACGATAAGAACTTCTTCTTCACTAACTGTGGGTAAACTATGTATGGCCAGGCATTGGGATCCTGCATACTACCTTTCTTATACAACTTGGGATAGTTTGTTTCCCTTGGTGCAAGTAGGTACACCATACAATAAGTCATGTAAAACTTCTTATCCTTTACCATTCTCAGCTGGTCACACAGGTTTTCACTTAGTGTGGTGGCCCAATCTAGTGAGATCATCCACTGCAGGTAAGCCCATGACTCTACTCAAGAGAATTATAGAGTATCTGATGTCATCCTTCATTTATCCCCGAGTCATATCCACTTTGTTGATTGTCTTTCCCTGAGGTGGCTTCTCAATGAAGTATAAGGAACATATGATATCAATGGCTTCTTGATGATGCTCCTTGTACCATCCATCAACTACTTCATAGGAGAGTCAGATGAACTGATTAGATTTGGAAAGATGGAAGACTCTCCCAATGTTATCAGGTTGCCGATCTAGGATGATTACTCTAGTAACATTCATAACTACCCTTTCATCAGGAATGAAGTGTTGAGATAGGGTCTGTTAGCTTAAAGAATAAATTTGACAACTGAGTGTCAATACACTTAACCAAGATCAAGAATAGGTGCCGAGTGCAATAGATGCCGAGTAAAGTGTAGGTGTCGAGTAAAGTGTAAATGTCGAGTAAAGTGTAAATGCCGAGTAAAGTGTAGGTGCCGAGTAAAGTGTAAATGCCAAGTGAAGATCAGGTACCGAGTAAAGTTTAGATGCCGAGTAACACAGATTTGTGTAAGTGCCAAGTAACTCAGTAGAACAACATGTGCCGAGCAACAGAAATATTTTAGGAGCCGACTAATCCAGGATATTAGCATAAGAGTTTGGAATCGCACAAACTATGATGAAAACAGTCTTTACAGCTGACATAAGGAAATCTTGAAGGATTTAATGATCAGATTGAATCTTTTATATTTCTTATGTAATTTGCATGCAGCCAATAAGAAAAATGATAAAGGCATGCAACCAATTAGCAAAAGATAAGTATTAAGCAAAAATGAAGATTGAATATGGATCGTAGATCCAGACCTAACCCTAAATCCTTGAATGTCTTTATAAGGAAGACGATATCTCATAGAGAAGACATGATAGAGAAGGAGATGATGAAGATGATGATATAGAGGAGAAGATATAGAGTGGTTGATATACTATTTTCAGAAGTGAAAGATATCAGATCACAAAGGATCAAGATCAGATGAAGCAGAATAGAGCCAACATTCAGCAATCAAGGATTGTAAACTAGCAGGTTCATTTTACCTAATACTTTCTAGCCATTGTATTAGCATGGAAATCCTATGGTGATAGGTTATCTTAACAGCTATTTCATTGATCCTAGAGATAGGTGATTAAATCCTTTAACAGGGTGACACTTCATGTTAAGTGTTTGTAAATCCTCTAACTAGGTCACTATTGACACAGTGTAAAGCCTTTAACAGGGCAGGCCTTTAACAGGGAAAACCATCAGAAGTGGTTAAACAATATTGCTGCAATAATTTTTGTGGGTATCATCCCCACCCCAGTTTTACCTTCTTATTCTTGGAGGGTTTCTGGGTTACCAATTTTAGGTGTTATGTGTTATTGATGCATGTGCTAGTTTCATGTTTACTTAATGTATTTACATGCATGCAATTTATTTCCACATAAAAGTTTTATAGGACAAATTTTAATACTTCTGATTCCCCCCCCCCCCCTCCCCATCTCATAAGTACTCTTTCCACATTTGAATATTCCAACAATTGGTATCAGAGAGTTACCAAGTTCTCATAAAGAAAAGTTTAACAGCTTGGAGAAAAAGATCTAGAGATGGAAGCTTTCAAACTTGGAAAGATCATTGAAAATCAGGTGATAGATGTGCAACTTGCTCTACATAGCTTGGAGGAATTTAGAATCAATTTGAGAAACTTATTAAAAAAAAGGAAAGATCTGGCCATAGCTGAGAATGATATACACTACAAGGAAATTGATACCACCAACATATTTTTCAACGGAGATACCAAAGAGTTTGATGCAGCAATAGCAGAACTGATGGAGAAAAACAAAATTCAAGCAGAAGAGATTAGATCTCTCAAGATAGAACATGAATCACAGGCCATAATGATATGTGAAATTACAGAACAAAAGAAAAGAGCAATTGATGATAAGGTCATGATGGAAAATGACAAAAGGAATCTTGCAAACAGACTTGAAGAAAAATGTACTGAACTGACAAGGATCTCAAACATGCAGATGGATACACTTGCTCAAATGATGAACCTTCATCATGAATTCAATGTGAAGAACATTGAGATCTCTACTCTAAAGATGCAGAATGAACAAATGCAGAATGAATTAAACAGAGAAAAAGAGGTAGCAGAAAATCTCAACAAGTCAAGTGAAGCCATCAAGTATTTTGAACAGTTGCTGAAAACTCCAAGATCTGCCCATGATACATTAGGACTTGGTTACAATAGCACTGAAGTTGGAGAATCATCAAAAAGTGTTGAACAAAGAAGTGACAAAGGTAAGAATACTAAACCTACTTGTCATTATTGTAATAAGAAGGGACATACTACTAATGTGTGCAGGAGCAGAAGATTCAATCAACCAAACACGCCCAAGATTAAGAGTTTCTGTCACAAGTGCAACATGCAAGGACATATGACACAAGATTGCAGGTCCAATTTCACAAGGACTCAGAGATTTGATGGACATTGTTATAATTGCAATAAGTATGGACATAGGGCATTTGAATGTAGATCAAAACCTATGTGGACATCAAATCAACCAGCAAAAATAGAAGGAAAAGAAAGTCATCATCATTGGGATTACAATACCAGGTACAATTGTCATTATTGTCAAGAATATGGACATACACCACAGAACTGTATAAGAACACATTTTAGAGGGAACTATGAAAGATGGTTGAACCAAACCACATGTTTCAGTTGTCTGAAAACTGGTCATATCAGCAAAAATTGTCCTACAAGATCAAAGGCACCCAAGTCTGAAGAGAATAAAGGAAAAGAAAAGATTGATATTGAAAAGATAAGGGGGCAAATGAACAAGACTTGGAAAAAGAGAGATGAGTGCAATACATCAAGTGAAGGGATCACTTCACCCAATGGGTCAAGTGATCACACTTCATCAAACTAAGCATGAGAAGTGTATGGGACTGATATACAAAGTTATATCAGACATCAGTCCCAAGACAAAGAAGCAATTCAAAGTATAAATCTACATGAAACAAGATGTCAAGACGAAAACTAAATGTTGATGCCGAGCTACCTTTGGATATCGAGTCAAAACTCAAAACAGATGCCGAGCTCCCAACAGTGACCGAGCTGATAACCGATGCTGAGTTGAAAAACTCCAATGGAAGCCGAGTAGAAAGGAAATTTAGTAGACACCGAGTTAGGTTGAAATTTCTTCAGAAGCCGAGTTGGCAGTTGAGCATTTAATGCGATGAAATCAGGGTATATTATCCGGATTTCAATTAGTTTTTTGCATCACGATCAAGAAGCAAAGCCGAAAAAGGAGTGGAGAAGATCAAGAAAAGTTCAGAAGAAATTTTGTGAAAGATTCCAACAACAATCTCATCGATTCAAGGTATTTCTCTTAAGTGTCGAGCTACGTAGGTCTCACAAACTTGTTTGAATTATAAAACCCAAGTTTGGAAAACAATGGCATCCGGGTCAGGAACCACCAAGGGTTTAGAAATCCATGAAGCTCAGTTGGTCAGCAATGAAGTAAAACAACCTAAATTTAAGCCCATACCTGAAGTAGCACACAAGAATGATCCTGCAGGTGCATTATCAGTTATTCCGGATAAAGTTGTTATGGTAGAAGATGTTCGCAAATGCTACAATTGTAAAATTGGTGCCATAGGAGACTTAGAAATTCATAATGCATATGATAAATTATGTGAAAACAAAGTACGAAAAAATGATTTTTCCATTGTAGAAAGAAAAGGATTAACCAAAACCCTAGCATTTCTGACTGTCTTCAAAACAGAATGGGTACGGATAGTTTTGAGCCGAATGCATAACGGAGCTTTTTGGTTAGAGTCAGGGCCAATAAAATTCACCAAGAAAATCGTTCATAGGGTTACTGGTATTCCAACCCTAGATCGGCAAAAGACCCTGCGAAGTGACAAAAGGGAAGTAATTGAGAGAAATACAGGTGCAAAATGGAACAATAGAGGGATGACTATCGACACAGTCACTGATCCTCTACTAGACTTTGCTGTAAGAATTATTTCACTCAAATTCTATCAATCAAGTAGATTAAATAGTGTACCTTGTATAGCAGTTGATGTTGCATACAAAATAATAAAAAGGGATCACACTTATGATTTGGCAGAGCTCATGTTTCAACAGATTAATGAAAATCTGGGAGATATAAGGAAGAGCAAAGGAGCTCAATGTAAATTTGGATCAGTTTTGATATGTATGTTTTTCTATCTGATGAAAGAATTTCCTTCTATAGGGAAAGTTAAATGGAATCCAGACAAAACAATTGTTGAACAAATTAATGGATACATTGAACAGATGGGTGAAAATTTTGATGCCCAAATGACTGGTTGTTTTGAGGACTTCAAAAGGTCCATGAAACAAAGAATGAGAATTCCAGTTTCAATGACTGAGAAATATGAAAAAGATATTTTCTTTCTTGTAGATATAGATTATACTTATGTGCAAGCAGTTATACCTAGAATAAGATGGCTTAGGCCACTAGGATATGAACTTGATGTTGATCAAGCCTCTGCAACAATAACAGCCTTACTTGCAGAAGAAGTAGACAAAAATGCAAAAAATCTTTGGAACTTATGATGTTGTCAAATCAAAGATAATAACAGAGTTGAAGATTGCTTCAGCAGTAAAGAAGAAAGAGAAAATGGTAAGACAAATCAAAAGAAAGTTTGGTGTAGAAGAAGAAGGGACAGTAGAAGAAGAAGGAGATGACATTGAAAAAGAAGAAGAAGTCATTGAAGAAGAAGAAGACAAACTTCAGGATCAGACTCAAGGGTCAGAAGGAGGTAAAGAGGAAAGTGCTGAGGTTGATGAAATTTCCCTTTTCTGATTTTACATGATATTTCCAACCTTTAATCAGATCTTTAAGATCAAACAACTAATATCACAAAGATCCTCCAAATTTCTCAAGAAACCCCAAATCGGGTATGCCAGAAATTGTGCCAAAAGCTTCACAGCTTCACCAATTATTAATAAATCTAAAAGTGGACATTTTTATAGAAATTTCAGCAGCATAACAGCCTAAAAAATGACATTTCTAGATCTGTATAACCTTTACACAACAGTTCTCAAATGTAGGACAAAGACTATGCTCATCGAGCTCCCGAAATTAACACAAAAATGTTCGGAAACACCACACAACACTAATAAACTATCTTAGAAGTTTAATCATGTCCCAATACATATATTCAACTCTATTTTAATAGCTTAAAGTCTGAAATATAGCAGCAACCAAAATTGATATGAAATGCTCAACTGAAAACACCAAACTCATGCAAAAAACACACCCAAAAACCCACAGATCTACACTGTTCAGCACAAAGGAAAACTCTGTATGAGCATGCACATGGAATGGCTTCAAACCCCTGTCCTTAGCCTTCTTGAAAACTTGCAAACTCCCGTTCTTGGGTCTCCCTGGAAACCTGCAAACTCCCGTTCTTGGGTCTCCTTCTCCACAGGTTTGGCAGCCTCTGAAGAATAACAAAGAATGAGCAAAAGTCAAGTTCTCCCCCCAGCCCAAAATGCCTCCAAACCCCTTAAAAGAGGGCATAACTGTAACTCACATCCAAGAGAGGTTAATGAAACATATTTTAATAATAATTTTTATTTATTAGTCCAACGGTTTCCAAAGATTAACCCCCTTTTTCCGAAACTTCACTTTCTTGGGCCTGCCTGCCTTAGCAAAGATTATTATTTTTTAATTATTTTAAAAGGGGACATGACAAGTCCTCCCCTCCCAAACATTGCTTGTCCTCAAGCCATGCTTGAACAATAAACCAATCAATCCACCTGGATCCCAAATGTAGTCATGAACTATACTACTACCAATTAACACAGGCTCCTGCAATATCCTCTGCAATATGACCAAAAGGAATCCATAATCAAACTGACAATTATAGCTCAACCAAACTCTGAAATCACCACTACCACAATCAAAAACCCATGAGGCACAAACTCTTAGAACATCAGAACCCAAGCAAGTGGACAAATCAAACTACCAACACAGTAAATACCATCAACGCATCCCACTAGCCTATACGGAATGCACAATCCAACTCTACAACAATGGTGAATGCTCTCGAATGAAACTATACCAAGTATGGAGAATCCACACACTGTACAAATCCTGCAGTCAACACAACTTTGCAAATCACCAGCCACTATCTCATAACCATAACTACCATGCACCCCTGATGGTGAAAATCCATCACAAGATAAATAGCAAGAATTGGAACCCAAACCAAATCTTCCTGCCATCAAATCCTCAACACAAGGATCAAATGCTAACTGATGTACATACGTTGCAATATAATGTTGATAAAAAAAACCAACCTTAGTTAACAACTCACCATGAACAAGTGATACAACCCACTGTGACTGATCACCAGCTAAGTCAGGAGATGTCATAGCCAAAGGAGTAGAATCAATAACAACACCCACTGAAGCATCACTCTGAAACTCCTGCTCTAAGTCATGTATTATCAAGCTGTCAACTGTAGAACCTATCGCCATGTCATGCCCATCAAAACTCTCATCTTGAGGCATCAAATTGTCCCATAACTGATGATAAGCACTAGGAACCAAAGTACATCTCTGTATCATTATCTCATCAACATGGTCATCAAAGGTAAATTGATGAGCATACCTCATAGTGTAATGTCGATAGAATGAACCAATCTCAGTCAGTGGCTCAGACTGTAATCTAGATGAAACTAACTGCAATTGATCATTAACCATGTTGGAACTAACTACTACCTCCGAAGATATCACCAAGGGAGTAGCGTTACTAGTAGGAACCATGCCAACTCTCGACTCAGCAACATCACACATGATCTTTGATAAATCTCTAGTCTCTGTGCCATCAATACTAGAGGCCACCACCATGTTAGGCATACAACAATCTGCTACAACACCCAACTCAACTGAACCTAACTCTAGTGGGAATGAACTTGATATTCCAATGTTAGTATCAATAATGGATGCATCCCCATCTCCACTATCTCTGACAATCTCGGCCATGGACATCCTCAGATCACCAAACACCACTGCTTCTGACTGTATAGAATCAGGTGAAGACTGTAGTCACTCTAACTCCATGGTCACCTTAGCCAAATGAAACTGTGACTCCTTGAAAGCCAACTGTGTACTCTCAAGAATCTCAGAAGTCACCACAAGCTGCTCAGTAAGCTCACTCACCTCATCTTCCTTGGCCAACAATGCATCATATGCTGTACTGCCCCACTTCATAAGATAATCTCTGTCGGCTACCAA
The DNA here is from genome assembly GCA_028749045.1 of Cupressus sempervirens. Taxonomy (NCBI): domain Eukaryota; kingdom Viridiplantae; phylum Streptophyta; class Pinopsida; order Cupressales; family Cupressaceae; genus Cupressus; species Cupressus sempervirens. The sequence goes on from CM053787.1 coordinate 1,053,241,810, forward strand.
CTACATATAATATTGTCTCAGAATCTGGATAGCCTCCCATAAAGAGTGGAACTCTGTCAAGGAAAGATAACTGCCTCCCTGCTCATCACTAGTAGGAGAACCCCATCCATAAACTGCTAACAACTGACAAGCAGCATCGAAATGCTGGCAAGTGATAGCAATGTCTTGGTCACTAACTCTCAACTGATTAGACACATGATGGCACTGGCTTGACTATCTCCTACAAACCTCCTCTGATGCACTGTCTAAAGGAGTATCCTCAAAGTTACTAGTCTCTAGAGTATTACCATCCATATCCTATGAATCAAATCTAAAACTCATATCAACATACGGAGTATCAAAAACATTAGCATTGCTGTCCAACTCCTCTATACCCAAGGAAACTAAGTCTTCAAAATTGCCCACTGCATCCTCCTGGATGTCATCAATGCCAATATGATCCTGGGACTCATCTATACACATTGCCAAATATGAAATATCATCAACACATTCTAGCAAGTATGGTCGACTGGATATATGAACAAAGCCCAACATCGGTGTATAAAAACTAATACCAACATTGGACAAGCTACTAGCACAAGAAAAGACAACACCGTGCAATCTGTTAATCAAATCCATGATAGCACCCAAACAAACACTGCTACCAAAAAGTGTTAAAGATCTCCTGTCAACTAAATCCCAAATGCCAATATAACAATCTTGAGTCCTTATCTGTAAACTAGAATCAGCTGGTAACTCAAGAAAAATCCTCACTTGAGTAATATGACCAATACCAACTAACTCCACATACCTATCATGATGAGATAATGAAGTCAAAATACTATCTTCACTCACCTTCAGCTGGCGGGATAAATCATGTGAAGTACTACCTGCCTCAACCTCATGTGATGAAGCATCTAACTGTGCCTGATACTCTTTCTCAGCAAAGTCATGAATGCTCAATGTTTGCTCATCTCTACCAGGTATCTCACCATCCTGCACAACAACATCCTCATAATCATCATCTGAACCCACTACACTGTAGTCACTGCCTGTTGTAACTATACCATCCTGAATACCTGTGGCATCACCCTTTGACAATCTGTAAACAATTGTCTCAATTTGAGTATCAAGTTGACCGTTACTATCAATCTGTTTAATATCCTTTCCCACCACCTCCTATGGCAGAGTAGAATCTGAGACCTCTACTTGGCTATCAGTTAGTTTCTCAAACTCCTCATGCAAGTTCTTGGGAATTGTGTCATCTGTCCTGTGAGAAAATCTGCCAAATAGAAATCCAGTCAACTTATCCACCTTAGCTGGGTCAGATAACATGTCATTCATTATACAGTGGTGCTCAACCAACTGTTTAGACATGTCATGGCTTATTTTCATAAGTTTATCTCGAATGTCTAAATAACCATCCTTTCTACTATTTTGACTCTGGCTATCAATTGTCCAAGATCGTTCCCTCTGAGACTCTGTACTATACCTGTCCATTCTGGATAAAGTAGAGTGTAACCCCAAGAGGATATAACTTCTTCAAACACCAAGAAATAACATGCAAATGATTAGAAGTAGCATGCAACCATATATCTGGACATGCAACTGATTAGAAGCAACATGCAACCACCAAATTATGACATGCAAGATCTGGGTAGTTGTCAAAACTGACATGCAAGATCTGGGTAGTTGTCAAAACTGACATGCAAACTTCTACAACCACCAAATTCACCAAGAACTAACATGAAAATGATTAGAAGTAGCATGAAACCATAGATTTGTACATTCAACTGATTAGAAGCAACATGCAACCACCAAATTATGACATGCAAGATCTGGGTAGTTGTCAAAATTGACATGCAAGATCTAGGTACTTGTCAAAACTGAAATGCAAACTTCTACAAGCACCAAATTCACCAAGAACTAACATGAAAATGATTAGAAGTAGCATGCAACCATAAATTTTGACATGCATCTAATTAGAAGCAACATGCAATCATAAATTATGACATGCAAGATTTGGGTAGTTCTCAAAACTGAAATGCAAGATCTGGGTAGTTGTCAAAACTGACCTGCAAACTTCTACAAACCCTCAGGCTGGCAAGATCATAGCTCTGATACCACTGAAATGTCCCTTCTCTAATTTTACATGATATTTCCAACCTTTAATCAGATCTTTAAGATCAAACCTAATATCACAAAGATCCTCCAAATTTCTCAAGAAACTCCAAATCGGGTATGCCAGAAATTGTGCCAAAAGCTTCACAGCTTCACCAATTATTAATAAATCTGAAAGTGGACATTTTTACAGAAATTTCAGCAGCATAAAAGCCTACAAAATGACATTTCTAGATCCGTATAACCTTTACACAACAGTTCTCAAATGTAGGACAAAAACTATGCTCATCGGGCTCCCGAAATTAACACAAAAATGCCCGGAAACACCACACAACACTAATAAACTATCTTAGAAGTTTAATCACATCCCAATACATATATTCAGCTCTATTTTAACAGCATAAAGTCTGAAATACAGCAGCAACCAAAACTGATATGAAATGCTCAACTGAAAACACCAAACTCATGCAAAAAACACACCCAAAAATCCACAAATCTACACTGTTCAGCACAAAGGCAAACTCTGTATGAGCATGCACATGGAATGGCTTCAAAATCCCATCCTTAGCCTTCCTAGAAACCTACAAACTCCTGTTCTTGGGTCTCCCTAGAAACCTGCAAACTCCCATTCTTGGGTCTCCTTCTCCACAGGTTTGGCAGCCTCTGAAGAATAACAAAGAATGAGCAAAAATCAAGTTCTCCCCCCAGCCCAAAATGCCTCCAAACCCCTTAAAAGAGGGCATAAATGTAACTCACGTCCAAGAGAGGTTAATGAAACATATTTTAATAATAATTTTCATTTATTAGTCCAACGGTTTCCAAAGATTAACCCCCTTTTTCCGAAACTTCACTTTCTTGGGCCTGCCTGCCTTAGCAAAGATTATTATTTTTTAATTATTTGAAAAGGGGACATGACAGTTGAAGTAGCCAAGGAAGCACCAGTCAAGAAAAAGACCACAACTCCATCTGCTCCTAAATCCAAGGGGGGGAAAGTAGCTGCCCTAGCACCAAAAAGACCAACCACAAGGGCCACAACTCAAAAAGCAAAAGAAGAGGCTAAAGGGAAGAAGAAAGAGGCTAAAGGGAAGAAGAAAGACTCAAAGAAGATTGCTGCTGAGTCAAAGAAAAGGAAGTTCATTCCCCAGCCTAAAACAGATGAGGAGGAAACAAAGTCAGAAGACAACAGTCAATCTGAAGAGGTAAGACAAATACCCCAGATTGATGTTGATAAATTATGTACAGAAATTAGAAATAATGATTTGAAAGGATTAAAGAATTTGATTTTTGCTAAGCTCACCAAAGGAGAGCAAAATAAACTAGAGGAGTCTGTGTATGCTATGATGGCTAAATATAAGCACACACCTCTAGAATTAGATGACTCTATGCCGAGAGAACTGTATACAATCATAGAGGATAAATGGCATTTTTGTTTACAAATGGAAAAAGAAATAAGGGAGTCAACATTGGTAAGATTGTTGCCTGATTTGACTAGAGATCAAATAATAAATGCCATAAAAAGGCATAATAACAGATTCACTCCCAAGTATAGAGCATTCAGTATTCTACAGAATAAAATTGAAGAGGTAGTTACCAAATCCACAAGATTGTTGAAAATAGTTTACAAGAAGATTGAAGATGTATATAATGAGGAATTTAAGGCAGAAGCAATTGCCAAGATAAAAGAAAAGGGAGCATCAGAAATAAAAGAGAAGAAACTAGTGGAGAAGGAGAGTAAAGGAGAAAAGGAAGGAGAGGCACTCCATGAGGAGAAAGAGGAAGAGAAAGATACAGCTGAGCCACAAGATCAAAGTATGCAAGACATACAGGTATCTCCTCCTAGTCCTCCTCATGCCACCATCACACCTGCAGATTTCATAAAAATAAAGGATGTTACAGAAATTTCAGTTCAAAACATCAATCCATTAACTGCAGAAGATTTGGAAATCCTTGACCAATCATCTTTAGTAGCAAAATTAAGTTCAAATCCTATATTGGTCAGTGTTGATGAATTACATAATCTAGAAGTCAAAGCAAAAGCAAAGGTAAAAGCACAAATGCCACCTTTGATCACACAAACTACTGGTATTATATTCCTTCCACCACCACCTCCACCAAGTATAAGTATTGATACACTCCAAGTGCCAAGTACAGCAGCAGGGGAAACAAAAGAAAAATCTGAACAGCCACCAAGTTCAACCCCATCTAGCATTCAAAAAGGGGATACTCAAGCTGAAGAAAAAGAGACATAGAAAAAGGAGGAGATTGCAATACAAACACTGGTTGCATTACCCAAATCTGGTACTCCAACACAAACTCTTCAGTAGCCGAGCACAGATGGATTACAGCTGAAAATCAGAACACCAAGCTTGAGTTCATCAAAAGCAGTCAGGAGACTTCACTATGGAGTTCATGAGCTTGATGAAGAAAATAAAATCCCATATTATGAATCTAGCACTCTTACAGAAGAAAAGATTAATGAAATTCAGAGTGCACTAGACAAAAGAAGGAGACAAGAAGCACTAAGAAAGGAATACAAGCATAAGCATACATTAAATAAAATTAAGGACATATTCATGGAAGCTTTTTGCTTACAATCTCCAGATGAGTCAAGACCAATCATGGAACAACTTTCTGATATAGTTGACTAGGTGACTAATGAAGACCAGGAAATAAATGTAAAATTACTTGAATGGTCAGAAAAGAAGTTCCAAGGAAAAGTAAATAGTAAAATATCTAGTGATATAGCACTAGCACAAGAAGAACTGGCAAAGAAAGCTACAACAGTTAAAATTGTACTAGGAAACATCTTTTCCCTGTACAACAAGTTGTGTGATTTTTCAACATTCACACAAGACACTAGCCAAAAAATACTGAGTTTGGAAAGCAATCTGAAAACTTCTAGTATGCAACTCCCTATAGATCCAGCTCAGAGTGAGAAGCATTTTTTCCAATCGCTTCACACACAAAGAGAGCTAGCCATTTTGGCAGTAGAGGAGGCGACTACAAAAGCCAAATTGATACAAATGTAATCATCAATTACTCCTCATTTAGGATTACTTCATAAGGAGCAAATAAATGCAGAGACAGTCCTCAGGAAAGACCCCAATCTTTCTTCATTTGATGGACTTGTACACCTAGCAGCAAAGATTGCCATCCAGCATAAGACATTAGATGTTGCATTAGCAAATTGGGATGCAGCTCTGAAGATACTCCTTGAAGTAAATAGCACATTTTTGGCCAAATATGACATTTCATTGTAAAGACCCTTGACATAAGTGTCAAAAAAGGGGGAGAATAAGTAATTAAAGAAAGAAGTTGAGTACAGGAATGAAATGATAAGTATAATAAAAGGGGGAGTAAGTATAATAAAAGGGGGAGATAGCAGAGATAGCCAATTTTGAAATTTTGACAGGGAGATAGCAAAGATAAGAAAATTTTGGAATTTTGGGGGAGAAAGCAAATTTTGGGAAGCAAAATTTGAATGAAGGATTAATTATTGAGTCACATGGGTTAAGTGTTTTTGCCACTCATGTCAAAGGGGGAGATTGTTAGCTTAAAGAATAAATTTGACAACTGAGTGTCAATACACTTAAACAAGATCAAGAATAGGTGCCGAGTGCAATAGATGCCGAGTAAAGTGTAGGTGCCGAGTAAAGTGTAAATGCCCAGTAAAGTGTAAATGCCGAGTAAAGTGTAGGTGCCGAGTAAAGTGTAAATGCCGAGTGAAGATCAGATGCCGAATAAAGTTTAGATGTCGAGTAACACAGATTTGTGTAAGTGCCGAGTAACTCAGTAGAACAGCATGTGCCGAGCAACAAAAATATTTCAGGAGCTGACTAATCCAGGATATCAGCATAAGAGTTTGGAATCGCACAAACTATGATGAAAATAGTCTTTATAGCTGACATAAGGAAATCTCGAAGGATTTAATGATCATATCGAATCTTTTATATTCCCTATGTAATTTGCATGCAGCCAATAAGAAAAATGATAAAGGCATGCAACCAATCAGCAAAAGATAAGTATTAAGTGGAAATGAAGATTGATTATGGATCGTAGATCCAGACCTAACCCTAAATCCTCGAATGTCTTTATAAGGAAGATGATATCTCATAGAGAAGTCATGATAGAGAAGGAGATGATGAAGATGATGATATAGAGGAGAAGATATAGAGTGGTTGATATACTATTTTCGGAAGCGAAAGATATCAGATCACAAAGGATCAAGATCAGATGAAGCAGAACAGAGCCAGCATTCAGCAATCAAGGATTGTAAACTAGCAGGTTCATTTTACCTAATACTTTCTAGCCATTGTATTAGCATGGAAATCCTATGGTGATAGGTTAGCTTAACAACTATTTCATTGATCCTAGAGATAGGTGATTAAATCCTTTAACAAGGTGACACTTCATGTTAAGTGTTTGTAAATCCTCTAACCAGGTCATTATTGACACAGTGTAAAGCCTTTAATAGGGCAGGCCTTTAACAGGGCAAACCATCAGAAGTGGTTAAACAATATTGCTGCAGTAATTTTTGTGGGTATCATCCCCACCCCAGTTTTACCTTCTTATTCCTGGAGGGTTTTTGGGTTACCAATTTCAGGTGTTATGTGTTATTGATGCATGTGTTAGTTTCATGTTTACTTAATGTATTTACATGCATGCAATTTATTTCCACATAAAAGTTTTATAGGACAAATTTTAGTACTTCTAATTCACCCCCCTCTCTCATAAGTACTCTTTCCACATTTGAATATTCCAACAAGGGTCATGACCAATTCAGCTAATTGAACCAACATAGGATGTGACGCTGCATTCACTAGTCTAGATTGGATCAATGCAAACACCAAGGCTAACCTCTCTGTCGGCTTGTTGCAAATTCTCAAGAAATCTCCTAGATTTGTGTGTTTGAGGTCAATATCTTTGATCTTAGCGTAATCATCATGTAGCCTTGACTTTGTGGTGCGTCTTGGAATTTGAAAACTATGGGCTTGGCTACTGCACTAGATGTGGACATCATTTGATCACGTTACCTGTGCATCACTAGAAAAGAAAACGACATTAGTCACTAGATAGCATAAAAGTAAAACATAAGTAGAAAAATGTCCCCGTTGGGGATTTATTTATTTTTTGAAAAAAAATAATTCTTTTTTTAATTATTTTATTTAATTTTTATTTTTTTAAAATTATATATATATATTTAATTTTTTTTTTATTTAAAAACTTTTATATTATTTTTTCAATTTTTTTACAAAAACAAAAATGATATAGGGTGTGTGGCAAATGCCAAGGCATACGGTGCGAAGACCCGCATGTTGAGGCACACAGTGTAAGACTAGCATGGCCTATGAGCTAGCGCATAGTAGTATGGCCTACATGAGGCGCTACCAGTGCGTGACAACATGGCCTATGGGCAGTGCCAACGCAGGCACCATGAGGAAAGAGGGAAGGGGTGGGGGAGCTTACCTTGCTCCCTTGTCTTTGAAAAATTTGAACAAAAATGAGGGAGAGATGGGGGGGCAAGGGTTTTATAACCCTCCCCCTCCTTGCATGTATTGAGAAACATGTGTGCCGTGTCTTAGCATGTGTGCGGGTGAAGGAAATTTTTTTAAAAAATGTTTTAACTTTTTTTGGTAGTTTTTCAAAAAAAAATTGTGTTTTTTTGAAAATTTTGACTCTATGACTCAGACATATAATAGAATTTTCTTCTCCCGACTCTCGAACTATGAGTCCAAGGGTTGAAAAAAGTAGGGGGTCCAATTCCTAGCAAGGAATAGAGCGTGTGTTGTGGATACCAAAACACACATATATAGCTAGGACAATCAAAAATAAAAATCATCTTTAGACCTATATTTTCTCTTTTATAATGATTCAAATTTTAACTTATCTGAAATCAATAGTTTTCATCTCCCACCACATTTTTCTAACCAAGAGAAAAATTATACTTTCTAGAAGAGGATTCTCTCCTCTAGAATGTCATATAATTTTTAGAATTTTTCGATATGATTTAATATTTTTTCTTTTTCAAAACTGACATCTTTTTTAGTGTTAAAATATGTGCTTATAGAATTTTTTAATTACAATATACTATATCTAATTAAAACACTATAAACTCTATATGAGAATATTCTTGACTCTGAGCTCTATAAAATGGTGTTTATATGTTATTAAAAAAAAATCATAAAAAATAGTAAGAATTATTAAAATGCCACTTTTCTGAAATAATTTAATTTCTTTAGTAATTGGATACAAACTAGTATAAAACATGCATTTAATAACCATTTCCAATTGGAAAAGTGTGAGACCATATATAACTTAGCTAAAATAAATTTATCTACATCATTTGTTTTAACAAAATTGATTTTTAGATAGAAATACTCAAATTCAGTCATTTTGATAAGTCTGCCTGAAAGGTGACACAACTTTGAACTTTTACCCCATAAAATATGAGGCCCCTCCTAATAATTTAATGTTTACTAGCCCAAAGACATCAGAATGTATCAACTCCGATAAATGTGTTTTCCTCTCATGACTACCTCTAAGAAATGAAATGCTTCAATGCCTATCATTAATACAAAGTTCACAAAGATCAAGGTTATCATATTTCAAACATGGCAGAAAATTCTCTTCCACGAGGATTTTTAGACCCTTATCACTCATATGCGCAAAGCACTTACACCAAAAATCTATTAAAATTTCTTCTTTTATAGCATCAACAATATTTGATTTCTCTACTATTGCACTCAATGTATACAATGTTCCCATCTTGGATCCTCTAGCCATGAAAAATGCCCCTTTACTAATTTTATGTTCACTCTTTCCAAATCTTGTGGAGTAGACTTCATCATCCAACCATCTCATAGAGATTAAACTCATAAACATCTCTAGAATGCCTAAGTTATCTAAATAAAATGTTTTTTCCATCATTTTTTTGATTTGGACATCTCCCACTCCAATAATATTACCAAAGTGATTATCTCCCAAATGCACTTTACCATAATTACCAAAATTATACAGAACAAAATTATCCTTATTCGGTGTTACATGATCTCAAGAATCAAGAATCCAATAAACTCTACAAGTGGAGGTACATACAAGCATGCATCTTCTATTGAAACAATAAATAAAATATAATTGTCTGAAGCTACAATGGTGGTATCACCTTCATTTGTGTTAGCCAATTGTTTATTTGCATTACGTTATTTTTGCTCCTTTTTCTCTATCTTCAAGATTCTACATTCCCTTTTCATGTGGCTTTATTTTCCATAATAAAAACAAGTTAGCTTGCCCCTTATTGATTTTGATCTACCTCTTGACCTTTAATGCCCTTGATGGCTTCTTTCCATTTTTGTACCATGATCATTTGTAGTTAAGGCTTCTCCTCCCTTACTTTTTGTGGTAGATTTTCTTCTCAACTCCTCATTCATTAGGCTTCTACAAACAACATCAAACTTCAAGGTTCTTGGTGTTGCAAAAGTGTTGATGGCTACAATCAAGGTCTCCTAGTTGTATGGCATGGAACACATTAGTACAATGGATCTAATCTCATCATCCAAAACAATTTTAATAAAGACAAGTTTAGTGGTGATTATGTTGAACTCATTTAAATTCTCTACTACTAAAGCACCCTCCTTCATCTTGAGGTTATATAATTTATTCATCCAAAAAACTTTATTTTAAGTTTTCTCCTTCTCATACAAATCATGCATTATTTTCCATAACCCTTATATCATATTCTCTTTAGCAACATTGAAATACACATTCTTGGCCCAGTATTGATGGATGGATGCACTAGCCTTTCTATCTAGTTTCTTCCTATCTTCATTTGCTGTTGTAGTGAGTTTCTTTGATACTTCTTCAATTGGCAAGTATTGATCCTCCAAAATCAAAATATTCTCTATTTGGAATTTCCATAGGGAGAAGTTAGCCCCATTTAACTTCTCCATATCACTGACTGTTGCAAACTCCATTGCACTCAAACAAGACCCTTCAACAACCCCTTCACAAGTTTCTGGGTACGTAAACTTGAGCTTCTCTCAAGCAACACTTCACTTCTTGCTTGTTCTTTTTTTGTAGGTTAGACATGACTGGTTATCTCTATCTACAAGACATAAACACAAAAAAATTATCCTTTTATCTTTGCAAGATATAGACATGCACACAACTTGTTTGTCTAAGACATTCAATATTCTTCAATCAAATCCTTATACTCTCCTCACTTTGCCAAATCTCTGTCTCTATACCATTTGTTAGGAAATTAAAAAAGCAATAAACAAAGCAAGAGAAAATAGAACATGTAATAATCATACAACAACATTAGAGAATACACCAAACCCACTTAAAAATTGGTTAAGTTTTATTAATCAATCACCAGGAATACACTTACTTCAACTTTCAATCTAAATTTACAAATGATACATAAAATGTATAAAATACAAGACTAAGTTAAACAGGTGCCAAAAACCAATTTGAAAGATCAAACTAACCTTCACTAAGTCAAACGTCGCATTAAATGTTTGAACTACATGCGAGCAACTCTTATGTGTGTGGTTAACACAAGGTATCTCTATTTTGCACAGGTGTTAACATGTAGCTTCCGAAATAGTGAAAGAGATATCACAGAGATTTGTCGATAAAACTCTACTTCATTTGTTTCACATGCATAACAAAGTTTTCTTCTAGATTCAGTATTGTTGACCAATAACTTTTTTGGAGTAATCATGTAATATGGTTATTGGCCCAAATATTTCAAATTAAAATAGTGTCATTCGGTTTATCAATAAGGATATACATTTGATCCTTGTTTTTATTATGAGTTGTTCCTGATATCATACAATTGCTCCATGGTGGAAATAGTAGTACAAACATTAATGGCCGATTTGGTGATTAAACTGTTCCAATCCATAATTTTTATCTCTCTCACAATTTTGATCCACTAATGAAAGTAAGAAAAAGGCAAACTTGGAGAAGATTACAGACAGATAATTTAGCCATTGGAAGGGGATTTAAAAACTTGGATCCTCCATGACTAGTTTTGATTTCTGAATGTAGCGGACAAAGATTGGATAGATAAAGGCTTTTGATCTATAGGGAAAGATTAAATAGAGAACATGTGGTGAGCCAAAGGAACAGATCGCTGTAAATGATGATATACAGTGTACATGCCACCTGGTAATGTATATTTATATTTTTCATTTCTAACCTTTATCTTCAATTTTTGATCTTATATAAATGAGGCTAACATTACTTTTATGTTAAAAATATACTTCTTGTTTAGTTAAATGTATCATTCAAAAGAATGAACATTTTAATGAATATTGTTATGTTCTTTTGGGATTTATTTTATACTAGTGAAATATTATTGTTATTGATGGACAAAACTAATTCACATTTATTCTGATATTAATAACCAAATATTATCGGCAATAAAAAAAATTTATTATAATAGTTAATTATTTATGTTACATATATTTGGTACATTGAACATAGAAACATAAGATTAGAAAATACATACTACCCTTGCAATTAACTGACTTTAACACATTTCATCTTACATTCTATTCCTTTGAATGTGTCAAAGTGCATATGATATACAAGAAAAAATTAAAAGATGGACATATTTTGAAAATTGATTATTTCCCTCTTGTCAAATTTATCTCATTACATGTGTGATCCATTGGAACTATTATCATATTTCTTGACCTTTGCATTTGATAAATGTTTTTCAAGGTATTGGATTTTCATGAGGGTAGTTCTTGACTATCACCCCAATTGATTTATGTTCATGTTGACCACATTCCCATTCAAATATACACCCTCCACATTTTTTACATTCTCACCTCTAAAAATTTGATCTACTTTACCATTTGGAATTGCATTGCTAATTTGTGTATTTCCAACCTTCTCACCTCTCTCTTTGACTACTTTCATCTTATTGAATCTAATGTGAAGCATGAACTTGTCAAATGTAGAAGAAAATCCTGCAATATGAACATTCTTAGGAATTGGAAGAGTGTTCTCAAAGCTAAAACCATCCATAGGCAATCTTCCACCAATTCTAACCTTTTTCTCTTGCTCAATTAATTTGAGTAATAAATGCTCTTTCTCATAACCTACACAAGCAACAATTATAATTAACCTAGAGTGAAATTATAATGATAAGCTAAACAAATTAATGAGATTTGGAAAACAACTTGGGAAGAATAGTTTGAGGAAATGGGCATCTGCTTCCTCCTCCCATGAATTAGGAAATGATGGCTGAGAAAAGATAGAGGACTTGAATTAGTTCGTGACAAAATTATTCTTGACGCTTGGTTAAAGTGCAAATGGATAGTTGAGCACTTGAGAGTGTTTAGATGTGTAGCATATGCACATGTGCCTAAAGAACAAAGAAAAAAGCTAGATGGCAAAGGTGTGAAGTGCATCTTCATAGGGTATAGCTTGGAATCAAAGGCCTATAGGCTATATGATCCAATTGACAAGAAGACCATCATTTCAAGAGATGTGAAATTTCTTGAAAATCAATACTGTGGCTCTATAGATGAACCCTTAAGAAATTTAAGCAAAGTGCCTACCATTGAAGAGGAAGAAGATGACATTGGTGATCAGCAAGAAGATGGAGCAACAAACATGGATTGTAGACAAAGGAAAAAAAGGAAACAACCCTTAACATGATGAACAATAACTCCAAGCACATCAAGATAGCCTTGAGCTAGTATGCAAAATAGTAGCAGCAGCAATGCTGAAAATTTAGATCCCACTTTTGCCTCCCTATTGCCAAGAAAGAACAAGAGTCTAAGGGAGATATACCAAGATGAAGGTATGATGAAGATTATGATGAGAGCATAAATTTTGCATTATTTTCTCATCATGACCCAATTTATTTTGAGGAAGCTGTGAATGAAAAGAAATGGTGTAATGTCATGGATGACAAAATAGATGCTATTGAAATGAATGAGACATGGGAGTTAACTACATTGCCTCCCAAGAAGCAATTAATTGGAGTAAAATGGGTATACAAGACCAAGTGCAATGCTAAAGGAAAAATAGATAGGCATAAGGCACATTTAGTGGTCAAGGGGTACAAGCAACAATATGGCAAAGATTATGATGAGACATATGCCCCAGTTGCAAGAATGGAAACCGTGTGTGCTATCATAACAATTACAACCCAACACAAATAGAAGGTATATCAAATAGATGTGAAGTCTGCCTTCTTGAATGGTGTATTAAAAAAAGAGATTTATGTGGAACAACCACCTGGTTATGAAATTATAAGTGAAGAACACAAGGTGTATAAATTGAAGAGATCCCTATATGGGCTCAATAAAGCTCTACAAGCATGGTACAACAGGATTTACTCATATTTGATGAGAAATGACTTTAGGAAAAGTGATGGTGAGCTCACACTGTACATCAAGATAACAAATGGTAATGTTCTAATTGTTATCTTTATGTTGATGACTTAATCTTCACTAAAAATAATAATTTCCTAATTGATGAGTTCAAAGAGGCCATGTAGAATGAATTTGAAATGATAGATCTAGGTCTTTTGAAGTATTTTCTACACATAGAAGTAAAAAAAATGCATGATGGCATCTTCATCTCTCAAGAAAAGTATGCAAGGCAGATCTTGGAGAGATTCAAGATGTTGAATAGCAAGGCAACCCCAACACTAATGATAATAGGTTTGAAGTTTAGCAAGGAATATTATAGCAAAAGTCTAAATCCAACACTATACAAGAGCATGGTTGGAAGTTTGATGAATTTGACTACAACTTGACCAAACATAATGCATGTTGTAAGTTTGATTTCTAGATTTATGGAAACACCAAAGGATTCACATTGGCAAGAACGAAAGGGGATCCTAAGGTATGTAAATGGTATCAAGTGGTCTAGGTAGATCCAAAAGGCCAAAAATTCAACAGTCTCATAATCTCTCAAATTTAGTATCACTACAAAGAGCTCAGATAATGGAACCCGATGCAACTTGAATAGGTGAAAAAGGAGCTCGTATGCAAAAGTTATGCTTGGTCAAAGTTTAGGTCAACGAGTAGACTAGAGGGCTAGATAAAGGGTGAAATCAGACCATCTCAAAAGTGGTCAACAATGGATTTCAAAATGAAGAGCCCGATGAGAGCTTTCCAATGGGGTTCATTTCATAAAAAAATGAAGATCAAATGTGAAAGTTATAACAATTTGAAGTTCAAATAAAAGTGTGGATTTTGATGACATCATAAAATCTTAAAGAGAGGGAAAATGTTCAAATTCAAATTTAAATAGTTATTTAATTTAAATTTAAGAAAAGGGATAATGGGATTTGAACTCCCAACCATGGCCCTTCTAAAATTAAGGTCAACTAATAGGTTATTTATGGCATATGTAATATTAGAAGAAGAGTTGTTATGTATTCATAGAAAATCCGCCCAACATTATTTAAATAAGGTAATTTGTTAAAATAAACCCCTAGTCATGGAGTAAACTCATAACCATAACATGGTAAAGGGGTAGATTCAAATTTATATAACCAAAATAGGGGATTATGTTGGTTAATTGTTTTAGCCCATTTTTGGATACATTTCATGTATAAAAAGAGGGGAATTTAGAAGAGATGAACAATTAGGTTGGAAGGAAAAAAATTGCTCTTGGGAGAATTTGGGGAAGTTTTATAATTCTTGAGAGAGTTTGTACGTGAGAGATTATTGTAAGCACGATATTATTATCTTGGAGTGCAAAAGAGAGAGAGACTATAAAGGTTGAAGCTTGGATGTTGTAAGAAGGCGTGTTTTGCCTGGAAACATTAATAAAGAAGTTATCGAATTGAGAAGCAAACTCGGAGACGTAGTCCTAACTAGACAAACTCCATTACCAAATTGTTTGTGTCTCTTCTATCTCTTTCCTATTCTTTCATTTATGTTGCTAAACACAATTGATTTAAGTGTTTAAAGTGTAACACTTCTTCTCTGTAATTTCAACGGTTTAAGAAACATAACCATGCAATTATTACCTAGATAGGGAATTTAAATCTGATTAATAGGATTAAGCCATTAAACTAATAGATCCTAAATCAGATCACCAAGGGATTTAGAATTTTTTATATAATAGAAAATGAATTCAAATTGGTTGGTTACATGGATAGTGATCAGGGTAGAATTTTAGATGATAGGAAGAGCACTTCCAAATACATGTTTCATACAGTATCAGGTACAATTTCATGGGCATCCAAGAAGCAACCTATTGTTACTCAATCTATAGTAGAGGTTGAATACATTGCAGCAAATGCAATAGTATGTCAAGCTATTTCGCTAAGGAGGATCTTGACAGATTTGAATGAAAGGGAAGACGATGAAACCAAAATTTATTGTGACAACATCTCCTCAATTGCATTGTCCAAGAATCCAATCTTCCATGGGAGAAGCAAACATATTGAGATTAGATACCACTTCATCAAAGAGTTGTCTAGAGAATGTGGATATCAAAATGGAATTTTGCACATCTGAGTAGCAGATAGCAGACATTTTCAAAAAGCCATTAGGCATTGGAACTTTTGTACACCTAAAAGAGAGTCTTGGTGTAGTTGATATGAATCAGGAGTGATCCTTATTTTTATTTTTCTTGAGACAAAGGGGGAGTGTTAGAATTTAATGTTGTAGATGGTTGCCTCTGGAGCCAAATGCCCACCTACCACTGCTGACGACTTGTATATCTATTAGAGACTTCAATGTGGGTAGGTGAGTTTGAAATTTGAGAGGGAAATTTCTTTTTTACAAGGGAGACAAAAGGAATGAATATCAATTTGACCAGTAAGTGAAACAAGACTAAGCAACAACTGCAGAAGAGCAGAGAGAATGATTGAAGCAGTTGTAGAGAAGCAAATTGATTAGCAAATTAGAGCAGAGAGTTCAAAAGATAGAACAGTTTCACCTTTGTTGGTAAACAGATTTGTCACTATAGAAATTTCCCAACAGAGTATATGTGGCAAATCATTCACAACAGTTGGAAAGAACCGATGAATCCAGCATTTCTCTTCATTTAGAGGGGAACCTCCCTCGTAAGATGAAATTTTAGATTTTTCAATAAAGGTAAGAAGTACTTAGAAAATAGGAAGGAAAACCATTGACAGCGAATGCACCACATGCCTTCAAAATTTTCATAAAAATGATGTTAACTATTAATGAGAGCTATCAAGGACTACATTTGAGAACTTTCACCAGCACAATGCTTATTCAACCATCCATAAATACTCACATCATACCATAAAAGTAATCATAGATGAATCAACACTCTAACAATCTAGATTCCTTGGAGAGAGAATGCTAAATGTACTTCCTTTCATTTCTTGCACCAAGAAAGAAAGAAATAACCGATTACACAAAAACAACAATTGTACACACTTTCTAAAAGTTTCTTTATGATCAGAGTATAAGTGTTCCCCTGTATCCAAGTCCAAAAATTCTCTTATTACATTGATTTTTAGGAATTTATAGCCAATCTAGAATAACCAACTTTTCGAGTTTGTAACTACCCAAAAAGTTAGAGTTTGGACTACTTGAAGCTGGTTCATAACCAACTCTAACCCTTAAAACTTAACTACCATTAGAAAAACCAAAACTAGAGTTAATTCTAAAGTTGATCTTTTTGCAAAATACATCTAAAAGATTCTAAGACAACTTTACACAAAAATATTTCTAACTTTTAATTCTTTGAACTCCTTCCTTGATCTGTAGATGCTACTAGCAACTAAGTCAAGTTTTCCTTGTACACTCTGAATGATTTGATGACTTGAGCCAAAGTTTTGTTCTTAATGACAATTAAACTCTGCATCTTTAGCTTACACAACTCATGTCTCTTTCTAATTTCATCCAATTATGTGACACAACTTGACAAGTTTTGAGTATAGGAGTTCAATGCTATTGAGAGACTGCTCAATCTCATCATGTAACACTAGCATCTAGACTTTGTTTGCTGCCAAGTTCAGTGTTGATTTTTGTTTCTATGCATTTCAAGATGGAAGATATGTCTAGATTTTAAGTATGTTAACTAATAGGAATACCTTCTATGATCATTGGTATTTCCCCCAAGGCCTTCTTTTTCAGTAACTTGCATGAGTTTAAGAATTGTTCTCCTTCACTCAATTGTTCATTCATACTATCATTCTTCCATCGGATGTTTTCCAGCCATATATTAATTTTCTCTTCTTCTCTAGTGTTGATTAAATTTAGTGACTTGACTATATTTCTATCCATGCCTTTAATCTGTACTAAATTGGCATCAATTTCTCTCCAAAATGTTTATTGTTCCTTGAGAGTTGTTAGTTCTTTTTTAATGCTTTGTTGTATATGATCCGCTTCGGTAAACATACCTTGAACATCTTGAAATAAGCTTGATGCCTGTTCTTTCATGCTTTTTTATCCATGCTTTCACCATTTTACCATAAGTTTGACATTCTTCTATGTTTCGAATGGTTTCTTCATCAAATATCTTCTTTGGATCTTCTGTACTTTCTGTGGATGAACTAGGATCTAGAAAGGAGTCACCAACCATCAATCTGATGCATGAAGAAAGAGCTTGGACTTGACACTTGAGTTGATTCTTAACTTTCTTATCTCTCCTTGATTGTTCAATTAGGACAGCAGCTAACACTTGAAAATTGTGTTCTTTCGCTTCACAAGTAGTCTGGCCTAGATCCACTTTAGTGATGCTAAAATTAGATTCATTTGCCTCATTTATGTCCTTCTCTATGACTGGTTGTGCAATTTCAATAGATAAATTACCTAAAGTAGGGTTCATTGCTAGTCTGGAATTTATTTTAGTCTCCTTTATCTTTGTACTTTTATGCATTAAGTCAGCTACAAGATCTATATTGGGCACTTCTAATTGAATCATCCTCTTCTTCTTTCTCTCTAAACTTTGTTGTAACCAAGATGTTGAAATATTAGCAGATGGGCTGATTATTGAAGGAACCTGTAAGACTGTAGATGATAAGTTCAAGTTATGCACATTTTCTACAATTGGCTCCTCTTGGATTGCTTCTATGCTTTTAGGAGACAATGAAAATTCATGAGATGCTATGGATTGAATCATCTCATCTAGAAATGATGGTAAAGCATTCATCTCAGGAGCTTCATCAATCATTTGTTGAATTGGCTTTAAGGTCTTCTCCTTGGGTTTTGATCTCTTCTTTCTAGCAATCATATTTAGTTCACATGCTGAAACTAGGTTAACTCATTCATCTGGATCTTCACCCTCATCTCCCCCTTGTGTGCTATGCAAAGAGCTTGAGGATGTAGGAATAGAAGATGGAATGGCTGAAACTGATGTTCCTTCTTGACAAGTATTATTATTATTTACACTACTTCTTCCTATTGACCTAGTAGTAGTGGCTTATTTGACTTTGTTCTTTAACCAAGTCTCAGATCGTTGAATCACAAAGAAAGTCCTTTCCTTGAGGTCTTTCAGTTCTAGTAGTGACCAATTGATATATGGCAATTCTAGTAATTGTATCTGCTCAAAGAAGTAGGGATCAATTAAGTCTGACCCGTCTTCTGTTATGCCTGTCACATCCCATACCATTTTGTAATCAATGATTTCTTGTACTGTAAATCTCATCTAGCCCCTTTTTCTAACTTCGAAATCATTCTCACACTTCTCCCAATAATCTTCCAATGTGGGAAAATGAAGATAGCTAGGTCTAACTATCAAGTTATTTATAACATACCCACTACCATCAAATGGAAAGCGATTATAGAAAGGGTGTAGAGTTATGTTCACCATGGATCTCTCAATATTTTGTGCATCCGAAGAGAATAAACAACTATAATTTCCAATGCCAATTGGGAAAGGGATTGATCTTTTGTTCCTACACTTTTTGTTTATTTGACCAATTTGCCTGTAGACTTCTGAAAGTGCCAACCTGTCATCTACGAAGCGAGGCAACATGAGGGGACAATCTTGGAAACCTCCGATGCGAATGTAAGTGAATTGAGGGTATTGTATGAAGTAGCTACCATAAATACTAATGAGATTGGCTGCTTTAGGAGAAATTTGAAGTCCTATGTCTTCTTGTAGCTCCCTGGCAGTGAGCATAGAAAAGGCATCATTCACCTTGCAAAAATGTGCATTGCTCTGTTTTAATTGCAACTTTGGGCAATAGTTATAAATTTGAGTGGTTAAGTTATACTCCCCATAAGGATTTAGACTGGGCCATGACTTCATACTGGCAATTGCATACATTGGATATGAGGACATTGAAAATCCTTGATTTGCATTGAATCCTGTCAACTGGTGATGGAGGGCATCGCTAATCATTTCTCCCCAATCTATAAATTATTTTCCAGTGGTGATGGTATTAATCTACAAAAACATCAAATCCTAAAAATCTCTAGCCATCTAATTTCCCACCACTCTATTGAGAAGAACTATCATATCAGAAATGTCTTTGTTAAATATATTCTTGCACAACATTCTTGGCAACTGTGATTGTCCTCGCCTGGGTTGATCGAGCCAACTTCTAGCAATAACATTGAGACATTTTTTCTTATTCTGATGGAAATAAACTTGGGCACCTTCTTTAGAAATTTCTATGAACTCCTCTCTTACTGGCAA
The DNA here is from genome assembly GCA_028749045.1 of Cupressus sempervirens. Classification (NCBI taxonomy): domain Eukaryota; kingdom Viridiplantae; phylum Streptophyta; class Pinopsida; order Cupressales; family Cupressaceae; genus Cupressus; species Cupressus sempervirens. The sequence continues at coordinate 1,053,261,514 of CM053787.1, forward strand.
TTTGAATGTGATGGATATAGATACTGGGTCCAACCTTGCCACGATATTACCTCCTGTGGTCTTGATGTCTCTGGAATTCTGATCATATGCCTTGATACATTCAAAAAAAAATTCCACACTTTGAACTGGGAGTGGATGTCCTCCTGCAAGGGCTAGATCACTTTCTAGCATTCGACATACTAGGGGTGATTTATTTTCTTTGCTCATCATATTCCAAAAATCTGCAATTTCTAAACGCCCCATCTTTGTGTCAGATATTTTGAGAAGCGTGATTTTTAGTATTGCAGGAGGTTCTTTACCTTGAAACTGATACCTCATATTCATCTATCAAGGGTTGTTCTGGCAATAGTGTGGAGTCAATAGTCACTTTTCTTTATATCAAATAGATGTTGTATTTTCTTCAGGAAATGATAAAACTTTATGAAAATATTTACTTCACGTTAAAGAATCCAACTCTCATATGCCGCAAAAGCATTTCATTGAACAATTCTCCTGAAATGTATACAGTTTCATTCCCATTTTGTCACAGACCACTTTGCATCAAATTACAGTGATGAGGATGCGATCTCTTTAAGAACCTGCTTTGTGACTGCTCTATGCATCCTTGTGCAGCAGTTTAGAAGTGCTTTTGTTAGCATTCAAGGTTGCTCATTTTTTCAAATGGATAGTAGGCACCTTTAAAAATATGCACTTCTTCCTGATAGCAGGGTTGCCTACTTTTGTTTGGTCTTCAAATTATCTTCAAATGTCCCCTCTCATGTTCGTTCGAGGTTTCTATCAGCGGCATAGACAAACTTGCTTCAAGGAAAAGTTTATTCAAACAATTGAATGTAAGTGTTCTTCATTCACTCTGCTGACTGTATGGTATTGCCTTCAATATCTGTCTCTTCAATGAAATCCATGATTTTCCAATCCTAAGAACACATCTGCAAACAATCCTTCACTACCTTTGGAGGAAATACATGAGAAGTGGTACAAAAATCATTTTCAAATGCCACAAATATGGGAGACAACTGAATGATAATACTAACAAATGGCACAGCTATCACTTTCCATGACTTGGTGCTAACATCTGTGACCTTCTTGTGCTCCTTGTCGCATGTCCCAGACAAGTCCCACGAGGTCCTTCTAACCATGAAAGAATTTCCTCTACACACTTTCATGAAATGAAGACCAAATCTTGATAACACTTGTCTGGATGAGGATGATCGAATGTGTGCCTACAAAATTTTTTTTGCCTTGATGTGTTCTGATTTCTTTAACCTTGTAACAAATAGTAATACCAGTGCTTATCAGCAAGCCTTTGTCGCAGGTTGTGACAATAACTAGACTGTGCGATCCGAGGATTTTCTTGAATAGGAGGAACTCAAACCACTGCTTTTCGTTGACATCATCGATAACTACAAGGAAACGGTTAGAACTACAACTGCTCAGTCATCTTCTGAGATTGCCCCCTGTAGAGTTGGTTCATCAATTCTTTTCTCAACACTCTTGTGTATTTGTTCGAGGACTCATATTTATATAAAAAAAATATCCATCATCATCCATCCTTGTATTTCTCCACCTCAAATGCATTTTAACCTAACTTGGTGCTTGTCTTTCTTGCTATTACCTTTAAACTCATCCTGATTGACCTGTAAACTTTATTTCCAGCTACTAGTTGTTTTAACAGGTAGGTTTTGGGGTTGGAGAATTTGGGTTAGGATTAGGTTAAAAAGTTTGTTTACGGGGAGAGAGAGTATGGTTGGTATGTGGAGAGAGAAAATTTTGAGAGAGAGAGAGAGAGAGAAACTTAAACCCAAACCCAAACCATGTACTTCTCTCAAAAAAATTTAGTACATGGAGAGAAAAAATTCAAAAGAGAGAGTGAAAACCCAAACCAAAACCAAAACTCATACTTCTCTCTAAAGGTTGGAGTACGTGGAGAGAGAAAAGTATGTGCAGAGAGAGGATTGTGAAGAGGGGAATGAAACTCAAACTCAAACCCGTACTTCTCTCTAAAATTTTTAGTACATGGAGAGAAAAGTACAGGGAGAGAGAAAGTTTAATTTTTCTTTATGACCAATCTCTCTCTCTCTCTCTCTCTCTCTCTCTCTCTCTCTCTCTCTCTCTCTCTCTCTCTCTGATTAATTAATTTAATTAAAAAATTTCCAAAAAATGTCTTGGTAATAGCTAGCTCTATCTAGGGACAAGGACTGTGTAGGACACTGAATGAATCTTGAGTTAGGAAATGGTAGTGCTTCATCACAAGGGCTATAGAGTCACACCAAAGGAGATAAATCTAGGAAAAAGGGACTAAGCACAACAAAAAGAGGAACACAACTGAACTGAAAAGAAAAGAAGGCACAACAAAAACTCCTAGCTAAGATATGTACAAGGTGGAAGACTAGACACCTTATAGATGATAATGTTTCAAATGGTACCCATTGTAAGGCAAGGGCAACTTAGTACCACTTAATTATGACAAAATAAAAGAGTTTTTTCCGCATACTTCTTTAATCTGGAAAGGGCCTCTCCATAAGGAGTCAAATTTTCCATGTAAGCCCTTTGGTTCTTAGCGTTTATCCCAAAGTAAGACAATATCACCTTCTTGAAACATCCTCTACTTGGATTTCTTATCAAATAACTTCTTAAAATGGGCTTGATGTTCTTTTATTCTATTCACAACCAGATCCCTCTCTTCTTCCAACTTGGTCAAATATAATATTCATTTTTCAATAGCATCTTTGAATTCATGATTCTCAATAGCATCTTGTAACTTCAAGGCAGATAATTCTAGAGGAAGAGGAAGAGTTGGTTCAGTTCCATATAGTATCTCAAAGGGAGATAATCCTGTTGCTCTCTTCTTAGTGGTTCGATCTACCCAAAGTGCATCATATAGATGTTTATGCCAAGATCTCTGATTGACATCTATTAATTTCTGCACAATGGTCATAATATTTTTATTACTTGATTTTTCCTAACCATTCCCTTGGGAAAAATAATTTGAGGAGTGGGAGAGAATGATTCCATATTGATAGCAGAAGGAGGAGATCTCCTAAGAGGAGAAGTTGGTAGCATTGTCAATAACGATTTTTTTAGGAACTCCAAACCTAACCAAAATATTTTTCTTGATAAAATTGCACACCACTTCTGAAGTCATTTGTTTGATTGGAATAGCTTCGACCCACTTTGTAAAATAGTTAGTTGCCATCAAAATGTGAGTGTTTCTGGTAGTGGAAGAAGGATGGATAGGACCGATGAAATCTAAACCTCACTGTTGAAAGGGTTCTTCAATCACTACTGGCTTCAAGGGAAATGCTGCTAGTTGGACTCTTCCTTTGAAATATTGACAAGAATCCCACTTCTTAACCCATTCTTCTGCATCCTTGAACATCCTGGGCTAGTAAAAACAATTCCTTAAAATTTTGTAAGCTATTACTGATGCTGAGTAATGACCTCCACATGCTTCATTATGGAACAATTGAAGCAATTCCTTTCTTTGTTCAGAATCTACACACCTCAAAAAGGTACCATCTATCCCTTTCTTGTATAAAGCATCACCCCAAAGAACATACTTTGTGGATTTTAATTTCAAAGTCCTCTTCTCTTTAGGTGATAAATGGGTAGGACATTCTCCATATGTTAGAAAATAGGCAATATTCGAAAACCAATTATCAACATTGCTAATGAATAAAACTAAAGGCATTTCTTCCTCCATCTCTTCTTCACCTTTAGAAGATCCTTTTGCAATTGCCTTACACAAACCTTTTCCCCAGAAAAGCTTTACAGATTTGATATCGAGATCATATTCTTGTACTTTAGCTATCCAAGAGGCCCTTTTGTTCACACCAGTTTCCTGTTGTGTCAGAATAGTCTTCACTGCTGAATCAAGAACAAACATGTTGGAGTGAGAATTTAAGATGTAAAACCTGAATTGTTTCACTGCTCTGACTAGAGCATAAGCATTCTTCTTGATCAAAGAGTATTTCAATTCATGTTTCTTAAGGGGGATACTCATGAATTCTATTGGGGCCTTGGTCTTTTCTTTTTCAGGTTGCATAAGTATAGCAGATAAAGTGTTCTCAGATGCATAGCAATATAAATGAAAATCTTTAGAAAAATATAGATAAGAAAGGGTAGGGGCATTAGCAATTTCAGTCTTGATTTTTTCAAAAGAAGCCTTACCTTCTTTTGTCCACTTAAAATTTGTATTCCCTTTCATCATATCCATAATTGACTTTTTGATCTCACAGAAGTCAAGCACAAACCTCCTTATGAAGTTTATCTGCCCAAAGAAAGATCTGACTCCTAGTTTACTCATGGGAAGTGACAACTATTGAATAGCTTTCACCCATTCAGGATCTATTCGAATACCTTGTTTAGAGACAACATGCCTTAGTAGTTTACCTTCTATCACCCCAAATATAGACTTCTTAGGATTCAGTGAGATGCCTTGAGTTTGACATCGATGCAAGATAGCTTCGAGATGATGCACATGATCTCTTCTTTGTTTTGAAAACACTGTGAGATCATCAAGGTACATCACAATAATCTTATTCTTGAAGTCCTTGAATGAATGATCCATGGCCCATTGAAAGGTGGCCCCAACATTTATCAAACCAAATGGCATACAATTGTAGGAAAACATACCCCATGGAGTGGTAAAAGCTATTTTATGTTGATCTTTTGGTGCGACCCTGATCTGGTTATAACCAGAGAAGCCATCTAGCATTGACATCAGTTCTTAGCTGGATACCAATTGCAGAATATGAGATCCATAATAGGGAGCCTATAATTATCCTTAAGTGACACCTGATTCAAATTGCGGAAGTCTACACATATTCTTATCTCACCATTCTTCTTCATGATAGGAACAATATTGGCTACCCATGTGGAATGGTGAATGGGATAAATAATATTTGCTTTAAGCATCTTATCAACTTCATTGAAAATAGCATCAGCTACATTAGGATTGAATTGCCTTTGCTTTTTTTGAAAGGGAGTTTAACCAGGTTTCAAAGGAATCTGATGTTTAAATTTCTCATTCATGAATTTCTTTAGATCTTCATAACCCCAAGCAAAAACATCTTGGTAGGCTCTCAATAATTTCATGAATGCTTCTTTATCTTCTAATGTCAAATATTTTCCTATTAGGACCATCTTTGGGTTTTCCTTAGAACCAATATTTACTTTCTCAAAACCTAAACAATTAGAAGGTTTAGTGTCTTCAACTTTCTCTTTCCTTTTGTCTTCTTTATTAAAAAGACTCTCTAGGGTGACTAATCCTCTCGGGATAACATTACCTTCCAATTGAATAATTTCAGGGTCATCTCCTGGTGTTCCATTATGATTACATGATCCTTCAAATTTTAAGTCTAAAAATGGAGGATTTCCCTCAAGAAATGCAATGATTTGTCCATCATCATCAAAAACTTGCTAGTGTTGATCGTTATCAGGTACACTAGGTCTATGAATCATCTCTACTGTGTAAACATCTCTGTTGAACTCAGGGTGAGGAATAAGGAGAGAGGCAAAGACTACAACACAATCTGCTTTGGAATTTTGTTCATGAGGAATAGAAAATAAAGAAAAAGCATCAAAATGCTTAATCTCATCCCACACTCTATTCCTATATGCCTTCAATTTGGCATTCTTTGTTTGATATTGTCTCTGCACCTAGTTGACAATTAATTCTACATCTCCTGATACTTTGAGTTGTTTGATTCCTTTTTCTCTTGGAAACTCAAGACCAAGTAGAAGGGCTTCATATTTCGCAGTATTATTGGTGGTCTCAAAAGCTAACTTATAAGCTTTTGGAAATTTCTCTCCTTTGGGTGATATCAACACTATCCCAGCACCTGAACCAGAAGAAGAAGAAATTCCATCAAAATCCATTGACCATAATTCAGTGGATGTCATCATATATGTTCCATGCCCAATATCAACATACAATATTTCAGCTCTTGGATCATCTGATTTCAGGACTGTATATTTAGCTTTAGGTTTAGGATTAAGCTTAACCTTTTTATCTCTAATCGAGATAAGGGCATGAGGCATGTCCATCTTGATCTCGCCACCAAGATCTTTGCAAAAAATCTTAGTCAAAAGCATCCTGTAACTGGCAAGAATATCAGCAACCAGGATATTCAGTTTTAAATTCTTTTCAGGATGCGCTTCAAGTGCTACTTGAGCATCTATTAACTATCCAACTAATGGGACTTGTTTCATCTCCATAGAGTACACTTTTCCAGATGGTTTGATTAGAGAAATTCCTAAGGCATGGGCTACCTTTGAAGGCATAACATTATCGGATGCACTAGAATCAATAATACAATTACTTAACTTGCATCCAGCTATATAAAGAGAAACATAGAAAGGGTCAGGTTTATCTGACAAGGGCATTGCAACAAAAGATTCTTTCTTAGTCATGGGACCTTCCAAATTATCTTCTACTTCTAAAGAGACCTCTAACTCATGATTGATAGTGATCTTAGATGAACCTTTTCCTTTACCAACACATTGGATCAACCTTTCTAATTGATGAGGGTTTGCCTTAAGGTAGTCTAACTGAGAAATTTGCACTTTGGTCTTTTTACAATGATCAATAAAATCAAAAGAATCTTCGACAATGGGGGAGGTTTTATACTTATCTTTTTCCTTCACTTGTGAAGGTTCTTTCAAAGTATGCTTGCGAGATAGAATTCTCTTAGCAGTCTCATCAGAAGCTTTTTCTTTTTCTTGTTTACTCCACTTTTCTTCCAATCTTCGTCTCAAACTTGGTGTAGCCGTATTGCAAGAATGATTGTTAATATCTTTAGATTTGTCATCATCAAATTCATATTATAGAAAGTTAATAGAAGTGGTCCCAATAGTGGGTTCTGTTACATCTTTAGGAGCTACATATTCTTCTATTTTCTCCATTGTTAAATGCATTTGCATGAATTTGGCCATCTCAAGATAGCTTGCACCATCATGATATGTTGTTAGATGAAAATCACACATAGCATCCTATTTACTAGATGATGAGGGATGTTCGATTGGTAATCTTGGTGTTGATTGGGGTACCCACTTAGTTTGTCTATTTTGTTGATATGGCATATAATTCCTCCTTGGAATATCTTGATACAAAGGTGGAGGATTATGAGGCAACTACTTTTTGAGTTGTAACAGATCATTAGCCAATTTTTGATATAAAGGATCAATGGGAGTGACAGGAGCTTGTTGACCTTTTCCCTTCTGTAGATCACGACTCCATTTTCCTTAACTAAGCAAGTCATCTTCCACCTCGATAGCCAGATTTTGTGCAGCCGCTAGATTAGTAGGTCTTGTCCTTTGTATTTGAAAGCTTACATCAAAAGGTTGAGCACTGATGAAGAAAGTCATTTGATTTTCTTTAGTGGGTCTTTTGTTGACAGGAATTTGATTCACCATCTGATTAAAATGAGCAATGAATTCTCGCATGGGCTCATGAATCTCCTTCTTCATCTAAGTCAATTGGGAAAGGAGTAAATGTTCATCTTTAGTAGTCTTAAATCTCCTTTTGAAAGCTTGAATCAAAGTTACCCATGAAGTAATTGATCCAGCTGGTAGCTGTCCAAACCATTCAACTACAACTTTAGTGAGTGTTTCAACAAAAAGACGAATAGAAACATCTTCATGTTGAATTGCAAGAACACCACTTGCTGTAAAAAATGCACTTATATGCTGATCAGTAGTGACTTTTTCGTCACCAAAAAACTTGGGAAGAATTTTTTGAGAACCAACAAGCATGTCATGTAATTGATTCCCTAAATCTAGAGGACCAATAGCATCTCCCCATGGGACTGGTAGCTATGGTGCTTGATGTGCCATAGTTGGAAAAATGATTTTCAAGGGCTGTAAATTTATAGCTAAAGGTACAAGAGTACCTGGTAGAATCAAAGCTTGAAAGGCCGCAGGAGAAACATTAGCTTTAGTTGGTGGAGAAGAACTACTAATAGACTTGACCCTTTTCTTCTTCCTAGGAGTAACTGGCTTAAAATCTAACTTCCGAAGGGCTTCAAAATCTTCGTGTACCAAACCCTTTTGTCTATCAACCTAGGTGAATGGTTTATCAGCCAGCTTACTAGTTATTATTTATTTTCCCTTGAATATAACCAAGATTCTATCTATTTCTTCTTGGAATGACAACTATTCTTTCAATAACTACAACATTCTGACCAATAGGGGCTCTTCACAAGATTTCTTCGAACTCTTCTTCTTCTTCAAGAACTTGATTCACTTGGTGATATTCTTGTGCACTTCGTCTACACCTCTAGGCTAGAGTGTTCATGTTTGACATGATATCCTCCTTGGTGTCTTGGAATCCAAGCTTTTGTTAGAGAACTAGAAAAATGTTCTCATGCAGAAGCACCATTGTACTTCATCAGAGGTGACTGTCAATATTTCTCATTCAGTCTCCCTAGTAGAGTCGCCAAAAATCTATTGGTAAATAGATTTGTCACTTTAGTAATTGCCCAATGTAGTGTATGTGGCAAATCATTCACAACAGTTAGATAGAACCGATGAATCCGGCCTTCCTCTGCATTTAGAGGGGCAGCTCCCTTGTAAGATGAAATTTTAGATTTTCAATAAAGGTAAGAAGAACTTAGAAAATAAGAAGGAAAACTATTGACAGTGAATGCACCACACGCCCTCAATGTTTTCATAAAAATGATGTAAACTATTAATGAGAGCTATCAAGGACTACGCTTGAGAACTTTCACCAACACAATGCTAATTCAACCATCCACAAATACTCACATCATACCATGAAAGTAATCATAGATGAATCAACACTCTAACAATCCAGATTCCTTGGAGAGAGAATGCTAAATGTACTTCCTTTTATTTCTTGCACCAAGAAAGAAAGAAATAACTAATTACACAAAAACAACAATTGTACACACTTTCCAATAATTTCTTTATGATCAGAGCATAAGTTTTCCCATGTATCCAAGTCTAAAAACTCCTTTATTACATTGATTTTCATGAATTTATAGCCAATCTAGAATAACCAACTTTTTGAGTTCGTAACTACCCAAAAACTTAGAGTTTGGACTACTTGAAGATGGTTCATAACCAGCTCTAACACTTAAAACTTAACTACCATTAGAAAAACCAAAATTAGAGTTAATTCTAAAGTTGGTATTTTTGCAAAATACATCCAAAATATTCTAAGACAACTTTGGACAAAAATATTTCTAACTTTTAATTCTTTGAACTCGTTCCTTGATCTGTAGGTGCTACCAGCAACTGAGTCAAGTTTGCCTTGTATGCTCTGAATGATTTGATGACTTGAGCCAAAGTTTTGTTCTTAATGACGATTAAATTTTGCATCTTCAGCTTACACAACTCATGTCTCTTTCTAATTTCATCCAATTTTATGACACAACCTGACAAGTTTTAAGTATAGGAGTTCAATACTACTCAGAAACTGCTCAATCTCATCATAACACTAGCATCTGAACTTTGTTTGTTGCCAAGTTCGGTGTTGATTTTTGTTTCTATGCATTTCAAGATGGAAGATATGTCTAGATTTTGAGTATGTTCACTAATAGGAATACCTTCTATGATCATTGGTATTTCCCCAAAGGCCTTCTTTTTCAATAACTTGGATGAGTTTAAGAATTGTTCTCCTTCACTCAATTGTTCATTCATACTATCATTCTTCCATTGGATGTTTTCCAGCCATATATTAATTTTCTCTTCTTCTCCAGTGCTGATTAAAGTTGGTGACTTGACTATATTGCTGTCCATGCCTTTAATCTCTACTAAATTGGCATCAATTTCTCTCCAGAATGTTTGTTATTCCTTGAGAGTTCTGAGTTCTTTTTGAATGCTTTGTTGTATATGATCCACTTTGGTAAACATACCTTGAACATCTTGAAATAAGCTTGATGCCTATTCTTTCATTCTTTTTTATCCATGCTTTCACCATTTTACCATAAGTTTGACATTCTCCTATGTTTTGAATGGTTTCTTCATCAAATATCTTCTTCGGATCTTTTGTACTTTTTGTGGATGAACTAGGATCTAGAAAGGAGTCACCAACCATCAATCTGATGCATGAAGAAAGAGCTTGGACTTGACACTTGAGTTGATTCTTAACTTGCTTATCTCTCTTTGATTGTTCTATTAGGACAGCAGCTGACACTTGAAAATTGTGTTCTTTCCCTTCACGAGTAGTTTGGCCTAGATCCACTTTAGTGATGCTAAAATTAGATTCATTTGCCTCATTTATGTCCTTCTCTGTGACTGGTTGTGCTATTTCAACAGATAAATTACCTAAAGTAGGGTTCATTGCTAGTCTAGAATTCGTTTTAGTATCCTTTATCTTTGTACTTCTATGCATTAAGTTAGCTACAACATCTAGATTGGGTGCTTCTAATTGAATCATCCTCTTCTTATTTCTCTCTAAACTTTGTTGTAACCAAGATGTTGAAATACTAGTAGATGGGCTGATTATTGAAGGAACCTGTAAGACTGTAGATGATAAGTTCAAGTTATGCACATTTTCTACAACTGGCTCCTCTTGGATTGCTTCTGTGCTTTCAGGAGACAATGAGCATGTAGGAGATGCTATGGATTGAATCATCTCATCTACAAATGATGGTAAAGCATTCATCTCGGGAGCTTCATCAATCATTTGTTGAATTGGCTTTAAGGTCTTCTCCTAGGGTTTTGATCTCTTCTTTCTAGTGATCACATTTAGTTCACATGCTGAAACTAGGTTAACTCATTCATCTGGATCTTCACCCTCATCTCCCCCTTGTGTACTATGCAAAGAGCTTGAGGATGTAGGAATAGAAGATGGAATGGCTGAAACTAATGTTCCTTCTTGAGAAGTATTATTATTATTTACACTACTTCTTCCCGTTGACTTAGTAGTAGTGGCTTCTTTGACTTTGTTCTTTAACCAAGTCTCAGATCGTTGAATCATAAAGAAAGTCCTTTCCTTGAGGTCTTTCAGTTCTAGTAGCAACTAATTGATATATGGAAATTCTAGTAATTGTATCCAGTCAAAGAAGTAGGGATCAATTAAGTCTGACCCGTCTTCTGTTATGCCTGTCACATCCCATCCCATTTTGTAATCAATTATTTTTTGTACTTTAAATCTCATCTAGTACCTTTTTCTAACTTCAAAATCATTCTCACAATTCACCCAATAATCTTCCAATGTGGGGAAATGAAGATAGCCAGGTCCAAGTGCCAAGTTATTTTTAACATACCTACTACAATCAAATGGAAAGCGATTGTAGAAAGAGTGTAGAGTTATTTTCGCCATGGATCTCTCAATATTTTGTGCATCTAAAGAGGATAAAAAACTATAATGTCCAATGCCAATTGGGAAAGGGATTGATCTTTTGTTTGTGCACTTTTTGTTTACTTGACCAATTTGCTTGTAGACTTTTGAAAGTACCAACCTATCATCTACAAAGCGAGGCAACATGAGAGGACAATCTTGGAAACCTTTGATGCAAATGTAAGTGAATCAAGGGTATTGTATGAAGTAGGTACCATAAATACTAATGAGACTGGCCACTTTAGGAGAAATTCAAAGCCGTATGTCTTCTTGTAGCTCCCTGGCAGTGAGCATAGAAAAGGCATCATTCACCCTGCGAAAATGTGCATTGCTCTATTTTAATTGCAATTGGGGGTAATAGTTATAAATTTGAGTGGTTAAGTTATAGTCCCCATAAGGATTTAGACTGGGCCATGAATTCATACTAGCAATTGCATACATTAGATACGAGGACATGTAAAATCCTTGATTTGCATTGAATCCTGTCAACTGGTGATGGAGGGCATCGCTAATCATTTCTCCCCAATCTATAAATTGTTTTCTAGTGGTGATGGTATTGATATACAAAAACATCCAATCCTGAAAATCTTCAGCCATCTGATTTCCCACCACTCTATTGAGAAGAACTATCATATCAGAAATGTCTTCATTAAATATATTCCTGCGCAATATTCTTGGCAACTTTGATTGTCCTCCCCTAGGTTGATTGAGCCAACTTCTAGCAATAACATTGAGAAATGTTTTCTTATTCTAATGGAAATAACCTTTGGCACCTTCTTTAGAAATTTCTATGAACTCCTCTCTTACTGGAAATCTGAATGTGATTGATATAGATACTGGGTTCAACCTTGCCACGATATTACCTCCTGCAGTCTTGATGTCTCTGGAATTCCGGTCATATGCCTTGATACATTCTAAAACCAATTCCACACATTGAACTACAAGCAGATGTCCTCCTGCATGGGCTAGGCCACTTTCTAGTGTTCAACGTGCCAGGGGTGATTTATTTTCTTTGCTCATCATCTTCCAGAAATTTGCAATTTCTAAATGCCCCATCTTTGTGTCAGATATTTCAAGAAGCGTGCTTTTCAATATTGCAGGAGGTTCTTTACCTTGAAACTGATACCTCATATTCACCTGTCAAGGGCTATTCTGGTAATAGTGCGAAGTCAATAGTCACTTTTCTTTATATCAAATTCATGTTGTATTTTCTTCAGGAAATGATAAAACTTCATGAAAATATTTACTTCACTTTAAAGAATCCAACTCTCATATGCCACAAAAGCATTTCATCAAACAATCCTCCTGAAATGTATACGGTTTCATTCCCATTTGGTCACAAACCACTTTGCATTAGATTATAGTGATGAGAATGGTGATCTCTTTAAGAGCTTGCTTTGTGACTGCTTTGTGCATCCTTGTGCGACAGTTTAGAAGTGCTTTTGTTAGCATTCAAGGTTGCTCATTTTGTCAAATAGATAGTACGTACCTTTAAAAATATGCACTTCTTCCTGATGGTGGCGTTACCTACTTTTGTTTGGTCTTCAAATTATCTTCAAATGTTTGCTCTCATGTTGGTTCAAGGTTTCTATTAGTGGCTTAGACAAACTTTATTCAAGGCAAAGTTTATTCAAACAATCGAATGTAAGTGTTCTTCATTCACTCCACTGACTGTATGGTATTGCTTTCACTATTTGTCTCTTTAATGAAATCCATGATTTTCCAATCCTAAGAACACATCTGCAAACAATCCTTCACTACCTTTGGAGGAAATACACAAGAAGTGGTACAAAAATCATTTTCAAATGCCACAAATATGGGAGACAACTGAATGATAATTCTAAGAAATGACATAGCTATCACTTTCCATGACTTGGTGATAACATTTGTGACCTTCTTGTGCTCCTTGTGGCATGTCCCAGACAAGTCCCACAAGGTCCTTCTAATCATGAAACAATTTGCTCTGCACACTTCCACGAAATGAAGACCAAATCCTTATAACCCTTGTTTGGACGAGGATGACCGAATGCGTCCCTACAAAAAGTTTTTTTCCTTGATGTGTTCTAATTTCTTTAAACTGGCAACAAATAGTAATACCAGTGCTTATCAGCAAGCCTTTGTCATAGGTTGTGACAATAACTAGACTGTGCGGTCCTAGGATTTCCTTGAATAGAAGGAACTCAAACCACTACTTTTCGTTGACATCGTCGATAACTACAAGGAAATGGTTATAACTACAATTGCTCAGCCATCTTCTGAGATTGTTGCCTGTAGAGTTGGTTCATCAATTCTTTGCTCAACACTCCTGTGTATTTGTTTGAGGACTCATATTTATATAAAAAAAATCATCCATCATCATCCATCCTTGTATTTCTCCACCTCAAATGCATTTTAACCTAACTCGGTGCTTGTTTATTCTTGCTATTACCTTTAAACTCATCCCGATTGACCTATGACCTTTATTTCCAGGTAGTAGTTGTTTTAACAAGTAGGTTTTGGGGTTGGGGAATTTGGGTTAGGATTAGGTTAAAAAGTTTGAGTACAGGGAGAGAGAGTATGGATGGTACATGGAGAGAGAAAATGTTAAGGAGAGAGAGAGAGAAACTCAAACCTGAACCCAAACCATGTACTTCTCTCTAAAAGTTTTAGTACATGGAGAGAGAAAAGTTAGAAGAGAGAGTGAAAACCCAAACCCAAACCAAAACTCGTGCTTCTCTCTAAAGGTTGGAGTACGTGGAGAGAGAAAAGTACGTGGAGAGAGAGGATTGTGAAGAGGGGAATGAAACTCTAACTCAAACCCGTACTTCTCTCTAAAATTTTTAGTACATGGAGAGAGAAAAGTATGGGGAGAGAGAAAGTTTAAATTTTCTTTATGACCAATCTCTCTCTCTCTCTCTCTCTCTCTCTCTCTCTCTCTCTCTCTCTCTCTCTCTCTCTCTCTCTCTCTCTCTCTCTCTCTCTCTCTCTCTCTCTCTCTTTCTCTCTCTCTCTCTGATTTATTAATTAAATTAAAAAATCTCTGAAAAATGTTTGGGTAAGAAGCTTCGTGAGTTGCACATGTTGGATCTTTTTTCATTCTGTAAGTTATTGTTGTTTCAACCCGTGAAGTAGTGATTGCTCCAGCCATTGTTGAATGCAACCATTAGAGCTGTAAGTTTAAGTTTTAAGTTTTATTAGTTTGAAGATTTTAAATTTTTCTAGTTGAAGCCGAATGCTCCCAGAGTTTGTAAATTCATGTTTCGCATTTGATAAGTTCCTTGTTGAAATCTTCATCCTTCAGCTCTCTTCATTTTAATGGAAATCTGTTATACTGCCCACTCAGTTAAGTCTTTGACTGAGCTAACTCTTTACTATTGTTTCCAAGTTCACTCGACATCTTCTATTACCAAGCTCCACCCTACAATGGTGACCAAGCTCACTTGACATCCACACTATCGAGCTCACTCAGCATACACTTGTGCCGAGTTTTCCAAGTGTTCAGTTCACTCAACATCCTCTTGTGCCAAGCTAGCTTGGCACCGTCTTCTTGCCACTTGGCATCACTTTGTGCCGAGCAAAACTGGCACTAAGCATTAGTTGTTGTCCAGTGAAATTTAATGTGTTGTGAGCACATTTCTCACATATTTGTGATTTATGAATGCAATAGACAAACAATAAAGAGGTATAGGATTTTGATCTATAGGGAAAGATTAAATAGAGAACATATGGTGAGCCAAAGGAACAGATTGTTGTAAATGATGATATATAGTGTACATGCCACCTGGTAATGTATATTTATATTTTTCATTTCTAACCTTTATCTTCAATTTTTGATCTTATATAAATGAGGCTAACATTACTTTTATGTTAAAAAAATACTTTTAGTTTAATTAAATGTATTATTCAAAAGAATTAACATTTTAATCAATCTTGTTATGATCTTTTGCAATTTATCTTATCTTAGTGAAATATTTTTGTTATTGGTGGACAAAAATAATTCACATATATTCTGCTATTAATAAAAAAATATTACCAGCAACAATTTTATTATTATTATATTATTTATGTTACACATATTTGTTACATTGAACATAGAAACATAAGATAAGAAAATACATACTACCCTTGCAATTAATTGACTTTAACACATTTCATCTTACATTCTATTCCTTTGAATGTGTCAAAGTGCATATGATATACAAGAAAAAATTAAAAGATGGACATATTTTGAAAATAGATTATTTCCCTCTCGTCAAATTTATCTCATTACATGTGTGATCCATTGGAACTATTATCATATTTCTTGACCTTTGCATTTCATAAATGCTTTTCAAGGTATTGGATTTTCATGAGGGTAGTTCTTGAATATCACCCAATTGATTTATCATGTTCATGTTGACCACATTTCCATTCAAACATATGCTCTCCACATTTTTGATATTCTCAGCTCTAAGAATTTGATCTACTTTATCATCTAGAATTGTACTATTAATTTGTGTATTTTCAACCTTTTCATCTCTCTCTTTGACTACTTTGAACTTATCAAATCTAATGTGCAGCATGAACTTGTCAAATGTAGAAGAAAATCATGCAATATGAACATTCTTAGGAATTGGAAGAGTGTTCTCAAAGCTAAAACTGTGCATAGGAAATCTTCCACTAATTCTGACCTTTTTCTCTCGCTCAATTAATTTGACTAATACATTTTCTTTCTTATAACCTACACAAGAAAAAATTATAATTAACCTAGACTAAAATTATAATGATAAGCTAAACAAATTAATGAGATTTGGAAAAACACCTGGGAAGAATAGTTTGAGGACATGGGCATTTGCTTCCTCGTCCCATGAATTGGGAAATGATGGCCGAGAAAAGACAGACTTGAATCCCAATTGTGGATAAAATCCTTCTAGTCTCAATTTATTGAATTTAATGTCCAACTCACCATCATGATATGAAGAAGTAAATCCTGCAGTACTGACATTCTCAGGAATTTGAAAAGTCTTATTAAAGCTCAAGCCTTCCTTATAGAGTTGTTCACTAATTGTGATATTTTTCTCACCCATAAGTTGCACTTCTAAATCTTCCTTTTCATAGCCTACACAATAATTATAATTATAGTGATTATAATTACTCAAGAGTAAAACCAGATTTATGACAATGGGGCTCCTAAAGAAAAACAAGTTGATGAAATGTTGAAATAAATCTGGGAGAAAGAGCTCGAAACTATTGTCTAGTCATAAAGTGTTTCAATTTTTGAAATTGTTAATCTCCTAGTTATGTGTGAAATATATCCATTGAAATGACCATTTTATCTCTGAGTTTTCATGAGTGCTTGAATCTTCATGTCTCTGGCTCGTCCTTAGATTCACCCAGCACTTGAAATTTTTTAAATTTGGCTTCTGAGCTCCAACTTATCACAGGTTAATGTTGAGACCCAAAATACATTTTTTCAAGTCTATCATTAACCATTAACCTCTCAAAAGGTTAAAAGTTAATGATAACTTTCAAATTGTGCATTTTGGAGTAGGTTAATTAACTTCTCCAAAAATGCATTTTTCTTAACCTCTCAAAAGGTTAATGATAACCTTCAAAACACGCATTTTGGGGTAGGTTAATTAACCTCTCCAAAAACACATATTCTCTAACCTCTTTGAGATGGTTATTATGTTGGAAAACTTAATGCAACGTTGAAGTTTTCCCCTTGAGCCAAATGCCCACCTACCACCTGATGACCAACAGAACAGACAGAAAACATAAATACGGTGGGTGAGGTTTTCAAATTCTAAAAAGAGGGGGAAAATGGAATGTGACAAAAGGGAACATTTCTTCATTCATTCATTTTGATTAGCAGAGTTTTCAGATCAAGCAGATCAAAGAGAAGTTGCAAAGCTGAGCAGAGAAGGAAGAAGGAAAGAAGTTTGTGCCTGCAGTTGCACGCATTTCCCCTCCTCACTCAGTAAGTTTGTTGTTGTCTGTATTTTTCCTATTGAAGCAGTGATTGCTCCAAGCACCATTATATGCAGCCATTAGAGTTGCAAGTTTAAAAGTTTATTGAAGTTTGAAGTATTATCAATTTAGGGTTATTTTAGGGTTTTTTGGTTGAAGCCAGATGCTCCCAGATTTTGTAATAGTTTAATGAAAGATTGAATAGAAAGCAAGCAAGCATACTTAAATCTATTGATCTTCCCTGGTATGTTGCATTTGAGAAATTTGTTTGAAAGCTTAAAGATTTGGCTCTCTAGTTTTAATGGTGAATGCATTCACATTGGAATTTTCTAAGTTATAAACTTTAGTTGGAGCCGAGCTCACTCGGCATCTATTGTTGTTGAGCATTTCCTTTGGAGATGAGCATACTCAGCATCTATTGTTGCCAACCTATCAAGTGCTGATCTCCTCTTTGTGTTGATTGCCTATCACTCGACACCATCAAGTGCCAAGCAACCTGCCACTTGGCATCATCAAGTGCCGAGTAAAACTGGCACTCGGCACCTTCGTGTGTCGAGAAACTTTTATGTGCCGAGTATAAATTTTAGATTTAGGGTTGTCAGTTGTTGAAGTTTACATTAATATTTCTCACATATTAACCTCTTGAATTTCTTGACGAAGGATTGGATATGTGAATGGCTCGAAATCAATGATCATAAGAATTCATGTTTCCAATAACAAGTTTGCTAAGATGTGGAGAGAGTTACAGGCAGTCTGAAATGACAAGAATATCAATATCCATAGACTATATGACAGCATGCCTCTTGACATCACATGGGACTCCAAGTTCACAGTGTAATTGTAGAGGAATGGTGTGGAATCATAGACAAGTTTGTAAATTGTTTTACTAAATGCTGACCTACTTGTTATTAAAAGAAGCCAAACGCATCTCGAGAGAGAGGAAGCATGTAATGGTAAAAAGAAAGAAGAAGAGTACGCTGCTAGAGCCATATGATGGATTGAAGTTTTTTCTCAGAGATTGCTCATGTTTTGAGGAGAAGGAAATCATTTTCAAACCTTTGAATGCTCTTTCCCATTAAAATACATGTTGTGAATAAGGCAACAATCAGGCAAGAAATGATGATTATCAATTATAGAGCTTGCTTGAGTTTTGAAGAGAATTAAGTTGATTTGAATATGAATATAAACATATTAAAGGAACCCGATAAGATGTGGATAGCTTAAGTTTTATGCAGATGTGAAACTTCATGGATTCAAACATGACAAGTGTTTGATCAAATGCGCTAAAATATGTCACTGCTAGGATTACATATGTAATAAAGGTTTTAAGTTTTGAATGAAAACTATCATCATTCAAAAATATGAGTTGTACTCATGTTTCCAACAGAAACTTTCCTTCTTCTCTCAACATGCTTGCCTATCCAACTATAGTCCAAGCATAGACAAGGCACGTTACCTATTTTCACTATCTTCTCTCAATATTACATCCCGTGGGTAGATAGATAGTGTAGTGGAGTTATTTGATTAAAATCCTACACATAAGCAATCCACAGTCATGGGAGAAAAAGAGCGAGAAGGTGCCCAAGAGATTTTTGATATCAAGGGGAAAATTTTTGCCACTGCTAAAGCAGCTACAAATGGACATTTGTAAATTTATGCTTCCCCATAATGCTCTGAATTTGAAGGAAAAAGAGAGTCATGATTATTTTTAGACATAACACAACCATGAGAGATTGGTGTTCCATCCCAAAAAAGCAGTAAAAAGGAAAGATTAACCGCACTAGGAAAAGCTTTTTTTTGGTTGAAGAGTATGACAAGTTGGCTAAATCAATGCAATAGAATGGACACTTAGTTGCAGTATAAGTTGCTATATAACAAGGAAAATGGTCTTGATGATAATGTTATGACACTTGAAGAAATCCGGTCAGGTGTTGAATCAAGAGGAACAGACCTTGCTGATATTGATCATATTGTTCTACATCATCCACTCAAGTTGTTGGAACAGTGTGACAAAGCTATACTATTCAAAGAAGCATCAACAATAATGAAGGCATATATTTGGTAATGCAAGCATCTACCTAAACATGATAGGTAGAAAGGTCAGATAGAAATAGCATAGAAAGGATGCGTGCCCCTGGAGAAAACTTTATCTAAAGATATAAATTTAGGATGTATTGAGAAATATAATGATGCTGCACTTTCTTTCAATACACAACTCATGTCAATTGTCAACACGGTGACCACTCTTCATCTGGACATTAAAGCAGTTTATGTAGATATCTACAATAGTTCCATGGATATTTTTCAAAATCCCTCCAAATCTGAGTTTGAGTTGTCTAGCAGGGATCGATAAGGATTGATAATTCAATCTTCTTCTCAAAATATCTAAGGTCCAAGTTTGAAGTCACATTGGTTAATTTTATTGAGGTTAATTAATCTCATCCAAATCACGTATTTGGGCGTAGTTACTAAACATAGAAGGGTAGTTATTAACCTCTGTGTTTATATAAGGGTTCTTTTGGGCTTTGTAAAGGGACTTTTTGGCTAGGGAAAAAGGGAGCACTACGTTAAAATTTTGATTAGGAGATGATATTTGGAAAGTATGTACAAATTTTGTCTTTGTAATCAGAAATTCCTCTTGAGTTCTTGGTGCAAGAAAATAAAAGAACGTGTAATTTGAGTTCTCTTCTTCCAAATCTAAATTGTTAGAAATGTTGATTCTCTTTGTAGTGAGCATTCTCACATTATGGTGTAGATGTTTATGAATCTGTGGATCAGCATTGTGCTAGTAATAGTTTTCAAGCATAGAGCTTGATTTTTGTTATTAGCAATTTTAATTTAGTAGTTCAGGAAAGCCTTGGAGTCATGTGGTGCATTCTTCATCATGAGCTTTCTCACCTTTTAGTTTTAGATTATTTATTCGAGAAGCTTCAAAATCATATCGTTCGAGGGAGTTGCCCCTCTAAATGCAGAGGAAGGATGCATACCAAGGGCCTATCCAACTGTTGTGAACGGTTTGCCACACACTCCGTTGGGAAAATTCTACTGTGACAAATCTATTTACCAACAAGGACATAGGTGTCTGTACTATCTACCCAAAATATTTAAGGTGAACAACTCAGCAAACAGACATTGTGACTAAAATAAGACTTAAGGAGAAATAGAGAATAACTAAACAAGTATGTTGAAATATCATCACTATCCATTGCTAGGGTAAAAATCTGATGTTATCCCGATGATAGGCTTAATGAATTTATAAGTGTGGGTGATTTCAGAATTGTTAAAGGGATTTCAGAATTCCTTTACTTGCATAGGAAGAAAAGTTTGATAAAGTCTTGAAATAATGAATAAAGAAAAGAGTGGAATAAAGAATGAAGAAAAGTTTGATAAAGTCTTGGAATAATGAATAAAGAAAAGAGTGGAATAAAGAATGAAGAAAAGTTTGATAAAGTCTTGGAATAAAAAATAAAGAAAAGAGTGGAATAAAGAATGAAGAAAAGTTTGATAAAGTCTTGGAATAAAGAATAAAGAAAAGAGTGGAATAAAGAATGTGGTGGAATAGTGAATAAAGAAGAGATTGGAATAACCTGTCATGAAGGTGTAGTGGCAAGGAAATATGTTGAAGCAATTACGGGACGGTTGTGATTATCTCCTTTCGATTCAGTGCTTTTTTTGGAGAGTGAAGCAGTGATGGAGCCAAGAAAGGTTGTGTGCAACATGGAACTCTCATGCATTGTGAAGCAAGTGTTAATGTCAGCCAAGGAATGGTCAAACCAAGCAAAATCAATGATGAATTCAATGTTGTGCTTTCCAAAATCCTTGGAGCTAATTTTGGTTGGAGTTAAGGATTTATTCTATTGTGGATAAGATCTATGACGTAGGGGAGAGGACAGAAAACTTGAATGGGTTCTAATGGTTGTGATAAAAGTTGTTGACTTGGTATCTATACTTGATGACTTAATGTCCAATTTATTTGACAAAATTGTACTAATACCTATGACTTTTAAGTTTTTAGTAAAATGATGATTACCCAAAATTGAATGAAATGTATCTTTTGTTCTAAAAAGTAACCAATGATATAATACCGCACACAACCATTACTCTCACTTTTTATTTGGGCTCTTTTGGATTACTTGACAAAAAACTTGCTGACATGACATCATCATTAATGATGTAGATTTGAAACTTTAGTTATAAGTAGACAACTCACCAAATAAGTTGTAGTAAAAAATTTTGAGTGATTGAAAATTTCCATGTAGGATTTTGATAAGTATAAAGTTAGGGTGTTCAGTTCAAGTACCAGGTCATCTCCCCTGGTTGGAATTATGCTCTCTACTTTTTTTATGTAGTTGAAACTACACTACTCACCTATTTTGGCATGTGTATTTGATGTGATAGTGGAGTCCACCATTGTGTGTAAATTCCTCCAAAAGATACACTCTTTCAGATCCAAAAGAAGCATGCAAACGAATTTTCCAAAAAATTAAGAGTCTCCCAACCCTGTGAAATACACTCAAACATAAAGAGCATAAATAAAGGAACTTCCATAAATTTGAAATGAATTTGCAAGTTATTTCATTCATGGAGGAAGAAAGAAATCAAATAACTTTAGATCAGAGAATATATTCTTCATAATGAATGGAGTTGATCTAGAAAGAATTATTGTGCCAAGATCGATATGCATATAAAGGGGACAATGACAAGAGTTTTCCATCAAAGGCAAGATTCAAGTCAAATTTATAAAAAATAAATAGAAAATATTTATTTTGGAAGTCAAGTTGAGAGACATGACCCAATCTTTTGAGAGGAAAAATGAATATTTACGAATAAGAAATTTATGGTGGGCCAGGTGATTGAGAGGGGGGCGATATGAATAAGGAACTAATAAAACTAACCCTAATTCACCAATTAAATATTATAATATAGTTGCATGCATAAAAGAATGAAAGTAATAAAATATTCATAACAGTTGACACAATATTTGATAAAACCTTCCAAATAGAAAGTAAAACTAGGGTGAGGATGATACCACAAGCTTTAGTACAACATTATACAATTGGTCTATTAAGGCTTTCAATTGAGTACTTTTGGTGATTTTCCATGTTAAGAGCAATAAGAATTGTTAGATCCACCTTGTGAAAGGATTTATTTAACATAGAGTGAACTATGCACTTGGTTAAGAGATTCTGCAAAAGATTGTTAACTCCACCTTGTTAGATGATTTCACTAATGCACTTGTTAGTCTAAACCAGTAGCCAATCTCTTCCTTGCAATTCAATTTGTTGAATGAGATTTCTTTGACGTAAAATAATCAGCTTGTTGTGATATATGAGACTCTTCTTTTCCTTATACTACTTATACCCTTTATTCTTCAATTCACATTCATACTTGTTACACATTAACTCACTTACATTTGGATCACACAAGATATATTATGTATAAACCAATCCAAATAATTACTTTTGGAGAGTAGAATAGGGGAACTTGATTTCTTGCTTTCCTTTTGGATCTTCTCAACCTTCTTTCTTCCTCTCTCTAGGGCTTGAGGAATTTTGATTTCTACAGAAATCCCAATCTTTGCCTCTTGGTTATGAGTTAAACATTGATGACACTAAAGATATCAATGAGGCTCTTGTTAATGAGCCTATGGATCCAAAGAGATTAATTCAAAAATTTGGAAAGTTTTTTTTTTTAAATTTAAAATTTAAAAGGTTGAAAATATTGGAATGTTTAAAAATCCAAAATCCAAAATAGTACAAAAATTCCAAATAATCTTCAAAAAAATTCAAACATTCTTAAAGGATAAAGATCTTGTAAAATTCAAAGTGCAAAAAATTGGGAATCCAAATTGCCAAAAAGTTATCAATTTTGAAATTTGAAACGAGACAAAGTTGAAAATTTAAAAAAAAAAGGTGAAATGGTGGAAAAAATGAAAATTGAAAAGAAAATATTAGGAGAATTTCATAAAGGATGAAAAAGTTGGATTTAAAAGTGTTCAGAAAGATTTATTTTATTTATTAAAAATAAAATAAATATTAATTGTTGCTAATATTAATTTCATCATTTTCAAAACAATTCCAAAAATAATTTTGAACTTTTTTTTTGCATTAAATCAAAAAAATTGATTAAATATTGATGTTTAATTAATATTGAATTAATTAAATTAAAAAATCAAAATTAAAACAATTAGTACATAGTTTCATCACTAAGCTAAAAGCATCAAAGTGGTGACTTTTTGAGGAAAAAATAATAAAAATAATGACAAGTAACACATAAATTGGAATCTTGGTGACTTTAACTAAAGTAATTGTCTAATTTTAGCCTACAACTTTAATGATAGTTTCTCATAAGGATGACTTATATAAACACTTTGAGTATTTGTGAGGAAGATTTTTGAAGAATTTTTTGTGATCGTTGAGGAAAGTGAAAATGAATTTTCTTGGAATTTGTGAACAAGGATTTCAAACTTATTAAAAAGGATTTTTTTTTAGTGAGTTGGAGAAATTTGCAAGTTTCTTGAGAATAGTTCATGAAAGGTGATTTTCGAGGAGAAGAATCTAGGACAAAGTTCAAAAATCTTCATATTTTGGAAGAATTATTCATTTTTATGTGTTTTTTGCATAATCTTAGGTATGAACATTTTCTATTTTGTAGGAAGGAAGAATGACAAAACCCCAAGGAATAGGAGAAACAAGAAGACATTTAATAAAGAATGAAAGAAGAGGATTTTATCTTGAATCCAAATTCATGTCAAAGTGGGCAACAATTGGAGATACAAGTCTTGGTGGTCTCAATTTGAAAGAATTCAATCAAAGAATGTTTGGATACAATGACCACCATCTAACACACCTATCCACCATAATCATGAGAAGTGAAATTATTGTTGTAGCTCACTCCCTCCTCCCTTTCAACATCCAAAGAACTAATCACATGGAATGTGTTAGACACTATAGTCTTGGGGATACAATAATTGAGGATTTAGACTAAAATATTGTTGTGGATTTTTGTCTAGCATTTATATTTCAAGCATTTGGAATTCCTTCACACCTCAGAATGGTGAAAAAACTACCAGAGTAGGCACTCAAAATATACACTGCTAGAATTCAATTGTGTGAAGTAATATTCAACGAGAGATAGTTGAAATATAATAGATATTATTATTTCAAGCTTCCTAGGGAACAAGTATGGATTGACCTGCAATGGGAGTATAACGATATGATCATGATGCTTAGTCATATTATTGATATGATCATTGAGAAGGTGGTAGAAGAAGGTGATAGGATAGACTGAGTTGGAGTCAAGAGTGATAACCCAAATGAACAATTAATGAATCTAGAGTAGAAAAATAATTTTTACATGAGATCTTGTGATATCTATATGCTAGCATGAAGGATGGATTATGATCGACAAAGATACAAATAACTAATTGTGAGTGAAAGCCAAAACATGAATGTTCATGAATGCTACCTACAATTGAATTTATATTTAAGGGATGATCATGTAAGGGTTAATGATTCCTTTTCCATGCACATAGTGAGGACCCTACAAAATAAGATTCATATGAGATTATTAGTTGGTGCAATGAAGTTGGTGGAGGACTCTGACCCTTGGTTCATACAATTTCTCACCGTTTTAGGGATTTTCCATGGAGTCATACAAACTTGTGAGGTACCCAACATATAAGATGGTCTTCTTGGAACTCACTTAGAAACATGGACTCTATGACAATATTAAGAAAGAAAAGAGGAATTTCAGATTTCATTTCCCTATTTCTATAGGAGAAGAAAAAACTATGACATGCCCATATCTAAAGGCCACTAAGAGATCATCAAATGAACTCCATTTATTTTCTTTTCCCATTTACTCAAAAGGGTATGATTTTGATCTCTACAACAAGATCACATAAGTAGTAGGATCAAAGCACCAACATAAAGTACACCTTGATGATTTTTGGGTAAATGTTGCAGATGAGAGTAGGATAAGAAAGAAGATGCATTCAATATTGCAATTTCGATCAAATGGAAGAAAATCTAAATGTGATTAAAAAAGGGTTCAATCCAAAAATTATTGTTGAATCATGATATGATTGGAAAAATAAAGGAGCCAAGTAACTTGATGCTCTTCCAAAGCCATAGCCAGATTTTACAAAGTTGTGGACTACTAGTAAAATCACTAAACTAGTTGTTTTAGAAAATGGATTTAAATATAGATTAATTGGCCACTGAACACTCAGGGATGAATGAATAGGGAAAATATTTGAAGGGAGTATTTAAGAAAGAGAAGTTACATCAGAAGGTGTAGAAATTAGGAAAGGGAAAGAGGTAGCTTAAGCAAAAAATCCTAGTAGTGAGATAGAAATCAAAGATCCTCTACAAAAGAATTATAAATATAGAGATGTTCCCTTTTCCCTTAGTCACACTCAAAATTTTTATTATATAGAAACATTTGAAAGGTAGGAAGTAGAGACAAGCATAAGGAGATCTAAGCAAGAAGAAAATATGGCTAGGTCAGTAGATGATAGATTGAATATAAATGCCTATGAAAATTGATGAAAGGGAGAGGAAATGATCAAGATAGAGCTATGAAGGAAATTCTCACTTCAATATTAGAGAGAGAAATGGTGGAGGTTGAGGCTGGTCTAGAAGAGGAAGAAGCTTCCATAGCAATGATACAAATTCCAACTATTGAATTTGTGCTATTTTGATGTCATGATAGATAGTACAAGAGGTGAAGAGGAGATCAACATTTAGGTTGTCCAGAGGAAAGAACAATAGGTGATCATGATATACTAGGGTATACTCATTAAGGAAGGTTAAAGAACTTAATTCAAAAGAGTCAACAAAAGGAGGTCGATCTAGTTGTTGAGTTGTTAGAAATTTTGGACCAAGCATAACAATCTAAAGAACAAGGGAAAGCAAAAAGATTCACTAATGTTGTTAGAGAAGAATATGGATCCAAGATTTTGCAGATTGTAACTCCTATAGTTGACAAGGGTAAAAATATTTTTTTTGCAAATGAGCACTATGTCACCAAATCAATGTTGATTGTGCCTCCCACGAGAAATATATAGAATAATTTCATCAACCTATTCAAGATTTGAAAGATAGATTGAAGAAGATGAAAGAAGAATACAAGAAATAGAAAAGATAAATCAAAGCCTTATTTCATTACAACAAAAACTTGTGTTTTCCTATAAGAGAGGAAGGCCCATCATTTATTCCCTCATAGGCATTTTGACTAGATCAATAGATGATATTGATAGGATCAAGTGAATTGGTCAAGATGAGAAGGTTTGACTCAAAGGAATTTAGGAAGACGCCTTAAAATATGCAAAAGAATTGTTACAAGTACATAGTAGGGAATTAGTTGTAAATTCTAGGATCTAGTACATGGAGGAATCATGGGAAGATGAACGTATTTACCAAGATGAAATGATTTCTAATTTTTTAGAATTTGATGGAGACTAGTAAGAACCCATTGATCGATGGTTAAGTTATTAGTGAAGGAGATGTCTATGATTTCCTTTGATGGTATAAATACAATGATCAGAGATAAGGATATGTTTGAGGGATTCACTAAAGAATCTTCTCAATGGAAAAATGTTTTTGACAACATCAATACGGGGTTGTCCAATGTAGTTGCATTCTTATTGTCACAAAGATTGGTGGAAGATGAAATGATAATTGATAATTTGAAAGTCAAGTTCGAGGATTTCTTTCAACTAAATATTTTTGAAAGAGAATATTTTTATAACTCCACTATCTTCTTGAATACCATGCACACCACTCAACATTTGCTACTAGATTGGGGGAAAGTTTAGGAAATTTTGGAAGAGTAGTTATAGTTTTGAAGTTCAAGCAAGAATTGACACCAAGCATCTATATAGAATAGTTCATTTCTTAGTAGAAAAGAGTTCATTTCTAAGTGTAAGAATTTTCCTAAGGCAATAATTCAACACCAAGATCAAGAAGCTAAATAGATAGCACAAGAGAGACAAATAGTGATCAAATAAGAATGGATATCAGCTTATTAGATATCAAATAATTGGATATCGGATGAATACACACTAGAAGTGCCCTATATATAATGGAAACTAGAATGACTAGGAGTCATCAAAGAGATAAGGATTAAAAATTAGCACATGTCCACCAAAGGTGGATTATCCTCCATTGAGCATAGGAGTTTGTGTGATGATGAGAGGATAAGTTTTCTTAGGTGTATCTCATAAAGAGATGTTGTAGACACCATTTGCTCAAATAAGTTGCTAACTCCTATGTTCTCAACAAGACAAATCATATGACTATGCATATTCCTAAGTGTCTACATGAAAACTAATATAAAAATGAATTATTCTAAATAAACTTAAGTAAAGTGTAATGAAAATTAATTATTTACACTAAACACCCTCCCCCCCTCTTGAGTATAGCTTAGGGGAATGCACTTGAGCTCACAAAGCTAAATGCAAGATGCAATGTGGGTCCTGACTACTAAGCCATGTTAGGTACCCATGTACAAATGCAATGCAATCTCTCAAAAAATGGAAAAAGAGGGAAAACCTCCTCCAAAAAGAGAGATGAAGAAATACAAGATGCATGGAAGGATGGAGTAATGAAGAACCCCCTAGTATGACATACATCATGCATGTATACGCATATATCCCCCATAATAAAAAATACATGATGGTATGCCACTAGATTAAATAATCTCTTGCAAGTATGTCATAAAGAGAAAAAAGTATACAATGCCTAAAAATGACATTTCTTCCTTTAGGAAGAAGATACACCAAGTATTGGTGCAAGTATACTTCCCATTGTGGATAGGAAGATGGATAAGGAATCCATGTGTAGTATGCTATGGATGTTGCCTCTAAAGTCTGCTCATATGTTGAAAACTTCTTGATGAATATAGATGCCAGAAGCCAATCTGGTGGATGCCCAAAAGAAGGTGGAAAACAAGGTAACGTGCCCATGTATGAAAGTGAATCAAAATCTAAAGATAAGGAATCATCCTTATAGAAAGAGATGGGAAGAGAAGCAATGTAGACTCCCCTCAATGATGAATGCACACCCATGAAAGAAGTTCCTTGATGACTGAAGAAGCTACACTATGAAAACTAAATGATGTTCCTCCTTGTAGGAAGAAGTGGTGCCATAGGTGTAGTAGAGAATGCTCCCCAACTAGTAGGAAGAATCCTCAAAAGATATGATGTCTGAGGAACCTAGAATACAATCTCCAAAGATTGATATGTCTCCTTTGAAGTAAAAGAGTCCTCCTCCAACTACTAAAAAGAAATGTCCAAAATCATGTTAATTTCAAAAGAAAGATCTAGTGGTTAAGGATCAGAGTGTTCCCTCATAACAAGTGAAGAAGAATTCTCCTCAACAAAGAGAAGATGGATGTCATCGATAATGTTTCCCACATCTTCAATGTAAGATTTCACAAACAACACTACAATGTCTGGAAGGAAATCATCCCATGAAGTTGAAATAGGAAGACATGGTGTTTCCCACTACACTGAATTAGGAGCATCTGTGGCTAGATTTGGATCAGTAGAAGCAATAGAAGTATTAGGAGGTATGATTTCAACTAGAGTGACTAGAGATTAGGACATCCTCTAGTAATCGAGGGACTTATGGATCTCCATATGCTTCCCAAAGACACATCCAAACATCATGAGGAATATTTTTCTTACTAAGAGAAGCAAAATATACCTTACTCATACTGTTATACATAAAGTGAAGAAGAAGAGAAATATTTTTTGGAAATATTCAAGATATAACAAGTTACTAAGAGGGGAGGGGTGAATCAGTAACAATACAACTTTTATGTTAATTCAATATAAACTTGAAAATCATTCATTCACCTAATCTGATGCATGAAAGAGATAAATAAATATTCATAACACATATGCACAGAGATTTGGTGACCGAGAAACCTTCCAAAATAGAAAGTAAAACTGGGGTGGGGATGAAACCCACAAAGCTTCTTTTCTGCAGTAGGAAGTTAGCCAGTTAAGGCATACAATGATCACTTCTGGTGATCTACCCTGTTAGGAGCAAAGAGGATTGCTAGATCCACCTTGTTAAAGGATTTAAAACATACATTTCAAGTATGCACTCTGTTAGGAGATTTATACAGATACTGTTAAGTCTATCTTGTTAGAGGATTTTAGATGATTCACCTCTTAGGATGAACCAATCAGATCTACATATACCTTGATTAGATCTTTTGCAATAATCACCTCTTGTGATTGATGAAATCTTTACAGCACCTTGTGAACCTTGCTAATATACTGCTCTTTTTCTGAATTCGCATTTGTCTCTTGTATCACAATATGTATACATTAATACATGTCGCCTTTTTTTTTTTTTTTTTTTTTTACAACAATTACAACTCTATATTATATACCATTTTAGTAATTATAGATGCAAGGTCGGCTGAACACAAGTAAACAAAATATAACTGAGTCGGCCAAATAGTAAAATAAACTCGCGTTCTTCAGACAGACTTGATGACCTTCTGATACACGGCATCCACTACATTACACGACATTGTCATGCACTTAGTAGAGGTAGGGGCTCGGTTCATACTAGTCATACAATGTTGCTTGGAACTCAGTAACCATTGGTGACTCGATAGATATAGTGTCACTCGGTAAGAACTAATTTCTTTGTTAACCGACTGAGCTCGGTTAACACTGAGTCCTTCTTCACTCGGTCAATACTGAGTCCATCTTTGCTCGGTTAACACTAAGTACATCTTCACTCGGTTAACACTACGTCCATTTTTACTCGGTTAACACTGCTTCTATCTTTACTTGGTTAACACTCCACTCAGTTAACACTAAGTGCAACTTTACTCAGTTTGAACTGTGTCTTTGACGCTCGGTTTGAATTGTGTCTTCACCGCTCGGTTTGAACTATGTCTTCGATGGTCGGTTCGAACTGTGTAATGAGTGTTGTCACTAATGGAAAATACCTTTATGCCAAAAATCTCCCCCTTTGGCATTAGTGACAAAAATAATTATGAATCAAAGTTTATGTGCAAAATAAAAATGATATACAGTTCAAAATTGATCTTTTTGCAAATCTTGCAACATATATCCTTTTATTTACATATATCCCCCCCATACAATATGTACAGTTAGCTCTTGAAGTCTATCTCCCCCTTTTTGAAAATAATGCCAAACAGTATATATTTACACAAAGATTCCAAAATGAGAGAGAAATTTTGAATGTACCTTGAGAATAAGAGCCAAAGTCTTATCCCAATTTTCTTGCAAAATTTTGCTGGTGGAGAGTGCAATTTGAACTTCTGCAGACAGTTCAATCATGTGATCTGTAACAGAGAAGTTGTTGTCATGGATCAATGTTTTAGAGTGAGTAATATGCTTCTGCATTGTGTCCATGACAAGAAGGATCATATTCTAGATGTCAATTAGAGTAGACCTGATCCTTGCTTCCTCTCTCAGCAATTCTGCCTGTTTCGCTAATAAAAACCTTATTCTTAGATGATGGGATGAACTTGTACTATGGTTAGATTGTAGCATTTGAGCACTGACCTTCATATTTGCATCAATTTTATTCAACTTTTCTTTTATTTCCTTAGTAAACTTAGTAACATCATAGAGTTTTCCAAATAATGAAGTTACATTATTAAAAGAATGTTGAAAATTACTCAAAATTGTAGACAATTCTACCTATTTTACTGCAATATGCTAAGCAATGTGCTCAAGCACCTTATTGTCAAATTTCTTCTCTGCCTTTTCAATTAATTTCTCTTGGTCGAAGCTGTCCTCATTAAATTTATATACAGCCTCTTCTAACTGAATCAAAATGTGTTGAGTAGAATCTACTTCAACACCTATAGCATCTGTTATGATATTCTTAGCATTCTCAATGATGCTATATTCCTGGTCTCTCTCACGCCTTAGCTATTTTTGCCTAGCTTTCTGCTCTATTAGCTGACTGATCATTCTCATTTCATCAATTGATGCAGTATCTAGATCTATCTTAGGAATGACAATGTCCTTATCTAGATCTATTTCCTCATCCACTGCCTTACTAGAAAATATGTATCTTTTTGGTTTTTCTACAGTGACTGCATCTTTTCCCTTTGAAATTGAAACAATAGTGGATGATGCTGGACTAGCTGACAAAATTGGAATAGGACTAACTAGAGAAAGACTGAAAGAAGTGCTAATAGTATCAAAAATTGGTGTTGCTCCCAACATTGTTGTATAGGATGGAGTGGGAGAACTAACAGTTGCCAAAATTGGAGCAGGAGAAGTCAAAATTGTAGTAACTGTAGGTACACTTACTGTACACTCTACAGTTGATATACTTGAAAAACTTACTGTTGTGACTAAGGATAACTCTGTCAAAGAAGGTGGCTGTAGATTGGTTAATGAAGTGGTAGACACTTGCATAGATGGTACCCGGAGCTGAGAGGAGACAGGTGAAGATTGATCAATTGATGAGGCTATTGAGCTCACAATTTCACCAGTAGAAGCTATCTCCATAGTTAATGTTCCTATTTTAGGTGGAGAGTGAGGAAGAGATGCAATGACTTCGGTTGCAATTATTAGTGGATCTTCTTCCTCCTTAGCTTTTTCTGCTTCTTCCTTAATTTCTCTTTCAGCTTCTTCCTCAACTTCTAACATTAATGATTTCAGGTCTTTTGGAATGTCTTCAATGTCATCACCATCATCATCATCATCATCATTATCATCACTATTGTCACTGTCCTTGATTTCAATAGTATCATCACTAGGTTTGTGTAGATGATAGATATTTTTCCACATGTTTGTTGCATCATTTACTACATGCTCAATGTCTTTGACAAGTATGAAACAAGTGTGGAATCTAATCATCATGTTACCTTTGTGGTCTTTCAGTGATTTCTTCACTTCAGCATTAGTGAGACTCAGCAGGAGATTCCTCAGGGTCTGCTCATAAATGTCTTTGACAGTCTTGGTTGCAGCTTCCCATCTTGGTTGCAACCTCTCCAATAGCTCTTTGGAGATCTGAGAGGCTATCTGGTCTAGGGAGTATTTCCATTTACCCATTTTGTTCAGTACTAGTTCCTCAATCTACATTTTCTCCTATTTTGTTCTGGTATGCTTTGAAGTTTGTGAAGCTAGCTCCTGCATCTAATTACTTCAGTCTTGCCTCAAGGGTGAGTGGAGGCTTAACAAGTACATGTTCCTTCTTTCCCTATCTTGTTCTTCTGGAGAACACTGCAATAGTTTTCTTTGTAGGTTTTGTGATAGTCACCTTACCTTTCTTTCGTTGAGGCTTTTCTTCTTTTTCAGACTCGATTTCATCCTCTTCTTCATCTTCTCCTCTCCCTTCTGTTATCATGAGAGGGCCAACATCTGTTTTCAGTTTGGCTATGCTCCTCTTTCCTTTGCTAATGGCCTGAGAGATTTTAACTTGAAGCTCAATTCTGGCCTTAGCTTCAACATATGTTCCAAAAACTGGTTGCTTGGGTCTACAGATTCATTTACCAGTGCTTCTATGATGTCCCTGGTTTCATCAATATTTACCTCATAAGGAAGAGGTTTCACCCATGCTACCCGAGGCCTGACTGCCTGTATGTATACCTTGTCACAGTCTACCATGAAACATACATCTTCCTTGTACTCTTCAACAAATTTTGGAGGAATTCGAAACCTATTGTTCATTCTTTCCTTAAATTCTTCAAAATAACTATCCAAAACATTGTCAAAATTTTCACCTAATTCGGCGATGAATTCATTAATTTGATAAAGAATTTGGATATCCTTTTTCCATACTATTGATCCTTTAGATGGAAAGGACTTTAGAATATAGAAAAACAAACAAATCAAAAGTGAACCAAATTTACAGGAGTTGTTCTTGGAAGTCCTTATGCTTTCCATATTTTTATTGAATTGGGACAAAAGCAATTTCGATAAATCAAACTCTACATTCTTCTTTACTATTTTATATGCCAAATCCATAGCTTCACAGGATAAACTATTTGGACAGCTTGAATTGTATATTTTATGACCAATGACGTGAATGCCAAATCTCAATTCAATGTCAGTTACTATACTGAGCTTAAGTCCTCTGCCATCCCATTCTGCTTGGGTTAGTCTCTGCAATTCTTCCTGACCTAGGGTTTTGATAGTCTTAGCTTTGCTCAACATGGGGAGTCCAGTAATTTTGCTAATCATTTTCTTAGTGATAGGTACTAGTTGCTCTAACCACAATTGGCCATTGTGAACCCGACTGAGTATATACCTAACCCATTTTACTTGAAATTTCCTTGGAAAATGCAAAATATGGGTTAACCCTTTTGTTTCAAGATGTTTATATTTGGGTTTCAAGGTTCCATCTATGCTCATTTCACGTAGGGCATTGTCAATTTCTAGGTTTCCAAGTTCTTGAATGGAACACTTGAAATGAGAGCAAATGTCATTAATAAGAAGTACCTTTGGAGGGATTTGTGACTGAGCACCATTAGGGTCCAACGATTCTGCAATTGTCAGTGCCAATTTGAAGTTCGGGGTCTTCCATTCCTCTCCTCTAACCAGCATTTCTGAGCCTTTCTTTGTCTTGGAGCTGCCACTTCCAGATGCCATTACTACTCGGTAGGTGTAGAAAAACTATGAACAAATTCTTTTCCCTTTTGAAAAAAAAAGAATTCGCTCGAAAATGCTTTAAGCTCGCTCTGGAATCGCAAAAGATAACTTAGCTCTTTGTTCACAGTGAAAAATGACATCAATTTTTGCCCCTTTTGACAACAAATTTTCCATAAATGTTTTGGTATGATGGTAGATGAAATGACAGGTTGTCATCCACTAGCTCGGTAGATATTATCAACTCGGTGATCAAATGAAAACATTGAAGTACCAACCGAACTCGGTTAGGTCATGAACTGACCTTCCTCGGTTGACACAACTCAGTCAATGAAACTTTTTTTTTGCCTAACCAAACTTGGTAAAGTCTCTTACCGACCTAACTCGATAACTGCTACTCAGTTAATGAAGCTTTGATGCACCCAACCGAACTCGGTAAAGTCTTGAACCGTCCTGAAGTCAAAGTGTATCTGAAATACTGATTTGATCATCCTTCTTCCTTTGGAGCTGCTTAGGATAAATCTTGGAGGATACAGTTCCAATCTTTCTTTTATGAATATTAATTAGAAATGGTGGAATCACTCATTACTTGAGTGACATTTCCATTATTTGATTTATTTTGCTTGGTAGATTTTGGAATCCACTGTTGTTTCATTTTCTTTCAAATGTTGTCTGCTTTGATTTTCTTCTCATCTTCAATTATTTTGATATTCATGCAATTTTTAGCTATATGACCAAGTTTTTTACATATATAGCATCTTACTGTAGTTTCCTTTTTCCTTAGGTGATTTCTAGCACAATTTATGCCAAAATGTCCATATTCTCCACAATAGTGACATCTGCACCAGGTGTTGTAGTCCCATCCAAATATGGCTTTGAAAATCTATTTAGCTAGATTGAATGATTTAGTTTTGCATTGGAATGCTTTGTGACCATGCTTTTTGCATTTGTAATAGTTGCCCTCAAATTTTGATTTTTCTTTACACTCATTTGCCTTAAGACCATGTTGATTGCAATTGAAGCATTTACCATTGAATTTTGCTTTCCCATTGCTCCAGCATTTGTTTGATGTACGTCCTAACCTGCCACAGTGATTACAAGTGGGTCTTTTATTCCTTTGTTCACCTTGTTTGGAGGATTCACCTTCTTCCTTGTATCCAAGACCAACTTTACCCTTTTTTCTATGAAGGTTTTCCTCATTTTGTTGATTTAATTAATTTATATCTGTTTGGGATTTCATCATTATTTCATTGACTTGCCTTTCAGAGATTAGATCATTTTCCAAGCTTTCATTGATTTGTCTCTTAGTTCTTAAGTCACTCTATAGACTTTCATTGATTTGCTTTTCAGTGTTTGAATCATTCCTTATTCTTTCATTTTGTGCTCTAAGAATCCTAATTTCTTCATTTGCATTAGAGAGTTGGTTTATAAGATCTTCATGCTGATGGGATTGATTATGAATTTCATGACTTCTATCTTCCAATTCTTCTTGTGCTTTGTTTCTTTGTTCCAAAACTTCACATAGCTTGATTGACTGTATTTCTTGCTCTCTTTTAAGCTTTCTTACCTCTTCTTGCAGAGATCCATTCTTTTCTAGAAGTTCTTTGATTGCTTTGTCAGCTTCTTCTGAATTACTTGATGGTAAAAAATCTTCAATCGTTTCTTCAACATAAAGATGATCATTCATTTGTCTTGCAAGTTCCTTTCTTCTTTTTAGGGATTGAGAAAGATGTTCCTTTGCTTCTTTGAGTTGAACCATGGCCATTTCTAGATCTAACTTTTCATTTTCTATAACTTTCTCCAGTCTAAATATCTCCATTGACTTTGATCTTTGCTCAAGTTGTCAAGCTTTGTCCTTAGAACCAAATAGCTCTGATACTAATTGTTGGAAATATTCAAGATATAACAAGTTACCGAGAGGGGAGGGGTGAATCAGTAACAATACAACTTTTAAGTTAATTCAATATAAACTGGAAAATCATTCATTCACCTAATCTGATGCATGCAAGAGATAAATAAATATTCATAACACATATGCACAGAGATTTGGTGACCCAGAAACCTTGCAAAATAGAAAGTAAAACTGGGGTGAGGATGAAACCCACAAAGCTTCTTTTTTGCAGTAGGAAGTTAGCTGGTTAAGGCATACAATGATCACTTATGGTGATCTACCCTGTTAGGAGCAAAGAGGATTGCTAGATCCACCTTGTTAAAGGATTTAAAACATACATTTCAAGTATGCACTCTGTTAGGAGATTTATACAAAGACTGTTAAGTCTACCTTGTTAGAGGATTTTAGATGATTCACCTCTTAGGATGAACCAATCAGATCTACATATACCTTGATTAGATCTTTTGCAATAATCACCTCTTGTGATTGATTAAATCTTTACAACACCTTGTGAACCTTGCTAATATACTGCTCTATTACTGAATTCGCATCTGTCTCTTGTATCACAATATGTATACATTCATACATGTCGCCTTTTTTAATATTTTTTTACAACAATTGCAACTCTATATTATATACCATTTAAGTAATTATAGATGCAAGGTCGGCTGAACACAAGTAAACAAAATATAACTGAGTCAACGAAATAATAAAATAAACTCGGGTTCTTTAGACAGACTTGATGAACTTCTGATACACGGCATCCACTACATTACACGGCATCGTCATGCACTTGGTAGAGGTAGGGGCTCGGTTCATACTAGTCATACAATGTTGCCTGGAACTCGGTAACCATTGGTGACTCAGTAGATATAGTGTCACTCGATAAAAACTAATTTCTTTGTTAACTGACTGAGCTTGGTTAACACTGAGTCCTTCTTCACTCGATCAATACTGAGTCCATCTTTACTCGGTTAACACTAAGTACATCTTCACTCGATTAACACTGCATCCATCTTTATTTGGTTAACACTGCTTCTATCTTTACTCGGTTAACACTAAGTGCAACTTTACTCGGTTTGAACTGTGTCTTTGACACTCGATTTGAACTGTGTCTTCGACGCTCGGTTTGAACTGTGTCTTTGACGCTCGGCCTGAACTGTGTAATGAGTGTTGTCATTAATGGAAAATACCTTTATGCCAACAAGATTTACCCAATTAGTATTAGGTGGAAATATCTTTGAATATAGACAGGGAAATAGTTCCTTATATTCTCTTAGATGATCAATCAGCAAAGCATTCCATTTCTGATAGTTCCTTTTTGTCAATTTGAATCTTAAACCAAAGTGACACTTTTGACATGACTCCATGAGATCAAATAATGTATTCACCCTTGAAATGCAAAAAAAATCAAAGAACCCCCACTAATGCATGATTTGGAACTTTATATTTAGTGTGATTATAATGGCCACTTGCCAATTTAGAGCATAAGTGGACTTCTAATTTTGATGGTTACAACAACAAATATGAAGCTATATTAGACTCAACAAGATAAGACATAAGACCTCTCAAGGTTCTAATTAATTACAACTGCCAATAGGCCAAAATGAGACCAAAATTTGAAAGTACTATGTCTACTTAAAATTACTCCAAACAGATACCACATTTGGAAAGTAGATAAAAAATCATGCACTCTAAGAAAAATAGCACCTGAATATGTGTCCAGATGTGCTTGAACTAAGCCTTTGAAGTTGCAAAAATTAGGATTTGCAATTTGTAAAAAAATTTATGAACAAAGATCTGAAACATCCTACACCAATGTGTAGATCATGAAATTCTATTGCAAAACAAAAAAAAAACTCAAAAAAAGGAGTCTATATGAGGGAGATATCACTATTTGAAAATCACCTCTATAATTATTTTTGCTCAATTGCCACCATCGCACCTCAACAAATAAAATGAATCTAGATTTCACCTTAGATGTCTGATTTTGATGAAACAAAAGTCAATTTTGGGATTTTTTTGACTTTCTGAATGTGATACCAATATTTGATTTGTACCAAAAAGCTCCAACCTTGATTTACAAAAAAATCTCTCCAATGGCTATGCAATGAAGCTCACATGGCTCTGATACTAGGTAAGAATTTGCCTAAGGCAATAATTCAACACTAAAATCAAGAAGCTCAATAGATAATACAAGAGAGACAAATAGTGATCAAATGAGAATGGATATCAAATGATTAGATACCAAATAATTGGATATGATATGAATACACACTAGAAGTGCCTTGTATATAAAGACAACTAGAATGACTAGGAGTTAGCAAAGAGACAAGGATTACAACTCAATACATGTCCACCAAATGTGGATCATCCTCCATTGAGCATAGGAGTTTCTGCAATGATCAGAGGATAAGTTTACATAGGTGTATCTAATAAAGAGATGTTGTAGACACCATGTGCTCAAATAAGTTGCTAAATCTTATTTTGTCAACAAGACAACTCATATGACTATGCATATTCCTAAGTGTGTACATGATAACTAATATAAAAATGCATTATCCTAAGTAAACTTAAGTAAAGTGTAATAAAAATTAATTATTTACAAGAAGCAAGATGTTTACTACTATAGTTAAGTTGGAGATTGTGCACACTTATTTGAGTGGTTCTTTATAAATAGAAGAATTTTATGCTAAAAGGTAATTTATATTTTTTATTGACGATTTTATACAGATGATGTGGGTAGTATTGAACTTAGGAAAAAATATAAAGCTTTTGAGAAGTTCAAGTTATTTAAGAATAGAGTTGAGAAAGAATATGGTTTGAAGATTAAGTGTTTGAGATTAGATAGATGAGGAGAATTAATTTCAAATGAGCTCAACATCTTTTGTGAGAATACTAGAATTAAGCTCGAACATATTTAGAACCCAAGATACTACAATTGAATGGGATAGTGGAAAGGAGGAACAAATTAGTAAGTGAATTAGGTAGGGAAATAATTTTTGAGAATAAAGTATCACATATCTATTGGAGAAAAGAAGTGAACACCACACTATACACAATGAATAGAGTATAGATAAGGAAAGGCATTGATAAGACACCCTATGAATTATGGTTTGGACATACACCTACTATGAAACACTTGAGAATATTTGAAATTAAGTATTAAATATTAAGATAGATGATGATATTGGAAATTTTTACTCTAGAAGTGATGAAGGAATGTTCCTTGGCTATTAATTGAAGAGTACAAAATACACATATTTTAATCAGAGATTGAAAACTATTTTTGAATGTGCTAATGTGAAAGTGGGTGAAAATTTTAGAATTTAGGAAAGAATATTTGATTATGATTTTGATGAAAATATGGAGCAAAGGACTAGTAATTATAAATGAATAAGAAAGGAAGAGTGGTAAGAAACAAAGTGAGGTTAATATG
Organism: Cupressus sempervirens; assembly: GCA_028749045.1. NCBI lineage: Eukaryota > Viridiplantae > Streptophyta > Pinopsida > Cupressales > Cupressaceae > Cupressus > Cupressus sempervirens. Next base: position 1,053,300,680 of record CM053787.1, read on the forward strand.
AAAAGGATATTCACAACACAAAGGAATTTATTTTGAAGAAACATTTTCTCCTATTGCTAGACTTGAAGCCGTAAGAATGTTTTTGGCATATGCAACTAACAAGAATTTTAAGTGTTATCAGATGCATGTTAACTTAGATTTTCTTAATTATGAGCTTGATGAAGAAATTTACATTGAACAACCTAATATATTTCCCCTACCATAAGACAAAAACATGGTTCATAGATTGAAGAAAGTATTGTATAGAATAAAGAAAGCATCTAGATCTTGGTGTACAAAATTTGATAAGCATTTATAGAATTTGGGATTTAAGTAAGGTATTGTGGACAATAACACATACTTGAGGGAAAATGAAGATAGTATTTTGATTATTGTTGTATTTGTTGATGACAATATTTATTGAGGAAATGATTAAGCTAGCAATAAATTGTTAGAGGAAATAGAAAATGAATTTGAGATGAGTATGATAGGTGAGATGAAATATTTTTTTAGATTTTAAGTAGTATAGAGTGAGGATGGAATTTTTGTATCATAGACTAGATATCTTAAGGACTTGTTGAAAATTTTTGGTTTAGAGAATTATAAAATTATTGGAAAACCTATGGTAAGAGGATGCAAATTATCTACTAAAGATGAATCTTCAAGTATAGAAAAAATAAGATATATAACTATGATAGGAGGATTGCATATACAAGACTTGATTTAGCTAATGTAGTTGCAATTGTGATAAGATTCCAAGAAGATCCTAAAGAGACATATTTGGCAATAGTAAAGAGATTTTTTTAGATGCTTGTAAGGTACACCTGATTATGTTTTGATGTAGGGAGTTCAGAGAGTCATAAATTTTGACTCGAATCTGGGTTTTCTTAGATTTTTTTGAGTTTTTTTCAAAATCTATAGTTGAGGTAGATTCTAACTCAAACAAATTTGGGGCTGTTTTGATAATTTTTTTGAGAGCTAGAAATTCCATCTTGACCTCCAAATTTTAGTTTTAAAATATCTTAGATGTTTTTATATTTTTTCTGCTTTGCAATAACTTCGAAATCTCTTTCTAAATTTTAGAGATTAGTTGGAAATTTTCCCTTTTAGTTGAAAGGGTAGATTTAGGAAACTTCAAAATTGTTTTTGGAGGTTTTTAGAAGTTACCAAAAATGGCATATTTTTCCTATTGTTGAAATCTACCAAATTTGGAAATTTCCTTTTTTTTTTGGTAGTTGCTATTTAATAGAGTTAGAGAACCATGTAGAGGCAGTTTTGAGGAATGAAGAATTAAATTTTTGAATTTGTATTGTGTTTTTTTATGAATCTAATAATTTCTCGGTGAATTGAGATTGGACTGGTACATCATGTTTTATGGAATAAATGTCATGTGACTTTACCTTGTGCACAGATAAAAATGTAGATTGGGTAGAAAATATTGATGACAAGAAAAACACCAATGGTGGAGCATTCTTTATGGGAGCGATGTTGGTTTCATGAGAAAGTAAGAAAAAATATTATATATCACAATATACAACAGAAGAAGGGTATGTAGTAGTAACAAACAATTGTAATCAGATTTTATGGATGAAGAAGATGTTACAAGATATTAACATTGAATTTTCAAAACCTATTATCATTCATTGTGATAACACAATCTCAATTAATATGTTAAACAATCCACTGTTACATGCAAAGAGTAAGGACATTACAATAAAGTATCATTTCTTGAGTGAAAATATAGTGAAAAAGACATCAAATTGGAGTATGATAGCACAAAGGAGAAGATATAAAAAAAATTCACAAAACCATTGGCTAAGAACACATTTGAGTACTTGTGAGGTCTTCTTAGGGTTATGCAACAACCTTGTTTAGGGTAGTTGATGTAGAAGTGCATTAGTTAGTTGTACTCAAAGCTTATTCTTACATCCAAACTATGTTTTGGTGATGATTCCTTAAGGGAGTAGTCACATTTTGAGAAAGTTATTGAGAAATATTGAGCACTTTATTATAGTCTCTTTTGACACTTGGTGAGATTTTTTAGATTGTATTAGAGATGATTGAACTTTTATAATAGGCATGCCTTGCACTTTTGTCATTGATGTCAATGGGGGAGAGTAAAACACATGAAAAATACATTTTGGATTTAGTTATTGATTTTGTAATATGTACATTTAGAAAGATTTTCATGAATAGGAAATTATATATTTTTTGTACATTTTATTGGTTGAGTTAAGAAGATGAGGAAGAAATATATTTTCGTATTTTTTGAACTTTGATATATTTTATCATATATATTTACATCAATGCCAAAGGAAGAGATTTTTGGCATGAATGTCGCATGGAGTTATCATTATTCTTTGCAATATGATTGAGTGCTTTTGTGATACATTCATGACTTGGTTTCTTATTGATGTTAACATATCAACTTTATGGATAGTTCAAGTGGAGTTGCAAAGGTATTTTTGTTCGGTGATGTTTTTTCTTACACTATTATGTTATGTGGGTTTAGTCATATGTTTTTTGATGTTTATAGATGTTATGTCTATGTTCATGAAAAAAGTGTTGCAGTTTTGAAAGACTTACAAAATTTTTACCAAGGACTAGTTGCAGCCTAGTCTATGGGAAATTTTATGCGAGTATTTATATTGTATCTTTTTGTTGGAGTTAAATCTTGTTCAACTAGCTTGGATTTTGGTCAAATATATGTTTGATGCTATGTTCAATATGATAGAATTTAGCTTGTATTTTGTGAAGATTATTGAAGGATAACATTCGAGATATTCCTCAAAGGTAGAATGTGTTACATTATTGATGCAACTTGTGTTGTAGTGTGCAAAACTTAATTGTAATATCTTATGATGATCCTATATTATTCATTGTACATTTGGAAATCCTCAAGGCTAACGCAATTAGTTATTATTTAATTAGTATAAAGGAAAGATATTTTTTTGGTTGGAAATAATAATACATGATCATATTTTATTGATCTAATATTATGCAAGCTTTGGATACCAATTTTTGAAAGTCAGAGTAGTGTTTGATGTTGAGGATAAGTTGTGGACTTGAAAGAAACTAAATTGGCAAGATAAGTTTCTATTTTAGTTAGTTCATTTTTCTTGGATAGGTTATCCTGAATTGTTTAGCAACAACAATTCTAAAGAAATGTGAACAATTGGTTGGTTTCTCTTCTTATCAGTTCCCGAAAGGGTTGGGACGACTCCTAATAGGGTTGCAATCTTTTGATAAGAATTCCAAGTCTATTATTAGGGACTCTTATGTAGTGATTATATTTATTTTACTCCTAATAGGGTCACACCATTTCACAAGGAACTTTTATATTAGTAAATAATCTTGTGGGCATCATTCCCACCTAGGTTTTACCTTTGATCAACAATTTCCCCAGTTAATATATCTTATGTTGCTTTACATTGCTATCACATTGTGGTTGTTATGTCATTTGTAGACATGTTTCTATTTTTTTCAAGTTTCTAAAAGTGATTTAAATAATATAATTGATTTCAAACACGTTGATTTTTCAAGCAAAGTATCTTGAGGGTCACTACAAAATACCTTCTCGGCCAAGGGAATTCACTAGAAGTTGCCTGTGGAGTATAGGAAAACTATTCAATCTAAAAAAATAATTGTCAATATATTCTTCATCGATACGTCATAAGTTCAGCCCACTATATTTGGCTAAATAGGCTTTGATCAAAGTACCACTTTGATTGAAGCCTCTTCACTTCTAACAATGAACCCTCGAAACTCAATTGAATTATCTATGTCACTAGGACTAGAGAGTATACTCCTCACTCTCCCATATAAAGATATCACGGTGCAAGAGAATGATATTATGTAGGATAAGGATATTATGATGATAATAAATAAATGATTACAAAATTAAAAAAAAGTAAAATTTGACACCATTGTGACAAGTGACCTAACATTTTTTGCCACAAAAAATCTCACTTTTCTATAAGTTGCCTCTTTAATTCTCAATCAACTTACATTGCTTCTTCTAATGAAATTATATGCAATCATGCAAAAGGTACCATTGTACTTAAATAGTCACTTCTAAACAATCTTCAATATAAGACTAGGTGTTGGGCAATTGTCACATACTTTAGCATGCAAAAATATCTCATTTTAGCCTTTAATCCCAAACTACAACCCTAATGCAAGTAACTTCTAACACTTTACATAAGTAGATGCAATGAATCAAACTCTAACAAATGTTATATAAGATTATAATAGAATTGTGGGATTTTAGGTGACTAGATCAAGGCCGCACCCATATTTTATCTATGAACATTTCATTTGTATTTAATTTTTTCTTAGACAAATATCATTTATACATTAATTGTCTATTCATATTGCCCTATATAAAATTTAATGACCTATTACAAATAAATAAAAGATCATTGATTTCGTAGAACTCAACTTCATGAATTATATAAAAGACTAAAACATCACAAAAGAAAGATACAAATATTTATAAAATTAATGTAATTAAGACTTATGTAAGTACCATATATAATGATAATGATAAATGGACAATCTTAAACACCCTACAGACCTACCAAAATAGAATTACTTTATGCAATTTCTTAACTTTTCCCAATCTAACTCCCACACAACACTTTTGAATTGTTCTTTCAAAAGTTCATCAAGTTCATTCTTCTTTAAAACTAATTTTTATCTCAGCGGCTAATTTTTAGAGTCTTGAATTTGTCTATAACTCGATAAACCCTAAGCACTTCTTCAGATTTAGTATCTTAAAAATGAATCGTATCGTGAAATCTATGTTTTCTTCAAATCAAAGAGTGCTGGTTGGAAATTTAAAGCATTATAATGCACGTGATCTATGTGCAAGTGAAACTCTATTTTCTCGAGGACTTATTATACATGGTTTTCTATAATTCAAATACATGCTCTGAAATTTTATAATCATAGACATGCAATTGAATTCTCCTAACATTATGTCAATGACATATAAGTGGTTTCTATATATAGAAGACATATTAGTACTTGATTCTCTCATCTTACCAAAGATGTAATAACCTTGGCTTTGTCTCTCCCACAACTTAAGAGGTAATTTCATCTTCATATTTTCTAGGATTGTAAATGAATTAATTTGATAATTTACATAAAAGTTGAGACCATTACATGATAGTTGAATATAACATTATGCTCTTTTGAAATAAAATTTTTATGGTTTATATGTATGGTGAATTATACATTTTATTATCTATCCTAATTATATGTTAAAGAACTCTTTAACCAAAACTATCTCTTCTGCAATCGGACGTGCCCATCAAAGAAGAAGACAAACAATCTCAATTAAGCATCATGTTAGATGAAGCACAAAGTTTGGAGGAGATCCAAGAAGAAACAAATGCTCAACATAGTGGATTCCAGATTAGAAGGGTGCAAGTTCTATTAGGTGAAAAGTGTTTTTTCAGAGCCCTAGAAGAGCAACTTGAAGTTGACCAAGAGCAACACTCAAAGTATCCTAGTATGGTAGTAGAGTACATTATGGAGAATCATTCAGAGTTTGAGTCTTTCTTTTCTTAGAAAGATGACATGAGTTTTGAAGAATACTATGAAAAAAAGGAAAACGATGGAACTTGGGCAAACCATTGTGATATTTTTATAGCCTACATGTGACTCAAAGTAATATTCATGTGCACCATTAAAAGGGAAAAGTATCCTAAATTTATAATTTTGATAGCTTGAAAACACCCATACTCCATGTCTCATATCATGATGAAAACTACTTCAATAGTTTATACTTCATTAACAACAATTTCAATGATCTTATTGTACCCACACTTTTGGAGGAGGATAATGAAAGTACAAGTCATAATGAACAAGAGCCTATAAAGTTCATTGTAGATGAAAAATGGTACAAATATACTGAACATTGATGAAAGAAAACTTTAATAGGGTGTATTCCATGGGTAGCAATGAAAAGAAACTATTAAAAGTTTAAATATTATCTTTCAAACACTTTAAAATCTATAGAAAACATTATGAGAAATTTTTTTGGATCAATACTATAGTGACATGATTTGATATATAAAACTATTGGCATAACCCAAGTGCAATTTCTACTTAATTTTCTTTAATGTGTTATCAGATATTAGATTTCTTCAAGATTTCTACTAACACTTTGTTTATAGTTAATAACACACTTATTAGTCACCAAATAGACATTAAAGTTTGTAGAGTTCAAATCTTCTTGTCTCTTAGAATTTGATGTACTTTAATAGTTTGATGCTTTGCCATTTTGACTTGCACTAGACATATAACTTTCTTGATTTATAAGTGATGCCTTGTCACCTTTTTTTTAATATTCTTGTCATCCCTTTTTTTTTGTTATATTCTTCTGTAAATTTGCACTACTTTGTAGTTTGTAATCTTGCTCTCTTGGTCTAAGGTGTAAGTAACTTTGACTATAAACAATGCTTTCTATTGATTATTATGCACAACACCTTTTTAAAATGTAGAGATAATTCCTTTTTCATAATGTACTTGAACCGATACTCGATACACATCCATTCCTAAATGGTTGGCTATGACTGTGAGAAAATAGTGAAACAATGAATAAAGAAAAGATCAAAATGATGAGTAAAGATAAGATTGAAATAAAAGAAAGATTGGAATAATGAATTAAAAAATAGATTGGAATAATATGTGATGAAGGTGTAGAGGCAACAAGTATTTGTAGTAATATGCTGAAGCAATTATGGTGGCTCTCTCACAAACTGATAGGGATGCCATTTTATCGCAACATCTTATTTTAAATAAGATATTATAGGTAGAGAGAATCAATTAGTCAAAAAGTAAAGAATTAATAAACTATGAAATTGTTCTTTTAGATTTTTAATTAAAATTTTGTACTCTTACTTCATATAACTAGTTTAGAGACTGGAGGTACCTATCGATTATTATATTTAAAAAAATATTTTAATTTAATTTATCATATAACAAATACCATACAAATATTTTTGGGATGTGAAGTTCAAATGTGATAGGACAGTTTATTTAATTTGAACTAATAAAGTGAAAGCATCTCTTATTTTTTTCTTATTTATATATTTTATTGTTATTTTTTGTCTTTCTCTAATATTCACAAATACAATAAATATTAACTTCTAAAAAATGAGTAAATACATTGAAATTGATTCTTTTTGTTTGTAAATCAAAATCCTAAAGCACAATTCTTACATGAAAATTCATCTATTCTCAATATTGTTGTTGGAGAATCTCTTTTATGTCTAAAATTGATACTATTAAATATATTTTATCATTGTATAAACATAATTTTCAAATTTGACAAGCAATTTTATCCTCTACTTCTACTGTCAAGTGTTCTTGTTAATCCTAGCCCAATGCCATGAAAAAAAAGGTGCAAAACCTTTATTTTTATTGAATTGCAAGCTACATCACTTGCAACACATCTTAAAATGATGACCACACAATGCATGGTTTTTATATACTTTGAAATACACATGACCTGCATTGAACAGATAACATGTGCCATGTTTTTACATTATGCAGTTTGAACCAAAGCTTTGTAGTGTGTTCCTTGTCAGTTCAATTGTTCTTATGGGAGAGAAGAAATTCTTCTATGAAAATTGCAATGTTACTATTATATAAAGATGTATGTACTATAGCATATCACCAATAATATCACTCATATTTGCAAGGTATTCTTATTCAGGCATATATTTTATTTCCTTCCAAAAGGTGAAATCATTAGTAGATACTAGATTCCTGGATGCATATATGTTTTGATTTGATATCCTAAATTTGTGCCAAAGTGTGGGAAAGTATAATTGGATAACTCTTAAAATTTTGATATAGTTTGGAATGAGTGTAAAATGTGATTCTGTTGATGTGAGTTTTTGTTCCACTATAATAAAAAAAATTCAAATATTCAATGTTTCAAGGAGAAACACAAAACACTCAATCCTCTCTAAATATAAGGTCACATTTCATGCTAAATTTACAAATTAAGACCATAAAATGACTTCAAGGATCCTTCTTAATCTTAGAATTCACTCAATTTCTTGATGTGATATGTTAGTTATTGCAAAGTAAAATATGATATTTGCAATGGATGTCAAATCTTACACTCCTAAAGGTTTAGCTTAACAATATGCAGTGGAATTGTTGTTTGATTTTCTAACATCCACTTTAAATTAAACTTATAGTTGATTCTACTTCTACCTCTAGCTAGGAATGAAATTAATCATGGATGACTTGGACTCTATTAGATGTTACCTCACTAGAAACTCTACCCATCTACTATAAAATTCCAAGAGATACACAAATGATTTTGAAATCAATGTCTCCTCTTCAGTCCCATTAGATGAATGAAAACTAAATATTGAATATCATTACAAGTTAAGTGTTTTCATTTTCTCACCACATGAGGAATTCGTACCATCATCAAGAGGTTAGTGCTCTAGACTCGCTCAATTCAAGAAAAGAAACATCCATAACAACTTGTATTCAACTAAAGCATTTAAACATGAATAGAAATCTACTCCAACTGAAAGATTGACAAAGCCATATAATACTTCAAAGAAATATTAAGTCATCTACATGAAAAGTAAATTAAAAAATATCAATTACTTTTACAATCATTATAGTAACGACTTCATCAAGTTTGTTTCTTGTAACATAGATTTACCATCTTAAAATAGATGCAATTTATTTTAAGACCTTGAAGATTGAAGAGAAGAGACTCTACTATGGACAAGACTAATTTTTGACAAATCATTAACCAATTTCCAATGTATAAACAAGTGGCAAACTTCCACAAACAAATTCTGGAATTTTCCAAAAGAAGATTGCAAGGTTGAGACAAATGTTCTCAACATTCACAATCTACTCCCTTATACATCCTATCAGTATTCCATATTGAACATGATAGATTACATCACTTCTAAACATATGACTAGAATCATAAAACATGCACACCCTAGCAGACTCAAGATCAACCAAATCTTGAGATCAAGATTCAAAATTTCTAATTGAAAGTCTGGAAAGGAGTGAAGAAACCAATAAAAATAAAAGTGAAAAAGAGTCACAAAAGATAGAGCACCGAGAAAATAGGTGGCTAGGTGGTCACAAGGAAGATATAATTTTTTTGAGTTACACCTTCATCACTTTAAAGTTTATAAAAACCAAAAGATCACATAACCAAATTAAAACCAATTCTCATAAGTTATAGTGACTTGCACTAATCACTAAGAGGGAGTAGATTTGTCATGACACCTTGCATCCAATGAGCACTAAGAACATAACCAAACTTCAACATGCATCATATGAAATACATTTTAAAAATCACATCTTTTCTTTCTATAATCTCACACATTTCTAAATAAAAAATGCAACATGCAATACTTTAAAAAATAATATCGATGTTCTTTCTACATATCTTACTAGGAACTACTCAAAGAACCTCATGAATCTAACATCAAAATTCTTTCAACACATGTCATCTACACAATAAAAGAAATTTTTTTAGTCCTATCACAAGCCAAGTATAGAGACTTATAGATATACATAAAAAATAATTAACTAACTCAATGGATAATAGCAATTTACATCCTTCTTACCTCACATATGGAAGAATCAAGTACTTTATTTTTAACTCTAGCATAAACATTGTGCAAACACAAAATTTATACAATCATACCCATATAAGGTACTCAACTTGCCAATCATTTTAGGAAAGACCCATTTTGACAATCTTTAACATAATGCAAGGTCAATCTAAAGTCATGACATACTAAAGGAGCATCATGTCCTTTATTGTCTAAAGTAATCAAAACTCAAAGAGGCAATAATCAACTTAGGAGTCTATTCATAGACTAAGCTTAGTTGATTTATAGTTGTGTAACTTGGGGTCACAACTAAACACAGTGAACTCAAGACCCTAGTGTGGAACTAAGAGCTCTACTACCATATATGTAAGATCCAGCCAAATATTCAAATACACTATGAACATAGATCACATATTCAACTTATTTATGTTCATTTTGATCAAAAAACATCCAATTAAATTTGTAGGTTCCATATTTCTAACATTCTTAGCTCTCAAAATTTGATCTATTTCATAATTTGATGTTTCACAATCTTGGTTTACAACACAGAGAAATTCATAGCGCCTCAATCTTCTCATCTCTTATAATTTGATCTACTTTATCCTTTGATGCTTCACAATCTAGCACTATAGTAGACATATAAATTGTTGATTTTTGAGTTAATTATCTCTTAAAAATATATTTAATTTATTAGTTGACACCTTACCATCTAATATCTTTTTTAGTTCTTCCGGTCTAACCTATGTAGGTAAATTTGATTTCAAGTGGTACTTTCAATTTATTGAATGTAATGATTAACATATGCTCTTCAAATGTAGGAGTAATTCCTATAATTTCAACATTTCCAAGAATTTGAAAACCCTTATCAAAACTCTTAATCAAATTGTACTTGTTCAATTCCATAGATTGAGTTAGTTGTTCTCCAAACATCCCCCCCCCCCCCCCCCCCCCCCCCCCCCTTCAAGTTACACTTTTAATTGTTCTTTATTATAATAACCTACACAACCCACACAAAAAATTATTATAAATAACAATATTTTTTCATTAAAAACCTATATGTTTGTTATCTAGTAAATTTATTTTTTGTTAAATCAATTTATGTTAGCAGTGTTTCAGATTGGAGTAAAACTAATAATAATACAAATCATTATAGTGCATATTGCGCCTAATGATTTTTACATAAATGAAACTTAGATATTCAACAAGTTTATATTATATTTTGAAATTTCTAAATACATTAATAATTTTCATAATATATTTCCACAATCTATGTTATTACATTATTCTTTTGGGGTAAGATTGTATTGGTGGGAAAAATTCAGGAAGAAGATAAAACAAAAACAGATACACACTTATGTTACTAGAAAATAAATTCCATTTGTATTGCCTTGGATGAAAATCTAATTACAAATGCCTTTTTATACCTTTTTATAGAGGACTTGAAGTAATATATAATTCTCTAGTCATATTAGAATTTTTAGTCAAAATATATGATACATATGAAAACAGTCATAAATTTAAAAAGACAAAAAAAATTGCAGTGGACGGCAATGGACAATGATTGGTGGAAGAAGGCTTACATTTTAAATGCATATGTTGGCTATCCACAATTTGGTAGGTAGAAATTATTTTCTACCAATAGATTCTATGTAATATTATTAGCATCAATATTTAGAATCGCACTTAATTCTCTCATTTTGATGATAGATCATTGAATATGACCCAAAACATTGATAAAATCAAACACATCTTACAGAAAAGTATGAATATTGATAAATCTACAAAGAAGAAAAATACCACTAATTTTTATAATTAAAAAAATAATTCAAGTACATCAACCAATGAACTTTATTCTAAATTCATACCTATAAACTATCTTCAAATGACATAAATAAAATAGTTAAATTAGAGGCAGGCAATTATTACTAATTAATTTCTTTTAAAGTTAACCTCACTCAACTCAATGTTGTCATCTATACCCCACACTTCATGAACACCATTAGTTCATGGAAATTGCCCATAATTTTAAAGTAGTGGGAAACTACAACAGGCCACTTGATTATCGCAAAAATCTATATTTTCTTGGAAATGATGCCATGATTAAAAAAACATGAATGAAATTACAAAATTTGGAAATGGTCCAAATAAATTTATGAGACCATAAAATAAACTTGGGAGTGGTAGTGCCAAGAAAGGGGTGTCAATTGTCTCTACCAATAAAGTTAATGGTTGATTTTTCATGCGACAACACATCTTTAAATCTCTTAGGCAAGGGCTTTCAAAGGTGTAGTTAATTTTTTTATGAATAGTCCCTTTTCTATTAATTAAATATTGAAGTTACATATTTGTAAAAATGGGGGTCAAGGGATATGAAGATCATCTATGAAAGTTCACATGGAAAATATGGAAATCTAACAACTATTCATTAAAAAAGAAAACATATAAACTACTCTTAGGTGGTTAAGGCAGTGCCAGCTGAGGGACCTCAATCATGTTGATCATTAAAGCCCCATAAATTAGTAGGGTTGATGAGTGGCTCAGGAGGATCTCACCCATCTAAAGTAGCATCTTTATCTTTATCTTAGTCTCTCTCCACTCTAGAAGGAAAAATCACTAGGTCTAGGTAGAGGAATGACCACTTGGGATCTCTACTAGAGGAAGGCCAGCTAGAAGCAATAGGAGCAATAGGAGGAGTGACTAGGGATTGGCCAAAATATCACTGCAGAGAGCCAAAGCAACAACAACGATTATCCCAACCATTATTGGGAGAAAGGCAAGGGTCCTAGGAATGTGAAATCTATGAGTGGTAGGCCAAGGAGCTAGGATCTTGCTGGTAACCATGGGGTGGAGATTGATCTGCAAAAATAGAATTGGGTGACAGGGCGACTACACAAGATGTGTTACCGCAATCATTAAGTAGCTCTCATAGGTTGGCCACCTCAAGAGCCACATTGTTGTCTTGAACTTGAATCTGCATTGTCTCATTGTTACACATGCAAGCTTCAATGTACATAGATACATTTATAAATGGAAAAATATGAGTGCAAATAACAACATTTCTATCATTCCATAGAGTGAAAAGAAACTCCATCCTGAAAGCATGCCAAATCTGAGTATACTTAAAAGAGATTCTAGTGAAATCCTCTAGCAGAACCCTATGTCAAGAAAAGGGCTCCAACTTGAAAGGCTTGAAAAAATCATGAATCTAGACTCAATAATGTTGAGCTCTACAAGAAAACCAAAACTATGTAGAAACGACTTAGGGTGCCCACAAAAAGGACAACATAAGTTACGAATACCCAAGTTCTTGAGCCAAAGACCTAAAGGCAATCCTTGGAAAGGGACACACGAGGAAAAGTGTGCAATCTTTAGCTCAGTGATGACATTCAAAATAGTATTGAACACCCATCTCCAATCCTACTATGAAGACTAGAAGTATCAATGATGGTTGAGAGTATCAGTCATAGGAAAATGAGGTATTAGCCAAAGGTATCCCATCTTGGGCTTGTAATTTATAACATAAGTACATGGATACCATTTCCAGTCCTTCCACCATATTTTGATCGTTTAGAAACCCAACTTGTCAAGCATATCGAGTGGCAATGAAGAGACTAGTAAGTCAAAAGCTTTTTGATCTAATCAAGATAGATGAAACTGGATCTGCATATCCTCCTATGATCTGAGGCTCATGGTAATGAGTCATTAATTTTTCAATTGATCATAATAGTAAGAATTCTAGCATATGTATGCATGATTAAATAAATGAAATACAAAAAATTAATTCCAACTGTTGTTAATTTGGAATCTGGAGATTAATGGTGGAACTGGAGTCTAGCAGCAACTCCCTACAGTAATGAGTGAAACACATTTGCCATGGAGTATTTGAGAGGAAAGAGAGAGATTTCTTCAACCATTTTTTTGTGGAAAAGAAGTACACCATAGGAGAGTCTTTTTGGGAAATGATCACATAAATATGTGCTAAGACAAAATCGTATTCCACTCCTTGCAAACAAGGCAAGAGATGACGATTGAATTCAATGGAAGATTTTTAGAGATGTAGTTCTCTAAATCAGGATGAAACTTAGATAAACCCAATTGCTCTTCATCTTCTTCCATTCCAAAAATATATTTCTCCTCCATTATTCTCAGTCCTAATGTTTCTTCCAAGGTAATTTTCTTTATTGTATGTGCCTAATTTTGTACTAGAATCTTTTTAGGTACTTTTATGTGAATATGTAAATTTGTATTATAAATATTTTCATAATAGTAGTATTTTCAAATTGTATATGAAATGAATCATAAAAGTGGATGGTAGGTAGATATGAGGAGAAGCGTTGGCTGCTAGCTGGGCTAGGGCTCTTTCCCTAGCCTGCTATTGTTGTTTGATCTCTACTATTTTTTCCTGTTCTATTTGGATTGCTAGCTGCTAGTCATAGTTTGCGTGGGTGTTTTTGGTAATCTTCTACAGTCAATTTTCGATTGGGGTTTTTTATTATTTGCATGGCAGGGCCTAGGATTTCTTCTCCATTGGTGAGAACAGATGGTTCTTCTCCAACTATGCATGCAATGAGATCTAAATCATTTTATTCAAGGGAGAGCTCCAAGTTGAAAAAAGTTAATGGTTGTTTTCTGCGTAGCCATGATCACCCTATTCTGGTTATTCCTCCTCTGGTTGTTATGGAGGACATTGAATATTGGACCAAGCATGCTTTGATTTGCAAATTTCTTCGAATTTGAATTTCACTATCTGCTCTTAAGGCATGGATCTGCCACTCATGGCAGGTTGAAGGCGATATGGAGATTATGTTGGCAGGGAATAGTTTTTTTTTGTTGTCTTCTCTTGCATGTCTAATCGTGATCGTGTTTTTGAAGGAGGCCCTTATTTCTACAACCATGTGGCATTATTTGTCAAACCCTGGCATTCTAGATTTAATTTTGTTGAGGATCTCCCTTCAACAGTGCCAGTTTGGGTTCGCTTGCCTCGCCTTCCCTTAGAATTTTGGCGTGAAGACATCCTTCGGAAAATTGCTACTTTGTTGGGGAAGCCGATTATGATCACACATCAATCCCTCGATAAAAAGGTTATTTCTTATGCTAGAATTTGTGTTGAAATTAATTTGAATAACCCATTACTAAATTCTTTTGAAATTTGTCTTGGGGCTTCTTCCTGGGTGCAACAGTTAGAATATGAATCCCTCCCTTTCCACTGTCAAATTTTTCATGAGTATGGTCATCTGCAATGTCAGTGCCCCCGTAACTTGACTTCCAAAGGAATGGATAGTTCTACTACTGGAAATGGTGGTTTGGCAGATTCTATAGGGAAAGGACAATCTCAGATGGCTAATACTACCAAGGGGATGAAACCACAAGATGCTATAGGTAAGGGTAAGGCTCAAATGCAAGATAAGGATGGATTTATCCCTACTCACCCTCGAGCTAAGGGGCGTGGTCAGAAGAGGCCTTTGAAATAGAGATTATCTGATTTAGGTTTTAATCACTTTGAGGTGTTGGATACTATGGTTCTAGAGGAGGGTATTCTTCCTCCTATCTCTTCTGATCTAGTTTTCCCAGATGAGGGATTTTTTCCTAATGAAGCTTATGGGGAATCACAAGTTGTAGTATACTAGAATTGTGAGGTCCCTGTAGCTCTTGTGGCAAAGGCTCTGGTGACTCCTGCGATGTTGGAGGATAATGATGTTGTTATGGCTGACCTAGTTAAGGGTGTGCTACCATCAGATAAAGGAAAAGGGTCTCCTTTCCTTTCGGGGTTGATGCCTAGACCCTTCAAGCGAGTTTCTTTTACTCCCCCTCTAAGAACTGGGTGCAAAACAGACCAAGAGAAGATTAAACTCACAGGAGATATATTGATTGAGTCTGGTTCAGTGAAACCTTTGGATGCTCATTTTCCCAATTCTACCCAATGATGATTATTCTCTCATGGAATGTCAGGGGGTTGAATAGAATCCCTAGATAAAAGGCTATTCATAACTTGGTGGTTGATCATAGTCCTAATGTTTTTTTGTATCCAAGAGACTAAGCTCTATGTGGAGTCTATGGTCTGACATGCCTCGAATATTTCGTCTCATGGCCAATACCAGTGTGTTGGGGCAATAGGCAATGCTAGTGGTTTAGCTATATTTTGGGATCCATAGAAAATTTCTCCCCTTGGCTGGGTGTCTTCTCACTTAGCTCTCTCTATGGTAGCTTCTGCTCTAGACTTGGGAGAGATAATCATGGTTACTAATGTGTATGCACCTATTGATCTTGTGGGAAAGGAAGAACTTTGGAACCATATTCAATATGTTAGAAATTGTCACCCTTATCATCCTTGGGTGTTAGCAGGGGACTTCAATTCAATTTTAAGTTTAGAAGAGAAGCATGGTGGTTTGGTTAGACTGGGGCCTTCTTTTTCTCTTCTTTGACACCACATATCTATTTAGCATCTCTCTGATGTTAAGCCTTCTAATGGTCTATATACTTGGAATAATCGAAGGACTGGAGTTGATGCTATCTCAGAACATTTGGACAGATTTCTTGTTTCTTGCTTCTAGGTTAGTGGCACTCTTACTCTCTCTTCAAAAATCCTTAATTGGAGGGGTTCTGATCATTGGCCAATCAAATTTTTTGCTATCGAGGCTTGTGTTCCAAAGCATCCTCCTTTTAAGTTCTAGTTGATGTGGCTTCGTGACTCCTCTCTATGTGATTTTTTTTTTATGTTTGTGGAAAGATGGTGCTCCTGCATATGGTATGGCAATGTAATCATTTTCTAAAAGGCTTCAATATGTTAAAAGGCAGCTCAGGATATGGAATAGGCAATGCTTTGGGCACCTTCACTCTATGAAGAGGCTTGCTCAAGAAGATCTTGATGTCATCACAAGGGAGATTAGAGATTGTTGTTTCTTTGAAGATCTTGGCAGGGCTGAATCCCTTGCTTCTTGTGGCTCTTGCTAGGATCAAGGAAGTTGAAGCCTTTTAACATGCTTTGGGCATTTATTTGGCAGCTTCAGGCCAAAAAGTTAATGATCACAAATCTTCCATTTACTTTTTTAACACTCCTGATTCTATTTAGCACAGGATTGTTGGTATCCTACGGTTTCAGATTGGGTCACTTCCTTTGACTTATCTTGGCATTCCTATTTCTATTTCTAGGCAACCAAATCTCTTCTGGAAAAAATTGATTACCAATCTTCAAGATAAGTTAATCATTGGACTCATAGATGGCTTTCTACTGCTGCTCGGGTTACTCTTCTTCAAGCCGTTATCCAAACTCTTCCTACTTATAGATGTATGGTTCAAGCTACTCCTATTTAATTTCTCAAGGAGTTTGATGCTCTCTCTTGGAAATTCCTTTTGAGTGGTAATTTGTGTAGTACTAAATGGAGCTTGATTAGTTGGGCAACTATTTGTAGGCCTAAAAAGGAGGGTGGTTTTGGTCTTCGATCAGCTCTCTTGGGTAGTCAAGCATTGGCTGCTAAACTTTATTGGCGATGGTGCTCTGGACAAGATCAAATTTGGGCTTGTATTATCACTCATAAATATTTTCATGGTGCTGATCCTTGCTCTATTTCTACACTTCCTCTTGAAATTCATGGCACAATGGTTTGAAATACTTTGAAGATAGGTGCAATGTTAGTCAAGAGGGGTTCATTCTAGATATGTAAAGGAGGTTCTCAGGATTTGTTTTGGCCTGATGCTTGGGATGGATTCCCTTCCATTTTATCCATGTACCCTCATCTTCAGTCTCTTTGTGACTCTTTTCATGCTTCTGGATGGGATAAAGTGGCTCATTACAAGACTCCTTATCAATTGGGACCCATTGTTGGCTATAGATGGAAGCATTCTTTTGATTGGCCTCCTAGAGGTACAAATGTGGATCGTCAGCAGCTTTCTCAGATTCTAGTCTCTAGAGAGTTTCTCCTCTTTGCTCGGTCTAGAAGTTTTGGCTTGGGGAGGTACCTTGTCTAGTAAATATCATATCTCTATTGGGTATCAGGAGATAACTAGACAATTATTTGGGGATGCTAAGGTCCCTTGGTGGAAGCAAGTTTGGAATAAAGTCTCTTGGTCCAAGTGTTTTCATGTGGCTAGTGGTTCACAACCACTATCTTACATGGGATAATCTTTGTAAACGTGGATTTTAGGGCTCTTCTTTTTGTGTTTTGTGTGGTAATGGGGAGGAGTCTATCTCCCATATGTTTTTCCATTGCTCCTATTCTCTTCAACTATGGCACCTTTGGTGGAGTGTTTGGGGTTGCTCTTGTAGGCATGCTTCCTCTTTGCCTGAGTTTTGGGCCCGCTTGGCAAGTGCTCACTCCAAGTCTTCTCCTCTCCATGCTGCTTGGATTACTGGCCCATCATTCTTGCTCTGGCATATATGGTTGGAGAGGAATCATCAAATATTCAAAGATGTTCAACTTGGTGTTTTGCATCTTTGGTGGAAGATCTTACATTCTCTTCAAGAAACTATTCTTGTGAAGTGTGAGCTAGATGGGGGTATGGATCTGATTGATCTTGCTATTTGTAATCCCCTCAATTTTCATCTTCAGGATGGGCCTACTGCTCAAAGGTTTCCTTCTATGTCCAGGCAACTTCAACATTAGAGGAAGGGTCATGTTAATCGGGATGGGCATTAAACTCCTCCTCCCTATGGAGTTCTGAAAATTAACACTGATGGTTCTTCCTGAGGGAATCTAGGCCCTGCTGGTATTGGGGCAGTGGCTCATTGTAGTTCTGGCGATGTTAAATTCTTTTTCTTAGTTCATAAGGGTGATTTCAATAACAATCTCATGGAAGCTAAAGCTATTTTATATGTTGTCGAACAGTGTTGCTTGCGGGGATGGAGTAAGATTATCTATGAGTCTAATTCCCAGGTGGTGGTGAACTTGCTTTCTTCGCAGGAGCTTGAGGATGTTAGTTGGCAGCTAGCCACTTTTGTTGATGCAAGAGCATCCAAAGGTATAAGGGCAATCCTATGTCACCCAAAAAATGTACTTAGACTTAGTTTATGTTTCATGTGTTTTTATTTTTGGACACCCATTTGCGTCAAATAAGGGTTCCAACTCTCACAGTTCAACTATCAGTGTGCTAGAAAATCCCAAAAAAATAGGAGCATGCAATTTGGCCATCATTTTGGTGACCTAGAAGGTGTGAATTGGCCAGATGAATGTAATTGTGATTAAGAGCATTCCAGAAAAAGAATTAGGTCAAAATGCCCCACGGTTTGAAAGTTATTGCAGTTTTTCAAGTTTTGGAGACCTCCTAAGAATGCTTCAAAGTCAGGTTAGGGGCATTAAATGACCTCAAAAAGGGCCAAAAAATGGGGGGGATGAGAAAATCTGTCCATAGGGCTATAGAGTGCTTTGAGAGCTTTTCAAAAATGTAAACAGTTTGTCAATCGGAGCTACGGTTCAAAAGTTATGCCTCCCAAAAGTTCGGTTACCATTTTTGGATTCTTCTAGATTTGCACCGACTTCTAACACAGCTTCTTGAACCTTCTATTTGGTTGGTGGATGCCTACTATCACTTTCTAGAATTTACTCCTAGTCCTTAACCCTACGGAGTCTATTTAACAAGATTTTTGGCATTGTAAAAGGCAGTTCGGAGTGGAGTTTGAGAGGAGGTACTGAAAGGAGAAATTATCTCTAGATTTATGCTATTGTAAGCCCTTAGGGCATGTGCTAAAGTTTATTTTCTCTGTACTATTTGTACTAGCTTATTTTCTTAGTTAATACAATTTCCCTTTTTCTGTTGTGTCCATTCTGTTCTTGGGTTGTGTCTCCATCAAGTTGTATCAGAGACAGGTTTTCTTAAGTGTGTAGACAGAGTGTCGATTGTGAGGCAGTTTGCACCAGGACTGTGTGTTTGTGGGTTTGAGTTAAGAAGATGCCTCCATGAAGAGAGCATGGTGGAAGGGCTAGAGCTATTAATCCTATGGAGGTTAGAGCCCTCCAAAGGAAGGTACAAGCATTGCAAGAGGAGCTCCATAGAGGAGCAAATCTTGCCGCTGGTGACGATAGTGAGGATGACAATGAAGAAGAAGTTATGGGACCAGAAGGGAAATTTGATAGGGAAGTTTTGAATCATGTAGAGGAAAGACTTTTTAGGGCCATTACTAAGTTTGGGAAAAGACCTACAATTGAAGTGGGTGTATTTTAGGGAAATTTGAAACCTGATGAGTTGATCGATTGGATCAATGAATTGGAAGAATAGTTTGAGTATGAGGATATAAGGGACCCAGAAAGGGTTAAGTTTGCAAAGGCCAAACTGAAAGGCCATGCCAAAATCTGGTGGCAAGAGGTTCAATTGGAAAGAAACAAAAGAGGAAAGGAGAAGATCACAAGATGGGATCGCATGGTGGACAAATTGAAGAAGCAGTTCATTCCTGTGGACTACGAGCTTGATTTGTTTAAGAAGATGCATGGGTTAAAGCAAGAAGGAAGATCATTCCAAGAATATACAGAGGAATTTTATCGACTCTTGATTAGAGCGGGGCATGCAGAAGAAAATAAGGAGAAGGTTGCTCATTATATCAGTGGGTTGCGACCTAGCATCCAAGAGGAATTAAGTCTCGTAAGAATGACCAGCATTGAAGAGGCATACCAGTTTGCCCTACGAGTTGAAGAGAAGCTGAATAAAAGGTTTGAAGTAAGACAAAGAGGGCATGGTCAAGGAGGAAGGGGAAGCGGTAGGTCATCTGGAGGCCGCAATGAAACCCAAAAGAAAAATGAAGATGTGGGTACTAGCAGGAACCAGAGGAATGAGGGTTTCAACTGCTCCCATGATCAAGAATTTGGAAATAAAAGAGGAAGAGGTAGAAGACATGGACAAGGAAGAGGAGGCTTCTGTGGTACCTATTTCCATTGCAATGAAGAAGGTCATAATGCCTTTGAATGCCCTCAATGACAAGGAAGGACAGATAGGAGAGGTGAGGGCCAAGCTAGGGTTGCTCATGTGGATGAGGATGTACAATCATCACATTCAGAGGATGTAGAAAGAGGAGAGACCTTGGTAAATGAAAGAGTCCTACTAAGTGGTGAGATTGAACTAGGACAATGGAGGAGTTTGTTTCGTACCAGATGCAAGTGTGAGGATAAATGTTGTGACGTGATCATTGATGGTGGTAGCACTGATAACTTGGTATCAGAAGAGATGGTCTCTAAGCTGAAGCTCAAGAGGGAGAAACATCCCCAGCCCTATCAGATTGCTTGGGTAAAATATGATCATAAGGTCCTGGTAAGTGA
The DNA here is from genome assembly GCA_028749045.1 of Cupressus sempervirens. Lineage (NCBI taxonomy): Eukaryota > Viridiplantae > Streptophyta > Pinopsida > Cupressales > Cupressaceae > Cupressus > Cupressus sempervirens. The sequence continues at coordinate 1,053,321,519 of CM053787.1, forward strand.
ACAATGCTTAGTAAAATTCTAAATTGGGAGTTACCATGATGAAGTTCTCTATGATGTTATTTCAATGGATGTTTGCCATCTATTGTTGGGTAGACCATGGCAGTTTGATAGACATGCAGTGCATGATGGACATGCAAACACATACTCTTTGACAAAGGATGGAGTTCGCCACAAATTGAAGCCCATGAAAAAGGAAGGTGAAAAGGTATGTAGTAGTGTTAGGATTTTTCTTGTTGATGGAAGGAAGTTTTTAGATGGCATGAAACATTAGCATATGTGCTATGCTTTGATTCCTAAGAAAGATAAAGAAGTTAGTAGTGAAATACCACATGAAGTTTCAGATTTACTAGGGGAATTTGGAGATATTATCTCTGATAATGTTCCAGATGGATTGCCACCAGTAAGGCAAATCAGTCATCAGATAGATCTGATTCCAGGAGCAGTTTGCCTAACAAGGCTGCTCATAGGATGACTCCTACTGAAATAGAGAAGCTAAATAGATAGGTTCAGGAGCTATTGAGGAAGGGCTTGATTCAAGAGAGACTGATTCCATGTGCAGTACCTGCAATACTTGCACCAAAGAAGGATGGAGAGTGGAGGATGTGTATAGATTCTCGAGCTATAAATAGGATAACCATCAAGTACTGGTTTCCTTTGCCAAGGATGGATGATCTTATGGACTACTTGAGTGGAGCTCAATAATTCATAAAGATAGATTTGAAGAGTGGTTATCACTAGATACAGATTTGAGAAGGAGATGACTGGAAAAAAGCCTTCAAGACCAAGGAAGGTCTTTATGAGTGATTAGTTATGCCCTTTGGATTGACGAACACCCCAAGCACCTTCATGCGGCTCATGAATGGGGTACTTAAGAAGTTCTTGGGAAAATTTGTTATTATTTATTTGGATGATATTTTAAATTACAGAAAGACTTTGGAAGAACATTTACTGCATATTCATAGTGTCCTTGAAAGGCTAAGGGAAGAGAAACTATTAATTAAACTGAAGAAATGTATCTTTACAGAAAGGGAGTTAGTCTAATTAGGGTTTGTTATATCACTTGAAGGTCTTAAAATGGATCTAGAGAAGGTAAAAGCCATCTTGGAATGGCCTACTCTGAGGTCTACTACAGAGGTAAGATCATTTCATGGTCTGGTTAGTTTTTACAGGAAGTTTATTAAGAATTTCAGTGGCATATGTGCACCCGTAACTGATACAATAAGAGGGGATAGAAAAGAGTTCAAATGGACTACAGCAGCTGCGAGAAGTTTTGAATTGCTGAAGAAGAAGGTAACATAAAAGCCTGTGTTTGCACTTCTAGATTTTAGAAAGGTTTTCTAGGTGGATTGTGATCCCAGTGGTAGCACTATTGGGGCTGTATTAAGCCAAGAAGGTAAGCCTATTGCATATTTTAGTGAAAAAATGAATGATGCAAAGAAGAATTATTCTATTTATGATCAAGAGTTCTATGCAATAGTTCAGGCCTTAAAGAAATGGAGGCATTATTTATTGCCAAAGGAATTTGTTTTGTATACTGATCATCAGGCATTGCAGTACCTAAATAGCTAAGGTAAATTGAATCAGAGGCATATGAAGTGGGTAGAATTCTTGCAAAGTTATACATTTGTGTTGAAGCATAGAAGTGGAAAATCTAACAGGGTCGCAGATAAACTAAGTAGGAGACAGTCATTGCTTACAATAATGCAAGTTGAAGTAGTTGGGTTTAATGAACTCAAGAATTTGTACCCTGAGGATCCTGATTTTTTTGAAGCATGGAAAGCTTGTAAAGAACCTGTTTCTATAGATAGAACCAAGTGGTTAGACTATTTGATTCAGGATGACATGTTGTTCAAGGGTAGTCAATTGTGCATTCCAAGGAGTTCCATGAGGGAAAATCTGATTAAGGAAAAACACAGTGGAGGGATGGTAGGACATTTTGGTTGAGATAAGACTATTGATATTCTTAGAGAACATTGTTTTTGGCCTCAAATTTCACAGGATGTGAAGAATTTTGTACAGAGTTACCAGGTCTGTCAAGTTGCCAAGGGGTTTAGTCACAATACTGGCCTATATCAGCCATTGCCTATTCCATCAAGGTCATGGGAGGACATAAGTATGGATTTTGTTCTTGGATTGCCAAGGACACTATTGGTGTTTAAAAATGTTACCCATTTCCAATTACCCTGATGATAACAAGATGCATCTAGGGGTAGCTAACTCCCATTATCAACACATCCATTCAGACACCAGGCCAACTATAAGGCATGACCCTTCTTCTTCTTCAGGCTCTGCAAAACCTAGGCGGGTAGACCTATAGATTCTTTATATGGTACCAGTTGTCAAAGCATACACTGAATCTATTATGAAGTAGATAAAAAACCCCTAAATCTTCTACACTCAACCAGGAATCAAAAACATGAAATAGCTAAGAACATAACTCATGAAACTGGCAAGCTAAGTGTGGGTTAACATTGAATAGCTTTCAACATAAAAGGGAAAAGTGATTTAATATGTTGATATCAGCAAGACCCAAGTATGAGCAACAAAACTTAATGATCCTATCTCTGACCAATGCCTTATCTATTGGGAAATTAAATGAATCATAACCATACATCTCCTAGAAACCTCAGACGTATCTCTACATCAAGATCCTTGATCTATCTTTCACCTTGTGAATAGACATCTGCTACAGAATGAATCTCATACTCAGAACATCCTATCATGAAATCTGCAAACCCTATGACAAATATCAAGCAATTACATGGTTCTTTGTTCCATAAGCAAGAAATTTTAACCACATACATTTCAAAATGTAATGCAACCTAATTCATTCTCTTTGATCACAAATTAGAAAAAATAACAGAGCCATTTTCAGGAGACAAGATTCAAATTGAACTTCAAACTTTTGCTGCACTTTATTTGTTTTCCTTGAAATCAAATACATGAAATGTACAGAAAATAACTCATAGATCACCTAACAAAAAAGAACTATCTGCATAAAACTTAAAATGCTGTTGAATACAAGAAGAAATGCTGAAGAATGGTTTCTTAGTGCAAAAACTGGAACCCTTACAAATGAAAAAGGAAAGAAAGATATAGAAAGAAATGAATTCTCGGATTTGATATGCAATTTCCAGGTGTCCACTTGAGATCCAATCCTCTGTAACTGAAAAACCTCTTTCTTCTTTCATCCCTTCTGATCTGATTTTGTTTCATCATTAATCTGTAACAAACTTGCAAAATATCCTCGCCCAATGATGAAAACACTTTACTTGCCAAAATATCTGATTTCTCCATGAAAAAGCCAGTGAAAATGAGTTTTTACTGAGTAAATCAGAACAAATTCAACCCTAACTGCATTTCCATTGCCTTCTACTGATATTCAGGTCATTATCTTGACAAAAAAACAAATCTGAACTTCCTCGTATGAATATGGTTACACTTTAGGTACTAGATAGAAACCTCGTGTAGCTCAAACTGACTAATACCTGTGCAAAAATTGACTCCAGATTTGGAAAGTTTGTCTTCTCCCAATTCTGACAATATATAACACTTCATATTTTGGTTACCGGAAGCACCTAAAATTGCCATTTGAAAAATGTCCCCTCTAGCTATAAAAAGCTTAGGTCTGCAACTCAAGATTTTTAAAAAATTCAAAATTTTAAAATCTCTAATGTTCAGACTTTGTAAAAATGACCTCTTGAATTTAAAAAATTTCTGAACCTGCACACCCAATAGAAAATAATTAAAAAATTATTTTTAAATTTCTTTGAAATTTTCCCTTATCCTCTGAATTCGGGGTCAAACTTCTGTTGACCAAGTGCCACATGGCACACTCTGATTGTTTTGGGCCTGCACAATGGATGCCACATGTCATTTTCTTGCTAACTCGCTATGCTAAATCTCATGCATCTTCCACTTGGCGAGTTAGCGAGGATCAATGGATGTGCCACGTGTCGCAATTCCTTCTCATCTGGAGCATCTCATCGTTTGCCAGATTCCTAAAAATTTTCGGCGACTCGCTAAGTCGCTAGCCAAAATTTCTCAGATTTTTCGGCTAGCGACATAGCGACTAGCCAAATTATTAACTTATCCGTCACCTATCCCTGCTGACATCATCAGATTTGTTATGCGTGTCTGTTTAAAATAGATAGTTGATTTCTGTCGGTTGACATCATTCTCATTTAACCTGCGTCAGGGTTGGACCCACCGCATGGTTTTCATGTCTTCAAAAGGCTGTGCCTTTTATGACACAAGCTATTCACAATGAATAGTATTTAAAGATTGAAAATTTTTATTTCCCAATACATGTGGGATATTACCTTTGATTGCTGGCATTTTCTTTTTGCTGTGACTGCGGCTTCATTCTGATGCTTGCGTGGATGTTTGTAGAAGCTTCCTTAAATCACCTATAGGGGCGGCTTTGACTGAACTTTCTCCTGATTCAAGACCATGGCTCCTACTCATATTGCCGACTGAGCCATTTTTTTCTTGTGGCGTGGGTTATCTAATGCGTGAAGTGTTTTAGAATCATTTTGAGGCTTTCTTTTTGACTTGCATGAAGTTGATCTCTGCTTCTTGATTGTGGACGAGCTACCTTATAAAAAATCACTGCCTCTAACATTCAACTGAATTCTTAGCATAAATTTGATGGATATACTCTCACTGCCATGTAGTTATCACCATTCTTTTCACCATTGTTTTTTTTAAATGGTTTAACTTTTATATTCTTCACAACATCAAACATTTAGCACTTCCGGCCATATATATATTAATTACACAGTTGCAGATATATGCAACATGGAAGTCACAACATTACTATGTTGTGTCGCTGATGTTAGCATGGGATCTGCATGATTTTGTTTCTATACTTCATTGATGTTCTTGAATCTGCTGAAATACAGAGCTCCTCCATTCACAGGTCAGAATGTCCTTTCAATCGGCTTTTCCCCTTTTTTTATTTGCTTGGAAACATCCCTTAAACCTGCGTGGGATTCCTTCTTGCAATGCTAAGACGTCTTTTTATACAGGACGTTATCTCTCTTTTGATGTGCAGACTCTGCTAATTTGCACGGACCGGCCTTCATACCTTGCATGGAACAACTTCCCTTTTTACAAGCTCTGTTCATTAACTAAGCGTGGACCTTTTCTTTAATCAAGCATACGCTATTCCAATATTGACTGCGGGTTTTTCTTTGTATGCTGAAATTCTGTCTTTACTCACGCTGCCTAGGTTTCTCCTTTAAAAAGAGTTGGTTCTCTTGAATTTGTGGCTCTCCTCTTACATGGCTTTTATGAAAATATTAAACACAAATAGAAAATAGCAAAGTTTTAAACATATAAACTCGGGTCTTATCGGAGTTGACCAATGATTTAAACATTAGTATCTTCGTTCCATGTGAAAATTTGCCCCTGCCTCTACAATTTGATGTGTTTTGAAAAATCATGGTCTTTTGATGGTGCAAGCTTCCTTTTAACTAGATTGCCTGTTCCTTGTGGTTCTTTCTTATCACTAAGTTGCCCGGTAATCGTAGTTTCTTTTTCGAAAATGTCTGCTCTTTTTGTTTGATGTTGATATTGCTGCACATATTTGACCTCCCTGAAAACTTATGAACCACTTACACTTGATCCTCATGTTATTTTTTATAAATCAATATCACTAAGAGTCAAGGCACCTTTAGGATCCCCAGACATCCTTCAATTTGAAGCAGTCAGCTGGACCCCAAAATGGGTCTAGCTAAAAAAAAATTTGTTTTCAAACAACTGACTTAGCAAACTGATCTACTGACCTTCTCAGACTATTTGGAGACCAATTCGATCATAGATTGACCATTAAAAACTCAATTGATCACTTTTTTCCACTTGTCAATTTGATGCTAGGAGGTTCGTTGACTGGCCTTAAAAACTGACCAAATCACCTGATTAGGCTCTGAAATCTGACACACTGGCTCTCTGTTCTGCACTCTTGCATCCTGTCGAATGTCGTCTCATGAAGAATTTGTAGTCAAAAGGTATTGACTGTCAAAGTTTCCTTCTCAGATTTACCTGCAAGAAAACATGTCAGAAAGCAATAAACTGGTTTTGGATTTGGCTCAGAAAACTAGGCAGATGGGCACATGGGAAGACGAAAATTGGGGCGTTAAATCTCTGTCATGAGGACATTATGGATATGCGATTTGGGCTCATGATGAATCACAAGACACAAATGGCAGACACTCCAAGTGGGCTACTCAGAATTTTGCAATTAGGAACACTGACTGAAAGCGATTTTTTGCAAATGGAATTGACCCGAAAAAATGTGTAAATGGATTCGTCATGGCTTGTAAACTGACACACTTGGAATATTTTCGGAGGACAACACAGGGGTATAATCCATTAAATCTCACCAATCACAGATCAGGAGTTATAACGTCTCGAACAGGGCTACCAATCAATCTGTAAATAATGACACCAGTGAAAAGTTAGAAAATCCATTTGGAATCGCATTTGAAAACCACTCAAACGGATTTGTCAAGAGTTGAAACTTGAAACATAACAAGTCTCTGATGTCTACAATATAATGCAAAAGGAATTTCAACATTTTGGTCAACTGGTCAAAAGTTACAACATGTCAAACAGGGCTTCCCAGAAATGTGTGCAAAGTGCAAAAGCATGAAAACAGTAACTGACCAACTTTGAGGGATTCAAAACCTAGTCAAACGGATTTGAAATGACTTTGAAAATTGAAACATAGGTTCTTTGTTATACATACTAAACATCCCCAAAGTGGCTAGTCATGACACATTCCTGGGTAAGAAATATTCAGATGCAAACTGGGCCTCTGATCGCTATTTGACACTTGGGTAAAATGCTTAGGCTTCGCAGAAAGACTCAGAAATTCAATCTAACTTCACGAAATGCTTAGGCATGTTGAATGAAAGGTGCTAGAAGCATTAAACACCTTAGGGGTCTCGAAAGGACAGTCGGGTACAACCTTGCACATATGCATTTCAAAAGCATTTAAGTGCTTGATTTTTTCAATGGTTCTCAAAATTGACCATGCAATTTTTAGTCCCAACAGTGGCTCTGTCTGGGGATGCATGCCCCTTGCGCGCACGACAAGGATTCAGATCTCTGGAGGAAGTAGACCATTCCCAAAAACTTCAGAACTTCCCTCGAACAGCTTATTGAAAGCAAGGAAACAACTACAACTACCAAGACTATGTACATATGATGGCTGCAGGCCACCAAAAAGTTTCAGAACTTTTTACCTCTATCAAACACCTGATTCTCATTCACATCTCCCTGAGGTAAACTAAAATTCTCATTATCATTTGTTTCACCCAACGTATCAACATTTGCAATTAGCTCAATAGGCAAAACAAAACTATCATCATCTTCATAGTGCATATAAAAATCAAACATACTTTCTTCATCTTGCCCACTATGAAAAAATGGATCAGCATGACCATAACAACTGATATCAAATTGAAACTGATCACTACTGATTGAATCATGGATTCTTTCAATTGGAAAAACAAAGTGCTCATATTCAACTTCATTCAACGAGTTACATGAATCAGATGGTAACTCACCTTGTGCTTCCAGCAGTGAAGAGTATTTGGAATCCGATTGTTGCCTACTTGCAGTCTTATCATTTACTAAATTAGATTCATCTTTCACTGTAACCTCTTCACATTCAAAACATTGATTAGTCACCATACATGAAAATTCATTCTGAAAGTGTTGTTCCAAACCATGCTGATCATTATCATTTTCTTCATTAGACTGAATGTCGGAATAGACCTTGAACTCATCTTTACAAGACCTATCAGCATATAAAGAAAATTTATAATCGGATTGACAACACTCACTGTTTTCCACTTCACCATATGAAACATCAAAACAATGTTCAGCAAGATCAACATTAAAAGAATCTGAAACAGCATGAACATTCCCTTCATTAACATTCTCTACATCCAACAAATCATCATGTGCAAAGACATTTGAGGAACTGTCACCTACACCTCCAAAGTCTAACAAAGATTGTTCAGATTCTACCTCTTTTTCCACATCAAACATTGGGGAATTGATTTGACTGAATGAGAAAGTATTATGAGAGAATATATGAAGATCCTTAGAGATACTTACATGCTTTTCAAACTCATGAGCCAACAAAACAGAGATTTCATCAGAACTCAAGAAGACTGCCCCACAAATCTTCTCCTGGATGTGATGGTCATCTGGATAATATGAAGAACTTACAACAGTAGGATCCTTAGTGTAACAATCTGGAAAATCAGAATTATTACAACATTCTTTCTTATCATGGAAATCACTGGATCTACTGTTGTTACAACTTTCTTCAACTTCATATTTACTATAACTTAATTTATCTTCTCTTTTATATCCATCTTTTTCATGCTGATTGCTATTACCTGATTCATTAACATTTGAATCCACCTCTTCACAATCGGAAGACAGATTATCTTGCTCTACAGACTCATTGTATTCATTACTACCTTGGCTTTCAGCACACTCATTATCATTAGGAGATATTTCATGAAATCTGTAATCATCATCTTCCATCCCTTGAATGAATCTTTCAATTTGTAAAAACTTTTGTAATCTTATAGGTGCTGGCCAATTGACTGAATCGGGTACTAGAACATTAAGGAAAACACTAGGCAATGAAGATTCTTTAGGTCTACAATGAAAAGGCATCTTACTGATTACTGACTTAAGCCTTAAATAACATTGTTCGATACTTAGACTTTGAGTACTACCTACTTCAGTTCTTATAATATTGATAATCCTTTTGTAAACCATTGTATTCAACATAGCAATGTTATTATTCACAGTTTCTAGACTCTCAAAATTTGGCAACCTAATCTCAGATCTGAGATCTAACTCCATTATAAAACAAAATTTCTACCTCTTCTTTCTAGTGCTGAAAATCACTGAATAGAGGCAACTTTTTTAAACACATGACTTCCATGAAAAGAAGCATGAAAATCAAAATACCTCCAATGCTGATGCTGAACTTCGATCTACTGATTTGGCATAGGTGCAAGACTGGAATTCCTTCACACCACTGATCAAACTTTGTAGAGTCGCCACCTCTTTGCAAGAGGAATAAAAATAATCACTACTATGATCTACTTTTACATTTCAATTATTTATAACAGCAGATAGCAACCAACACTTAAAAACTTATCAAGAATTTGAAACTCCTTTTCAAGAAATTACCAAAAGCTTCAGATCTGCCCATACAACTGAAAGTCCTTCTGTTGGTCTGACTTTTTCTGCAGTAAAAAATTTTTCAGTTAAACCATAGAAAAGTCAGATGTTCTATGTCTAAGTGAAGCATAGGGTTTTGGATAAACCATCTATAAGAAATAATCGCCATATAAGCCCTATATTCATCCCTATTCATAAATGGTCGGGCGCAAAATTTTCAAATTTCAAAAGAGGCGAATATGCTTTCATATTCCTTTTCCTTTCTCCCAGGTTACCTTTCTTCCTATTTGTCCCAAACGTCGGATCCGATTAGATCTACCGCTGGCGATACCTCGCTATTGAGAGTTGCATGGAAGATAAGTACAGCGAGATAGCAAGTATTGAGTCTTTTAAGCAGTGGGACCATAAAGTGAAGATGCGACGATCGGAGATTTGCTTATTAAATGTTTTATTTTGCAGGTACACTTTGCAATTCGCCATCCAAAAAAAGGAGAGGGACCCACTAGAATATCTGACATTAGAGCTGAAATGTTGATTTTTTCGAAAGTTCTGCCACCTCGCTATCAGAAAATTCAGGCACTTCACCATTAGCGAAGTAGCGAGGCCACGTGAAAATCTAAAAATGATGACATTGCATCTTGCTTGTATCATAATTACACCAGGTGGCATGACCAGTCATAAATACCTTTGTCAGAATTAGTTTTAATTAACAGAAGTAATTACTGGGTAACCCTTGCATTTTCTGGCACGGAATCCTTTTAAGTGTCGGAGCTCGCTACCTTGCTATTGGAAAATTCAGGTGCTTCGCCATTAGCGAGTTAGCGAGGCCCCGTAAAATGGCAAAAGATCGGCAAGATCTTTGATTACGTGTAATGACAGATGACTGTGATAAATTTTGACATGTGCCAACTATGCAGATATCCGATTCTCATTAATACCTATCTGACTAAATGTACAAGAAATCTTGAACGTCAGCTTGAAGTGGATCAACGGAGCTCGCTACCTCGCTATGAAGAGTTGCAAGGAAGATAATTATAGCGACATAGCGAGTTGGGCCCGCCGCCTTCTTTCTTAAGAAGTCCTGTAGCGTATCTTTTGATCATTTCTTGATCCGATCAACGGTTGTCACCACCTCGCCATGGCAAGGTGCTTGTTCTTTATGCATAACGAAGTAGCGAAATGCTGACACGTGTTCTCCGTCGTCAGTGGGTCTAAATGTAAGGGCCATCAAAAGAAAGAATTCTATATGTGGCAAGTTCTCATTGGGTAAAATAACTGACATGGCAAATATAACTCCTAGTTATTCTCTTTGTACCGCATGATCATAGGATCTTTGAAGATCAATGGCGCAATTTTAAATGAAAAATGTAGTGCCACTCTCTGTATTAATTAGACAAGAAAGCTTCATCTATGAGGAAAAATAGAGTATAATACAGAGAGATTGCATCAGTTTCATTTCACGTGAGAAAAGATTTGAAGCCATTCTTGTGCAGAAGCCATTACTGAAAGAAAAGCGTGCCAAGGTTTGATAAAAATTTGTCAAGTTATCTGTTCGCGGAAATTTTGCAGGAATACAGAGGAGAATTGAGACAGAATTCAAGTAAGTAAAACTACCATCATCTTCGTGAGCTTTTAAGTTTTAAAAAGATAGCCCAAGATGCCTCCTAAGAAGGGATTTACAGGTGCAATAAACTACCTGGATAGAAATGTGCATGATGATTTGCTTGAGTTACTTCCTGAATCTACTGTAGAAACAATGCATGTTAAGAGGTTAACCTCACTCAACCCTAGGCTAAGGGTAGCTGATGGATTGTATGATAAGGGTAATTGGGTCCGAGATGCTCAAACTTCTCAAACTGGTTTGAGTTTATTCAAAAAATGGTTTGCGGAAAGGAAGTTATATGCTCCTCATGCCAATATATGGAATTTTGATCTTGGGAAGCTTGTTGTCCCCAGCGTGTTTATGGATTTCGACCTGCTTGAAGCTATAGCAAAAAACTATGACCAAGCCACTAAGGTAGTAAGAAGAATGGATGGTGAGGCTTTAGTTACCATCAGTCCCGAGGAGATTAGGAAGGTTTTCAGTCTGGGACCCCTCACCATGTATCATGTGCCCATTAATTTGATAGATTTAGAAAAAGAATATATATCCAAGAGGGATGTAGTTAGACAGGGTGCACTAAAAGCCCACATAGGCCGGATTGGAGGCCTCCCAACCATAACATCATCTTCTAAAGAACCATTCAAGAAATCATGCTTTAATGCCAGCGCAGTGGAGATATATAGGACCCTGTGCAGAGTCTTCGGAGAGGGCGAAGAAGATTTTATTCCGATGAGCTTCATGTATATGATCACCCAAATCTCTTCTTTTGGTGTGGAAATAATTTTTGATTTTGCATCTTACTTGGCAAATGAGATTCATCAGGGATTGGTGGGGATTGCACAGGGCAACGTGGAAAAGGTTTGGGGTCAGTATTCCTTATTGATGCATATGTTTCTTTTTAAAGGGGCCACTTATTTTGGTAAAGAAATGGTTTTAAATAGAGAAAAAGAAGGGGAAGCACTGCCAGTCCAATTATGGAGTGCAGACATGACCTGGGAAGCAGAAAATGCTAGCTTCGTTAGATTTGATAGGCACTTTGCCTCCAAACTAAGGTACCTAATATTGAGTGACAATCCCAGAATCCCTAAGGCATTAATACACCTTGTCAGGCCTATGGACAAAACCCATAATCTAAAAGTTTCACATAATTGGGGAGATATTATCCCATATTCAGTCTCAACTGTCATCAGGGTCTATGGATTCAAAGGAACACCCCATGTGTTACCCTATCAGGTACCTTTAAAGTTAGGGATAGCTGAATTTTTGTGGCAGTTGGGAGGAGTGGAGGAGGCCTTTTTGCACAAAAGGGGGACAGGATCAATTTTTCCTACTTGTACTATAGCCCACCAGTTTGTGATAACTAAAGAAGGGTGGGTCTTTCTCCATAAAATTTTGGATCAATATAAGATGGCAGTGTCTCACTCTCGTTTTTGTGATATAGAAGGTTTCTTTAACTCTGCCCTTAGATTGAGAATCAAGCTTCGTCCAGTTCAGCATGAATTATATTTTCCTGAAGATATAATAAGAAATGAATACTCTCTCCATGAGCAAGAAATAAAGAAAGAAAAATGGAAAGTCTATTCAAAAGTTTTGGAATTCATTAATTGTTTTGACAAAGATTTCAGTCCTCTTAGTAATGCTGCAAACAATGCAGATAAAATACATAAGCTCATGAGTACTTTCTCTGAGATAATGGAAGTAATGAATGAGAAGAAGCAGCATTTTATTAATTCTTTTCCAGATAAAGCCAAAGAAATTATGAGAAAATTGGGTTTCACCCCCAACATTGGAATAGGTCCACTGGTGGTACGAAAGAAGATAGGATATACTCTTGTCCAACAGCAGGTGCCCTTTGTACATAAAGAAAAATAGATAGTTGAATCCACCAGCACTGTCCTAGAAGAAAGACCCCCTAAACCTTCTCCCAAAAGAAGGAGAATAATAAGGGAGGAAGAATCCCCTGATGAAAGTTGCTCACCTTCTCAAACCCCAATAAGAATTGAGGAAGAACAGCTCACTAATGAGCAATTCGAACAAATGGGGTCACAAGGAGAAATTTTTGTTACACAAGCAAAGATTGATGAAGGGAACCCTCAGGAACCCCCTATACCAAGTTTTGAATTAACTACAGCAGATTTCAGAGGAAGGGAATTGGACCCTGTTTTGGAACAAGCCAGTCAGCATTTTTTATCTGATAACAATTTTGTAAGATCTAGGGCTTTCCATCAGTTTGCGTGGAGAGTAAACATGCACATTTTTGAGCAAAGGTGTAATAATATGAAAGCAGAACATCCAGAAATGGATGAGACCTCCATTCAAAATCTAATAAAGGAACAAATGGTGCAAGAGTTCCAAAGTATAACCCTTGATGAGGGAAGACAGATGGTAAAAAATGCTAATGTTTTATTATTTCCCAATTGGGACATTGCTGACGCATTAATTTTTAATTTTGTTTCAAATAATTTAGGACTCCAGGATCCAAATAAAGAGGAATTCTTGGGTACAACGTTCAGCAATGATCAAGCTGCCCTTGTTATGTGGTCCTTGAGAAGAGGATCCAGAATTACTTCATCACAGCCTGATGATTCAGGATTAACAGGGAGTATCATTGTAAGAAGAGTTGCTGACACTTCAAATGTACAGGCAGCCCACATGAATGTGGATTATTCTAAATTTTCCCTGGCTACTGCAGAAAGAGAAGAGAGGGAAATGATTGATATGCATAATAAATATGAAATAGTGGTGGAAGCTTATAACCAAGAGGTAAAAAGGAGAATTGAGTTAGAAAATAGGGTATCTCAATTAGAAAAGGTACTTGGAAAGAGAAAAGTGGGAGAATCCAGTACACTAAGAATTGCATATCCCCCATAGTCATCTGTGGGATTAACCCCTATTATTGAGATACCTGACACCCCTGAAAGACCCCAATTCTATACTGCAGAGGAATTTGAAGCAGAAAAAACCAAATTACATGAGTGGCAGATAGAATTTAGAAATCAGCAGGAAGAGAAATGGAGGCAGGGTGTGACATATTTGAGGGATAAAATACAATGGTCAAATTTTTATGATCAGTTGACAAGGATTGTAACCCTCATGGATGAGTTAAATAAAAAAAAGAATGGACTAGATTCTCTTGCATAGAAGTGGAGACAGAGAAATAATGATGTTACAATTATTTGTATATCTACAGTTCAAATGCCTTATCATCAGGTTGAAAGGATTTTTGATTTATTAAATCAATTAGATAATTTTGAGAATAAAAGAGATTCTTTACAGAGAAAATTGATACTCTGTTTTTCAAAATATCTTGCTAAAAAATTCACCCTATTTCCTTGTGCTTTAGAATCTGTTGAATCAGTAAAGGAAAAAGACAAATGGAAAAAGGAAATGGATGAATTATTCGATAACAGAATAACAAACATCATCAGTGAGACTGGCCATTGGTTTTGGGCAAAGACAAATGAAGAGCTGGTAAAAATACAATTATATTATGCTGATATGAGAAAAGAATTCGATGATTTAGAGGAGAGTGCCAATTCTTTAATAAAGATACAAAGAGAAACCCTAAGTTTTGATTGGCCAGATGATGATACTTTTAACAGATGGAAAAATCAGTTTAGTGAGCAGATGTCAGGAGATGATGACGAAGAAGATGTAAGAGTAATAGTTACTTTTCTAGTCAGCAATGATGATATAGAAAATCCCTAGGTTAAAGTGAGTTTGCATGTAACAGAAGATGATACATCACTTACAGACCTTATGGGTATGTACTTTGAAGATGAGGAATGATTGTGAGAGCAGATCATAACAACCAAGAAGCATAACAGAAAGGGACCCGCCAAGAATTGTTGTTGTAATCAACCTTTCTGTTATTCTTGTTTTTGTTTTTCAAAAGAAGGACACCTGTCACCTTCTGTAGCCTGAAGCTTGTTGCATCTCACATTATTTAAGTGAGATCCCAAGGCTAAAGATGGGCCCGAATTTGGTTTTCACTAAGTATTGTGCTTAGTTCTGTTTTTGGTCCAAACATTTTGGGAAAGAAATTTATAGTATACTTTTTCTGTCAAAATTTCTGAGATATAGATGAATGTAGAAAGAACTGTGCTTCTTCTCTGAAGGTTTTTCTGGGTCTTTTGTAAAGGATATACCATTTTCAAAGGAAATGAATACAAATTATGAACTATCCCCATATCTGTTCTTCTTTGAATTTTGTCTCCTTTTTAATACTTAGCTACCTTGATGTTGTGTGAGTAAAAGCTTATGCAATTGATTGCAATATAGTAAGACTGTACATCCATTTGTTATTGCTGTTAATTCAATGGATTAAATAAAGGCTCCGATGAATGTGATGAGGTTGCTTGGGTGTTAATAAGGATTTTTGAATGATAAATTCTGGTAAGAATTGCTGATGAAAATTTGTTGCAAGGCAACAAATTAGATCTAAGAATTTACTTGACTCTGAATTCCCAATGGATTAGGCACTGATCGAAAGTATTTCAGCCAAAAGAGAAGTATATTATGACTAGCTTTTTCAAAGTACATCATAAAATCAATCTTTACTTGTATTTCCTGTAAGATTTTCAAAGTTGGCCAGCACTTGCCTGCATGGATTGTTTCAGCTTCATTTAGCCATTGCTGTTGGAAACATATGCAGAGCTATAGAAGATTTCTTGGCCATATCTGTTCAAGGGATGTGTTTATCAATTATTTACGTATATGTTTGAGGATTTAGAGATGAGAATCAAAATGAAACTAAGAATAATTCTCATACAATTATTCCATCTTTGAACCATCCCCAGGTGCACCCGCCCTAGTTTTTATAGAGCCAAAAGAGTAGAAAACCGTCTAAGGTTTTGTTGGAGTTGGGCCCTAGTACTTTGCATATGCAAGTGATAATGAGAATTGGCTATTCTTTAGGTTGTGTATGTATTGATATCTAGGTACTAAGCCTTTTGTCACCTAGTAGTTTTAGCACTGTTAACATCAAGATAAAACACCAACACCTTCAAAATTTTGCAATGAAATCAACTAGGAACAAACTGGTACATAGATTTGAGAGTCGCCACTCACACTTGGTGAGAAATAAAACATAATTTGTCACTTGACAAATCTGAACCAGACCTTCAATGTAGGAAATACTTGCAGATCAGTAACACCTTGAAAAGAAAATATACTTTATAAATCAATTCTTGACTCTGGACTTTCTCAACAACACTTGCAAACTGAACTGATTGAAGATAGACCTATGGCAGTCATAGAACACAATTTTCATCCAGTTTTACAACATACTGATGTCCATGAATAAAGCTTAAATGGGGAACATGAAACTTCAGCAAGGAAAATAAGAAATGCCTCTTGCTATAGATTTGCTATATCCAATTTGTTTCATGGCAGATATTTTTATTCTTTCTATATGCAACTCCCTAGCAGAGTCGCCATTTTGTTGGTGTTTGAAAATGTTACCCATTTCCAATTACCCTGATGAGAACAAGATGCATCTAGGGGCAGCTAACTCCCATTATCAACACACCCATTCAGACACCAGGCCAACTATAAGGCATGACCCTTCTTCTTCTTCAGGCTCTGCAAAACCTAGGTGGGTAGACCTATAGATTCTTTATATGGTACCAGTTGTCAAAGAATACACTGAATCTATTATGAAGCAGATAAAAAACCCCTAAATCTTCTACACTCAACCAAGAATCACAAACATGAAATAGCTAAGAACATAACTCATGAAACTGGCAAGCTAAGTGTGGGTTAACATTGAATAGCTTTCAACATAAAAGGGAAAAGTGATTTAATATGTTGATATCAGCAAGACCCAAGTATGAGCAACATAACTTAATGATCCTATCTCTGACCAATGCCTTATATATTGGGCAATTAAATGAATCATAACCATACATCTCCTGGAAACCTCAGACGTATCTCTACATCAAGATCCTTGATCTATCTTTCACCTTGTGAATAGACATCTGCTACAGAATGAATCTCATACTCAGAACATCCTATCATGAAATCTGCAAACCCTATGACAAATATCAAGCAATTACATGGTTCTTTGTTCCATAAGCAAGACATTTTAACCACATAGATTTCAAAATGTAATGCAACCTAATTCATGCTCTTTGATCACAAATTAGAAGAAATAACAGAGCCATTTTCAGGAGACAAGATTCAAACTAAACTTCAAACTTTTGCTGCACTTTATTTGTTTTCCTTGAAATCAAATACATGAAATGTACAGAAAATAACTCATAGATCACCTAACAGAAAAGAACTATCTGCATAAAACTTAAAATGTTGTTCAATACAAGAAGAAATGCTGAAGAATGGTTTCTCAGTGCAAAAATTGGAACCCTTACAAATGAAAAAAGAAAGAAAGATATAGCAAGAAATGAATTCCCGGATCTGATATGCAATTGCCAGGTGTCCACTTGAGATCCAATCCTCTGTAACTGAAAAACCTCTTTCTTCTTTCATCCCTTCTGATCTAATTTTGTTTCATCATTAATCTGTAACAAACTTGCAAAATATCCTTGCCTAATGATGAAAACCCTTTACTTGCCAAAATATCTGATTTCCCCATGAAAAAGCTAGTGAAAATGAGTTTTTACTGAGTAAATCAGAACAAATTCAACCCTAACTGCATTTCCATTGCCTTCTACTGATATTCAGGTCATTATCTTGACAAAAAAACAAATCTGAACTTCCTGGTATGAATATGGTTACACTTTAGGTACCAGATAGAAAACCTCGTGTAGCTCAAACTGACTGATACCTGTGCAAAAACTTACTCCAGATTTGGAAAGTTTGTCTTCTCCCAATTCTGATGATATATAACACTTCATATTTTGGTTACTGGAAGCGCCTAAAATTGCCATTTGAAAAATGTCTCCTCTTGCTATAAAAAGCTTAGGTCTGCAACTCAAGATTTTAAAAAAATTCAAAATTTTAAAATCTCTAATGTTCAGACTTTGTAAAAATGACCTCTTCAATTTAAAAAATTTCTGAACGTGCACACCCAATAGAAAATAATTAAAAAATTATTTTTTAATTTTTTGAAATTTTCCCTTATCCTCTTAATCTGGGGTCAAACTTCTGTTGACCAAGTGCCACATGGCACACTCTGATTGGTTTGGGCCTGCACAATGGATGCCACATGTCATTTTCTTGCTAACTCGCTATGCTAAATCTCGTGCATCTTTCACTTGGCGAGTTAGCAAGGATCGATGGATGCGCCACGTGTCACAATTCCTTCTCATCTGGAGCATCTCATCGTTCACCGGATTCCTAAAATTTTCTGGCGACTCGTTAAGTCGGTAGCTGGAATTTCTCAAATTTTCCAGCTAGTAACATAGCGACTAGCCGGATTATTAACTTATCCAACACCTATCCCTGCTGACGTCATCCGATTTGTTATGCATGTCTGTTTAAAATAGATAGTTGATTTCTGCTGGCTGACATCATTCTCATTTAACCTGCATCAGGGTTGGACCCACCGCATGGTTTTCATGTCTTCAAAAGGCTGTGCCTTTTAAGACACAAGCTATTCACAATGAATAGTATTTAAAGATTGAAAATTTTTATTTCCCAATACATGTGGGATATTACCTTTGATTGCTAGCGTTTTCTTTTTGCTGTGACTGCGGCTTTATTCTGATGCTTGCGTGGATGTTTGTAGAAGCTTCCTTTAATCACCTGCAGGGGCGACTTTGATTGAACTTTCTCCTGATTCAAGACCACGGCTCCTGCTCATATTGCCGACTGAGCCATTTTTTTCTTGTGGCATGGGTTATCTAATGTGTGAAGTGTTTTAGAATCATTTTGAGGCCTTCTTTTTGACTTGCGTGAAGTTGATCTCTGCTTCTTGATTGTGGACAAGCTACCTTATAAAAAATCGCTGCCTCTAACATTCTACTGAATTCTTAGCATAAATTTGATGGATATACTCTCACTTCCATGTAGTTATCACCATTCTTTTCACCGTTGTTTTTTTTAAATGGTTTAACTTTTATATTCTTCACAACATCAAAAATTTAGCACTTCCGGCCATATATATATTAATTACACAGTTGCAGATATATGCAACACGGAAGTCACAACATTACTATGTTGTGTCGCTGATGTTAGCATGGGAGCTGCATGATTTTGTTTCTATACTTCATTGATGTTCTTGAATCTGCTGAAATACAGAGCTCCTCCATTCACAAGTCAGAATGTCCTTTCAATTGGCTTTTGCCCTTTTTTTATTTGCTTGGAAACATCCGTTAAACCTGTGTGGAATTCCTTCTTGCAATGCTGAGACGTCTTTTTATACAGGACGTTATCTCTCTTTTGATGTGCAGACTCTGCTAATTTTCATGGACCGACCTTCATACCTTGCGTGGAATAACTTCCCTTTTTACAAGCTCTGTTCATTAACTAAGCGTGGACCTTTTCTTTAATCAAGCATACGCTATTCCAATATTGACTGCGGGTTTTTCTTTGTATGCTGAAATTCTGTCTTTACTCACGCTGCCTAGGTTTCTCCTTTAAAAAGAGTTGGTTCTCTTGAATTTGTGGCTCTCCTCTTACATGGATTTTATGAAAATATTAAACACAAATAGCAAATAGCAAAGTTTTAAACATATAAACTCGGGTCTTATCGGAGTTGACCAATGATTTAAACATTAGTATCTTCGTTCCATGTGAAAATTTGCCCCTGCCTCTACAATTTGATGTGTTTTGAAAAAGCATGGTCTTTTGATGGCGCAAGCTTCCTTTTAACTAGATTGCCTGTTCCTTGTGGTTCTTTCTTATCACTAAGTTGCCTGGTAATCGTAGTTTCTTTTTTGAAAATGTCTGCTCTTTTTGTTTGATGTTGATACCGTTGCACATATTTGACCGCCCTGAATACTTATGACCCACTTACACTTGATCCTCGTGTTATTTTTTATAAATCAATATCACTAAGAGTCAAGGCACCTTTAGGATCCCCAGACATCCTTCAATTTGAAGCAGTCAGCTGGACCCCAAAATGGGTCTAGCTAAAAAAAAATTTGTTTTCAAACAACTGACTTAGCAAACTGATCTACTGACCTTCTCAGACTATTTGGAGACCAATTCGATCACAGATTGACCATTAAAAACTCAATTGATCACTATTTTCCACTTGTCAATTTCATGCTAGGAGGTCCGTTGACTGGCCTTAAAAACTGACCAAATCACCTGATTAGGCTTTGAAATCTGACACACTGGCTCTCTGTTCTGCACTCTTGCATCCTGTCGAATGTCATCTCATGAAGAATTTGTAGTCAAAAGGTATTGATTGTCAAAGTTGCCTTCTCAAATTTACCTGCAAGAAAACATGTCAGAAAGCAATAAACTGGTTTTGGATTTGGCTCAGAAAACTAGGCAGATGGGCACATGGGAATACGACAACTGGGGCGTTAAATCTCTGTCATGAGGACATTATAGATATGCGATTTGGGCTCATGATGAATCACAGGACACAAATGGCGGACACTCAAAGTGGGCTACTCAGAATTTTGGAATTAGGAACACTGATTGAAAGCGATTTTTTGCAAATGGAATTGACCTGAAAATATGTGTAAATGGATTCGTCATGGCTTGCAAACTGACACACTTGGAATATTTTCAGAGGAAAACACAGGGGTATAATCCATTCAATCTCACCAATCAAATATCAGGACTTATGACATCTCGAACAGGGCTACCAATCAATCTGTAAATACTGACACCAGTGAAAAGTTAGAAAATCCATTTGGAATCGCATTTGAAAACCACTCAAACGGATTTTTCAAGAGTTGAAACTTGAAACATAACAAGTGTCTGATGTCTACAATATAACGCAAAAGGAATTTCAACATTTGGGTCAACTGGTCAAAAGTTACAACATGTCAAACAGGGCTTCCCAGAAATGTGTGCAAAGTGCAAAAGCATGAAAACAGTAACTGACCAACTTTGAGGGATTCAAAACCTAGTCAAACGGATTTGAAATGACTTTGAAAATTGAAACATAGGTTCTTTGTTATACATACTAAACATCCCCAAAGTGGCTAGTCATGACACATTCCTGGGTAAGAAATATTCAGATGCAAATTGGGCCTCTGATCGCTATTTGACACTTGGGTAAAATGCAGATTTGAAACTTGCTCAAAACGAGACTTTGCAGAAAGGCTCAGAAATTCAATCTAACTTCATGAAATGCGTAGGCATGTTGAATGAAAGGTGCTAGAAGCATTAAACACCTTAGGGGTCTCGAAAGGACAGCCGGGTACAACCTTGCACATATGCATTTCAAAAGCATTTAAGGGCTTGATTTTTTCAATGGTTCTCAAAATTGACCATGCAATTTTTAGTCCCAACAGTGGCTCTGTCTGGGAATGCATGCCCCTTGCGGGCATGACAAGGATTCAGATCTCTGGAGGAAGTAGACCATTCCCAAAAACTTCAGAACTTCCCTCGAACAGCTTATTGAAAGCAAGGAAACAACTACAACTACCAAGACTATGTACATACGATGGCTGCAGGCCACCAAAAAGTTTCAAAACTTTTTACCTCTACCAAACACCTGATTCTCATTCACATCTCCCTGAGGTAAATTGAAATTCTCATTATCATTTGTTTCACCCAACATATCAACATTTGCAATTAGCTCAATAGGAAAAATAAAACTATCATCATCTTCATAGTGCATATAAAAATCAAACATACTTTCTTCATGTTGCCCACTATGAAAAAATGGATCAGCATGACCATAACAACTGATATCAAACTGAAACTAATCACTACTGATTGAATCATGGATTCTTTCAATTGGAAAAAAAAAGTGCTCATATTCAACTTCATTCAACGAGTTACATGAATCAGATGGTAACTCACCTTGTGCTTCCAGCTGTGAAGAGTATTTGGAATCCGATTGTTGCCTACTTGCAGTCTGATCATTTACTAAATTAGATTCATCTTTCACTGTAACCTCTTCATATTCAAAACATTGATTAGTCACCATACATGAAAATTCATTCTGAAAGTGTTGTTCCAAACCATGCTGATCATTATCATTTTCTTCATTAGACTGAATGTTGGAATAGACCTTGAACTCATCTTTACAAGACCTATCGACATATAAAGAAAATTTATAATCGGATTGACAACACTCACTGTTTTCCACTTCACCATATGAAACATCAAAACAATGTTCAGCAAGATCAACATTAAAAGAATCTGAAACAGCATTAACCTTCCCTTCATTAACATTCTCTACATCCAACAAATCATCATGTGCAAAGACATTTGAGGAACTGTCACCTACACCTCCAAAGTCTAACAAAGATTGTTCAGATTCTACCTCTTTTTCGACATCAAACTTTGGGGAATTGATTTGACTGAATGAGAAAGTATTATGAGAGAATATATGAAGATCCTTAGAGATACTTACATGCTTTTCAAACTCACGAGCCAAGAAAACAGAGATTTCATCAGAACTCAAGAAGACTGCCCCACAAATCTTCTCCTAGCTGTGATGGTCATCTGGATAACATGAAGAACATACAACAGTAGGATCCTTAGTGTAACAATCTAGAAAATCAAAATTATTACAACATTCTTTCTTATCATGGCAATCATTGGATCTACTGTTGTTACAACTTTCTTCAACTTCATATGTACTATAACTTAATTTATCTTCTCTTTTATATCCATCTTTTTCATGCTGATTGCTATTACCTGATTCATTAACATTTGAATCCACCTCTTCACAATCGGAAGACAGATTATCTTGCTCTATAGACACATTGTATTCATTACTACCTTGGCTTTCAGCACACTCATTATCATTAGGAGATATTTCATGAAATATGTAATCATCATCTTCCATCCCCTGAATGAATCTTTCAATTTGTAAAAACTTTTGTAATCTTATAGGTGCTGGCCAATTGACTAAATCGGGTACTAGAACATTAAGGAAAACACTAGGCAGTGAAGATTCTTTAGGTCTACAATGAAAAGGCATCTTACTGATTACTGACTTAAGCCTTAAATAACATTGTTCGATACTTAGACTTTGAGTACTACCTACTTCAGTTCTTATAATATTGATAACCCTTTTGTAAACCATTGTATTCAACATAGCAATGTTATTTTTCACAGTTTCTAGACTCTCAGAATTTGGCAACCTAATCTCAGATCTGAGATCTGACTCCATTATAAAACAAAATTTCTACCTCTTCTTTCTAGTGCTGAAAATCACTGAATAGAGGCAACTTTTTTAAACACATGACTTCCATGAAAAGAAGCATGAAAATCAAAATACCTCCAATGCTGATGCTGAACTTTGATCTGCTGATTTGGCATAGGTGCAAGACTGGAATTCCTTCACACCACTGATCAAACTTTGTAGAGGCGCCACCTCTTTGCAAGAGGAATAAAAATAATCACTGTTGTGATCTACTTTTACATTTCAATTATTTATAACAGCAGATAGCAACCAACACTTAAAAACTTATCAAGAATTTGAAACTCCTTTTCAAGAAATTACCAAAAGCTTCAAATCTTCCCATACAACTGAAAGTCCTTCAAAATGTTGCAATGAAATCAACTAGGAACAAACTGGTACATAGATTTGAGAGTCGCCACTCACACTTGGTGAGAAATAAAACATAATTTGTCACTTGACAAATCTGAACCAGACCTTCAATGTAGGAAATACTTGTAGATCAATAACACCTTGAAAAGAAAATATACTTTATAAATCAATTCTTGACTCTGGACTTTCTCAACAACACTTGCAAATTGAACTGATTGAAGATAGACCTATGGCAGTCATAGAACACAATTTTCATCCAGTTTTACAACATACTGATGTCCATGAATAAAGCTTAAATGGGGAACATGAAACTTCAGCAAGGAAAATA
Source organism: Cupressus sempervirens (assembly GCA_028749045.1). NCBI lineage: Eukaryota > Viridiplantae > Streptophyta > Pinopsida > Cupressales > Cupressaceae > Cupressus > Cupressus sempervirens. Next base: position 1,053,345,261 of record CM053787.1, read on the forward strand.
AGAAATGCCTCTTGCTATAGATTTTCTATATCCAATTTGTTTCATGGCAGAGATTTTTATTCTTTCTATATGCAACTCCCCAGCAGAGTCGCCATTTTGTTGGTGTTTGAAAATGTTACCCATTTCCAATTACCTTGATGAGAACAAGATGCATCTAGGGGCAACTAACTCCCATTATCAACACATCCATTCAGACGCCAGGCCAACTATAAGGCATGACCCTTCTTCTTCTTCAGGCTCTGCAAAACCTAGGCGGGTAGACCTATAGATTCTTTATATGGTACCAGTTGTCAAAGCATACACTGAATCTATTATGAAGCAGATAAAAAACCCCTAAAACTTCTACACTCAACCAGGAATCACAAACATGAAATAGCTAAGAACATAACTCATGAAACTGGCAAGCTAATTGCGGGTTAACATTGAATAGCTTTCAACATAAAAGGGAAAAGTGATTTAATATGTTGATATCAGCAAGACCCAAGTATGAGCAACAGAACTTAATGATCCTATCTCTGACCAATGCCTTATCTATTGGGAAATTAAATGAATCATAACCATACATCTCCTGTAAACCTCAGACGTATCTCTACATCAAGATCCTTGATCTATCTTTCACCTTGTGAATAGACATCTGCTACAGAATGAATCTCATACTCAGAACATCCTATCATGAAATCTGCAAACCCTGTGACAAATATCAAGCAATTACATGGTTCTTTGTTCCATAAGCAAGACATTTTAACCACATACATTTCAAAATGTAATGCAACCTAATTCATGCTCTTTGATCACAAATTAGAAAAAATAACAGAGCCATTTTCAGGAGACAAGATTCAAACTGAACTTCAAACTTTTGCTGCACTTTATTTGTTTTCCTTGAAATCAAATACATGAAATGTACAGAAAATAACTCATAGATCACCTAACAGAAAAGAACTATCTGCATAAAACTTAAAATGCTGTTCAATACAAGAAGAAATGCTGAAGAATGGTTTCTCAGTGCAAAAACTGGAACCCTTACAAATGAAAAAAGAAAGAAAGATATAGCAAGAAATGAATTCCCGGATCTGATATGCAATTTCCAGGTGTCCACTTGAGATCCAATCCTCTGTAACTGAAAAACCTCTTTCTTCTTTCATCCCTTCTGATCTGATTTTGTTTCATCATTAATCTATAAAAAACTTGCAAAATATCCTTGCCTAATGATGAAAACCCTTTACTTGCCAAAATATCTGATTTCCCCATGAAAAAGCCAGTGAAAATGAGTTTTTATTGAGTAAATCAGAACAAATTCAACCCTAACTGCATTTCCATTGCCTTCTACTAATATTCAGGTCATTATCTTGACAAAAAACAAATCTGAACTTCCTGGTATGAATATGGTTACACTTTCGGTACCAGATAGAAAACCTTGTGTAGCTCAAACTGACTGATACTTGTGCAAAAACCAACTCCAGATTTGGAAAGTTCGTCTTCTCCCAATTTCGATGATATATAACACTTCATATTTTGGTTACCGGAAGCGCTTGAAATTTCCATTTGAAAAATGTCCCCTCTGGATATAAAAAGCTTAGGTCTGCAACTCAAGATTTTAAAAAAATTCAAAATTTTAAAATCTCTAATGTTCAGACTTTGTAAAAATGACCTCTTCAATTTAAAAAATTTCTGAACGTGCACACCCAATAGAAAATAATTAAAAAATTATTTTTTAATTTCTTTGAAATTTTCCCTTATCCTCTGAATCCAGGGTCAAACTTCTGTTGACCAAGTGCCACGTGGCACACTCTGATTGGTTTGGGCCTGCACAATGGATGCCACATGTCATTTTCTCGCTAACTCGCTATACTAAATCTCATGCATCTTTCACTTGGCGAGTTAGCGAGGATCGATGGATGCGCCACGTGTCGCAATTCCTTCTCATCTGGAGCATCTCATCGTTCGCCGGATTCCTAAAATTTTCCAGCGACTCGCTAAGTTGCTAGCTGGAATTTCTCAGATTTTCTGGCTAGCAACATAGCGACTAGCCAGATTATTGACTTATCCGGCTCCTATCCCTGCTGACGTCATTAGATTTGTTATGCGTGTCTATTTAAAATAGATAGTTGATTTCCACCGGCTGACATCATTCTCATTTAAGCTACGTCAGGGTTGGACCCACCGCATGGTTTTCATGTCTTCAAAAGGATGTGCCTTTTAAGACACAAGCTATTCACAATGACTAGTATTTAAAGATTGAAAATTTTTATTTCCCAATACATGTGGGATATTACCTTTGATTGTTGGCATTTTCTTTTTGCTGTGACTGCGGCTTCATTCTGATGCTTGCGTGGATGTTTGTAGAAGCTTCCTTAAATCACCTGCAGGGGCAGCTTTGACTGAACTTTCTCCTGATTCAAGACCACGACTCCTGTTCATATTGTCGACTGAGCCATTTTTTTCTTGTGGCATGGGTTATCTAATGCGTGAAGTGTTTTAGAATCATTTTGAGGCCTTCTTTTTGACTTGCGTGAAGTTGATCTCTGCTTCTTGACTGTGGATGAGCTACCTTATAAAAAATCACTGCCTCTAACATTCAACTGAATTCTTAGCATAAATTTGATGGATATACTCTCACTACCATGTAGTTATCACCATTCTTTTCACCGTTGTTTTTTTTAAATGGTTTAACTTTTATATTCTTCACAACATCAAACATTTAGCACTTCTGGCCATATATATATTAATTACACAGTTGCAGATATATGCAACACAGAAGTCACAACATTACTATGTTGTGTCGCTGATGTTAGCATGGGATCTGCATGATTTTGTTTCTATACTTCATTGATGTTCTTGAATCTGCTGAAATACAGAGCTCCTCCATTCGCAGGTCAGAATGTCCTTTCAATCGGCTTTTCCCCTTTTTTTATTTGCTTGGAAACATCCCTTAAACCTGTGTGGGATTCCTTCTTGCAATGCTGAGACATCTTTTTATATAGGACGTTATCTCTCTTTTGATGTGCAGACTCTGCTAATTTTCAAGGACCGGCCTTCATACCTTGTGTGGAACAACTTCCCTTTTTACAAGCTCTGTTCATTAACTAAGCTTGGACCTTTTCTTTAATCAAGCATAGGCTATTCCAATATTGACTGCGGGTTTTTCTTTGTATGCTGAAATTTTGTCTGTACTCACGCTGCCTAGGTTTCTCCTTTAAAAAGAGTTGGTTCTCTTGAATTTGTGGCTCTCCTCTTACATGGCTTTTATGAAAATATTAAACACAAATAGAAAATAGCAAAGTTTTAAACATATAAAGTCGGGTCTTATCGGAGTTGACCAATGATTTAAACATTAGTATCTTCGTTCCATGTGAAAATTTGCCCCTGCCTCTACAATTTGATGTGTTTTGAAAAAGCATGGTCTTTTGATGGCACAAGCTTCCTTTTAACTAGATTGCCTATTCCTTGTGGTTCTTTCTTATCACTAAGTTGCCTGGTAATCGTAGTTTCTTTTTCGAAAATGTCTGCTCTTTTTGTTTGATGTTGATACCACTGCACATATTTGACCGCCTTGAAAACTTATGACCCACTTACACTTGATCCTCGTGTTATTTTTTATAAATCAATATCACTAAGAGTCAAGGCACCTTTAGGATCCCCAGACATCCTTCAATCTGAAGCAGTCAGCTGGACCCCAAAATGGGTCTGGCTAAAAAAAAAATTGTTTTCAAACAACTGACTTAGCAAACTGATCTACTGACCTTCTCAGACTATTTGGAGACCAATTCGATCACAGATTGACCATTAAAAACTCAATTGATCACTATTTTCCACTTGTCAATTTCATGCTAGGAGGTCCATTGACTGGCCTTAAAAACTGACCAAATCACCTGATTAGGCTCTAAAATCTGACACACTGGCTCTCTGTTCTGCACTCTTGCATCCTGTCGAATGTCGTCTCATGAAGAATTTGTAGTCAAAAGGTATTGACTGTCAAAGTTGCCTTCTCAGATTTACCTGCAAGAAAACATGTCAGAAAGCAATAAACTGGTTTTGGATTTGGCTCAGAAAACTAGGCAGATGGGCACATGGGAAGACGAAAACTGGGGCGTTAAATCTTTGTCATGAGGACATTATAGATATGCAATTTGGGCTAATGAAAAATCACAGGACACAAATGGCAGACACTCAAAGTGGGCTACTCAGAATTTTGGAATTAGGAACACTGACTGAAAGCGATTTTTTGCAAATGGAATTGACCCGAAAAAATGTGTAAATGGATTCGTCATGGCTTGCAAACTGACACACTTGGAATATTTTCAAAGGAAAACACAGTTGTATAATCCATTCAATCTCACCAATCATAGATCAGGAGTTATGACGTCTCGAACAGGGCTACCAATCAATCTATAAATACTGACACCAGTGAAAAGTTAGAAAATCCATTTGGAATCGCATTTGAAAACCACTCAAATGGATTCGTCAAGAGTTGAAACTTGAAACATAACAAGTCTCTTATGTCTACAATATAACGCAAAAGGAATTTCAATATTTGGATCAACTGGTCAAAAGTTACAACATGTCAAACAGGGCTTCCTAGAAATGTGTGCAAAGTGCAAAAGCATGAAAACAGTAACTGACCAACTTTGAGGGATTCAAAACCTAGTCAAAAGGATTTGAAATGACTTTGAAAATTGAAAAATAGGTTCTTTGTTATACATACTAAACATCCCCAAAGTGGCTAGTCATGACACATTCCTGGGTAAGAAATATTTAGATGCAAACTGGGCCTCTGATCGCTATTTGACACTTGGGTAAAATGTAGATTTGAAACTTGCTCAAAACAAGACTTCGCAGAAAGGCTCATAAATTCAATCTAACTTCACGAAATTCTTAGGCATGTTGAATGAAAGGTGCTAGAAGCATTAAACACCTTAGGGGTCTCGAAAGGATAGCCGGGTACAACCTTGCACATATGCATTTCAAAAGCATTTAAGGGCTTGATTTTTTCAATGGTTCTCAAAATTGATCATGCAATTTTTAGTCCCAACAGACACAAAGGGGTAATGACTCAGTATTCATGGTGGTTGATAGGTTCTCCAAAATGGCACATTTCATTCCATGCCACAAAACTCATGATGTTGTCCATATTGCAAACTTGTTTTTCAAAGAGGTGGTAAGACTACATGGTCTTCCAAGGAGCATAGTTTCTGACAAAGATACTAAATTTGTGGGGTATTTCTTGAGGACATTGTGGAAAAAGTTAAGAACCGACTTGAAATTCAGTTCCACGCATCACCCACAAACTGTTTGCCAAATAGAAGTGGTAAATAGAAGTCTGGGCAATTTGCTGAGATGTTTAGTTGGGGATAAGCCCCAAGGGATGGGATTTCATTCTACCACAGGTAGAGTTTTCTTATAATACCTCTATAAATAGGAGTACTAGAAAATCACCATTCCAAATTGTATATGGGAGCAGCCCAAGGACTGTACCAGAGCTGAGGAAGATAGAACAAAGGGAGAGGACAAGTGCTGAAGCTGAAGAATTTGCTGAACATATCAAGCGTCTACATGAGGAGGTTCAAGCACACATTACCAAGATGAATCAAGAGTATAAAGCTAGGGCTGATCAAAGGAGAAGACATAAGGAATTCCAAGTAGGAGATTTAGTCATGGTGCACTTACAAAAAGAAATATTTCCAGCCGGTACTTACAACAAGCTGAAAATGAAGAAATTTGGCCCTTGCAAAATTTTAAAGAAACATGACTCAGGAAATGCATATGAGGTGGAGCTGCCAGATGGTATTCACATTTTTCCCATTTTCAACATTATAGATTTAACATAGTATCATGATGATGGTGCAGATGAGGAGCTGGTGTTAGAGCCATGCCCAATTCCTGCTTCTAAGAAGGAGGAGATAGAAGACATTCTAGATCATCATGTGGGTAGGAGTACCAGAAATAGGCAGTATGAAGAGTATTTGGTGAAGTGGAAAGGATGACCAATCGAGGACTCAACTTGGATTTCGAAAGCTGAGGTTTTCCATTTGAGATTTCCTCTACCATTCATAAAGTGACAAGGTCACTTTTCAATCTACCCTGGGTGTCTAATGCAGGAGCATCTAGAGGTATAAAGGCAATCCTATGTCACCCAAAAAATGTACTTAGACTTAGTTTCTGTTTCATGTGTTTTTATTTTTTGACACCCATTTGGAGATATAAAATCCCAAAAAAATAGGAGCATGCAATTTGGCTATCATTTTGGTGACCTAGAAGGTGTGAATTGGCCAGATGAATGTAATTATGATTTAGAGCATTCCAGAAAAAGAATCAAGTCAAAAGGCCCCACGATTTGAAAGTTATTGTAGTTTTTTGGGTTTTGGAGACCTCCTAAGAATGCTTCAAAGTTAGGTTAGGGGCATTAAATGACCTCAAAAAGGGTTGAAAAATGCGGAGACGAGAAAAGCTGGTCCATAGGGCTATAGAGCACTTTGAGAGCTTTCCAAAAATGTAAATGGTTTGTCAATCGAAGCTACGGTTCAAAAGTTATGCCTCCTGAAAGTTCGGTTACCATTTTTGGATTCTTCTAGATTTGCACCGACTTCTAACGTAGCTTCTGGAACCTTCTATTTGGTCGATGGATGCCTACTAGCACTTTCTAGAATGTAATCCTAGTCCTTAACCCTCCGGGGTCTATTTAAGGAGATTTTTGGCATTGTAAAAGGCAGTTCGGAGTGGAGTTTGAGAGGAGATACTGAAAGGAGAAATTATCTCCAGATTTATGCTATTGTAAGCCCTTAGGGCATTTCTTGAAGTTTATTTTCTCTGTACTGTTTGTACTAGCTTATTTTCTTAGTTAATACAATTTCCCTTTTTCTGTTGTGTCCATTTTGTTCTTGGGTTGTGTCCCCATCAGTTGTTAATCAGATTATTCTCTTCTCTACCTCTTTTCAATTCATTAGGTTCATGTATATTCCTCGTGAATGGAACAAATCTACTGATTATTTAGCAAAATTGGCTTCTAGTCATGATTCGGGTTAGAATATTATGGATCGAAGGCAACTTTCCTCTGAGCTGGTGCAAGAATTTGATGATCTTGTTGCTCAGGATCGAGCTCCTTGTTGAGCTCTCCTTATTGTATTCCTTTCTGTGTTAATAAATTTTTACCCATCTTTTTCTAAATTATATATGAAAATAAACTTTGCATAATATATAGTATTAGTTTTTAGATTTATGAATTTTTATTTTTATTATAACTTAAACATGATATATGATTAGAGTGTTTAATTGTTCTACTTATATATCTAAATATATTATATTTTAATCTGAACAAGTTTTTTAATTATATAATGGTATTTGAAAAATAATATTTGATTGTTTCATTTATTTATTGCTTAAAAGAATATAATATTTTAATCATAGATCATAGATATCAAACATTTTATTTTTTAGAAATATGGTGTATTCAAGATTTTGTTGAACTCAAATTATAAATAGTTTCCAAAAATATTTTGAGTGTAATAAGAATATCTCTTATCTAAGATGATGCATAAGTGGTTACTGTCTTTGTATAGAAATGGAGTAACCCTCTACATTTCTCATTATTTTCTCCTTAGAGTGATGTGCATAAAATGGATACTCAACCAATGGTGATTGAATAGAGAGGCCTAATAAGATTATTCATAATGGTGATTTTTTTAATCCTTCAAAGAATTTCCACTTTACCAAACATTAAAAACTCTCTTTCTTTGTTAAGAGATATATTTATTCAATCTTGTATTTGTTAATTCAATTATATATTATGAATGTGATGAATCTGTTTGAAGGTGTTTTGGTTAAACATTCATCCATTAAATAAAATATTTTATCGGTCATTAAATCACCTCCCCTTCTCCATCTCAATTTTTCAAGTACACTATCAATTGCTTTGGAAGTATTGTGTTCCTTATAGATGATTGAAAGCACTAGGTTGATTGCATTGACAATACTTTTGGAAGGTTAGATTGTAAACATATTTGACTTCTATAAGATTTAGTGTATGGAACACAATAGTAAATAGTTATTAATATTTATCATACACTATAGTATTTAAATTGTGCTTAATTAGCGATTGATTTTGTTTTTTATTCAAATCAATTAGAAGTTGTAATTTTTTCTGTTTTATTTTTATTTAGATTTTTATAAAGTATATAAGTAAAAGGATTAATTTCTAAAATCATTATATTATTTTTATTGAGGTTTATTCTTTAATATGCTTGAATATAATACAATTAATTTCAAGGAAACACTATCTTCTTTTTGACATTTTTTCAAGAGAGACAACAGTTAAGAATAGAACAACTTTACTTGACACCATATGAAATACCATTAAGATGCACATTTTACTTCAATAGGTGACAATCCCATCCTAAATTCTCTTCATAATACTTATAACATTGACTTCCTTGTGTAAAAATAATCTTTTTAAGCATCATACACTAAAAAAAATTAAGTTTTTTTAAAAAAAAGTCAATTTTAATTATTAATTTAATACTATAAACCTTAAACCTTATAATCAAATATTTAAAAATATACAGTTTACAACAAAAATTATGATTTTTAATCGTGCAAAGTCATTGCAAAGTCTTTCCAAAGATAAACATGAACTATGAAATGTCAAGATAATACTGCGATCTCACCTGAAAATAAATGAATGAAAATTTCAAATTCTATCTAAAGACATTATCCATTGGAATAATGACTTACTAAAATGCCAATTTCTAACTTACTTATTTATTTACTAAAAATATATAATCATTAGTCCTTGTCTTAATGGCAGGAGACTAAAGTTTTCAGTAGCATTTTGAGCATTAGTTTGATTCTTGAAAATAGCACTACCTGCAAAAAATTTCCCATAATATATATAGTCTTGCACACATTTTGAAATTAAATTGATCTCAAAAATTTATATTCTTATTTTCCTATTGGCTACTGGCATTTTTCCTAGTAGGTTTTTTCTTTTTGCATCCAAATATTTAAAAAAATTGTTTAACACTCCATTTATCAAGGCTATGCTTTAATAGTTGATGTCTTGCTATCTATTTCTCTGTTGTCGAGGAGTTCTATACCGCCACATACCTACCCATGTGTTGACATTGTATAGCAGAGTACAACTATATTTTTCTATTCTCCTAATATATTATATGCTTTCTAAAAAAATCTTTTACCAATTTCTTCATAGAACACTTCTAGAGCAAGAATCCAAGAGGCCAATTAGGGTTTGTGAATACTTTACTTTCTTGTATGATTCTTCTTTCAATGGTTTGCATTTCTTGTACTCTAGATGCTTTTATTGGTTGTGTTGATGAGGGGTGTTTTTCTTTTTTGTTTTGAGAACATTTTTATTCCTTGACAACACTTAACTAGGCAGCTAATGTAGCCTCCTAGCAATGTTTTTATCCTTAATTCACATTGGACATGAATGTCCCAAGAGGCAGCATAGGACATACAGAATATAATTGCCCAATGCTTTGCCTAGGTGATTATTAACATTTAGAACTAATCATTTCTAGGATTATTTCCATCTACTCATGTATCAGATTAATACTTGTATACCTTTGTATGTTTGGATTAATGACTAAAATTGGTTAGCAACAAATTGATAATAAAAAAATGGTGTCGAAAAAATGAATTGCAGGCCATGGAAAAAATCAAGCCCTCATTTGTAATGGTAATGCTTGCCTAGGTGAAATGCAAAACATAGTTTTAGTCAGCCTAATTATAATGGATATGGGTGGAGTAGCATCACAATTGGCTATGCTCATGTATCAAATTAATACTTGTATGTCTTTGTAGGCTTGGATGAATTATTGAACTTGGTTAGCAACAAATTGAGAGAAAAAGATGGTGTGGAAAAAAAGAATATGTGGTCATGGAAAAAATCAAGCCCTCATTTGTAATGGTAATGCTTGCCCAGGTGAAATGCAAAACATAGTTTTAGTCGACTTGATTATAATGGATGTGGATGGAGTAGATTTAGGAATTAATTTTATTTGTTCTTGATTGTTACATTTTAATATGAGATGTTGTAGTTGTCTTCTTGACAAATTATATAAAGCTCTTTATCTGATGACCTTCTTGACTAATAAGTTCATTAAATTCTTTCTTTGTGGAACATTAAATCATTTTTATTTCTCAAAGTGACCTTTGATTATGCTAATCAAGGATGATTCTTTATCTCTATGCTTGTACTTTTGTTCAACTTCCATTTCTTTCACTAATTTATTTATTCTTTTAGACATTTTTGTACAATGTTTGAACAATCTTTCCTGCTAAATTCTATATCTAAAACAATAATCTATCAATAGCTTGCACTAAACATGAAAAATGTTTCTTCTGTGAAGCTATATGATTAACTTTTATTACATTATGAAGATCAAAATATTGTTTTCTCTTTTGATGTATCTTGTATTTTTCTCTTATTAGAATGATTTTATGTGTGTTACAAAAATTATAGTGATGGGAATGCTAGTCACCTTGATTTCCCTATCAAATGATTTCATGTCTGTTAAAGAATTTATATTAATGGGCTTTCTATTCACCTTATTCGTATTTAAAAATAAATAAATTCTAAACTATTCAATAATTTTTGTATTTGGAGTGTTTTAAAAGTGAAGTAGGTGGCATTTCTAAAAGAGGTGTATGTGGCATTTCTTTGAGGTATGGTTATACTTAGATAAAAAGAAGCCTCCAGTTTCACTTTACTATAAGTAATAAAGTATATGTGATTTGGTTATTTTTCTCAGCCAATGTAAGAGATTATGATATGTCAATGACAAAATTTATTCTAGCTCTTAATATATTAGATGGACAAGTGTATCCTTAATTTTATTGAGCTTCTTGGGAAAGTGTTTACTATGAATCTGGAAGACGTGCTCTAATGTTCTACTATTGAGGTAAATATTTGATTTATTTTCTCTATTCTTGTTACAAGTTAGTGTTCCTATTGCTAGTTTTGTAATATCTTAATAAATGTATATCTATATCAAAAGTATCATTTTCTTATTTCCATGGACTATTTATTTTTGAAGCTTAACATCCATACTTCTGTATGCTGATTTTTTTCATTTGGAATGATTTATAGATAGCACTAAGTCCATGGAGAATTTTAATGTCATTTTATTCTTCTGTATTTGTTGTCTTTAGGAGTAATATTGCAAGATAAATGGGTTGAAAATCTTTAACTTGGTCAATATCTTTTTTTTCTTGGTCGATAATTGTTCCTCTATTCATAGTCTAGTGGAGAAACAATGAAAGATTTTGTAGTGTTGGAACCAGTGTGATTTGAGAGAAGGGATTGGGATTTCTTTTTCTCCTTTGTGATTGGGATTTACTTTTCCCCTTTTTGCTGGTTCGATAAGGAATCTACTTAAGCATCATTCTTTGAACACAAAAAGAGGTGAACTCCCTTAGTACTAATGTGAGAAACATATTTAGGGATACACATTCTCCACATCAACCTTTAAATTAAATGAAAGAATTTTTTCTCTGTCTTCCAGTTCTTTATTTAAATTGAATGCCAACAACAAATCAAATTTTAATATTTTTTAATATTTGTTAGTTTCCAACTGGTAGGGACTCAAGCTACATGTAGCTCTTGTTCATTTTATTTATTATCTAAAATTTGAATGAAACATTTTAATTGTAAGGAGATCTATAAGTGGGTTTTCAATGATCAATTCACTATTAAAGGTATAAAAGAATGATATATTCAAAGATCTTGCATTGAAATAGTGTAACCCTTTATGCTTTTCATTATATTCATGAACTAGTGCTAAGATATGAGTTAGAACTCATATTGTTATTTTGAAAGACATGAGTAATTCCTTGTCTATATTAAGGAATTTTTTTATTTAAGATTATGATTTTTTTATTAATAATCTATTATCATGTGATATATCTGTTTGAAAATATTTTAATTATTTATATTTATTGTTTAAATAAAATATTTAATTGATAGTTGATTCACCTCCCCTTTCCCTCTTAATTTTCCAAGTATACAAATAATTAGTATCAAAGTAGTGGACTCCATTTAGAGGTTATAAACATTAGGTATATGACAAAGAAAAAAAAGGAGTACAAAAAGGGAATGGATGTGTTTCTTTCTATATAGAGAAAGCTTTCAATCAATAGAATATAACTAGCAAAATTAAATGTCAGTGGAGTTATCTTCTACTATCTCAGTCACTAACACTGAAGGCTTTGGTTATAATATGTTTTCGAAAGGTTTTCCCAAAACATACAAAATGTTATGTTTTTCTCTCATCTTCATCAATTCTTGAATCAGAGGTTACCTTTTGCAAGTGATGCTAATGTATAGACTCTCGAGGGTGGTTAAGTGCACTATACCATGCTCATGCAATTGTTCAAACCATTAGGTTAGAGTTTGCATTCTGCTAATCCCATCTTTGAACTGATCGAAAACCTAGTAAAAATTGGAAGCTTCTCTTTTGATAAAATCAATGCCATGGATTGATGTAAAACCATCAACTTGTTTTCTTAATTTTGCAAATTTCTACTACACTAAATCAACTATCTGTCCTAAATGTTGAGTATTGAAAGCCAATAGACACAAGAGTGTTTTTCGTCCTTTTTTATATGTGTCTCTTCAACTAATCATTTTTTATCTATAAATACTGATGGCATGTATTGTAAACTTATTATATTTTCTCATCAATATAATTCCTCTGCTCTTAGTGTGGATGTAGCCATGATTTGTGGTGAACCACGATAAAAATTTGTGTTTATGCATCTTTCTATTCTTTACTTTTCCTTTTGCATTCTTTATTAATTTACAATTGGTATCAGAGTTGCAATCAATTTTGGTGATCAAATTTTGAAGTCATGGAGGAATCAAGACTGCAAAAATTCTCAAGGAAGAATTTCAATTTTTGGAAGGTATAGATGTGATCATTATTGGTCAAGCATGATCTTGCAATAGCAATAAAAGGTAAGGGGAAGAAACCTATCGCTATGGTAGATGAGACTTGGACTAAAATTGATGAGAAAGCAATGGTAGAGATTTTTCTCTCACTATTTGAGAATGTGTTGTTCAATGTGAACAATGAAAAGACAAAAAAGGAGGTATTGGACAAACTCCATAGTATGTACCAAATGGCATCTACTGCAAACAAATTTTTTATCATAAAAAAGCTTTACAAGTTGAAGATGAAGGATAGAACAATGATGTCGAATCACATAAATCAGTTAAATACTCTTTTATGTCAAGCACACTCCATTGGTATGCCTCAAGATGATGAAAATAAGGTGGTCATCTTATTATGTTCCTTACCAGATAACTGGGATGGTGTGGTAACAATGGTTAGTACTTCCATAATTAACAAAAACAAGCTATTCTACAATGGAGTGCCTTCTATGTTGCTTAGTGAAGATATGAGAAGAACTAATAAAGAGTCTTCATCCAGTGATGCACTAATGATGGTTAGTACAAAAAATAGAGGAACAACTCAACATATAAGAAGAAATAACAACAATTGAAGGTCACAATTAGCTAGAAGATTGCATTCCTGGGGTAGACAAAGCAGTTGTTGGTTTTGTGGAAAGGTTGGTCATGCTAGAAAGAACTACATAAAATATAAATGAGCTCAAGAAAAGGTTTTGGACAGCAGAGAAAACATCATTCATGATCATGATGATGGTGTTTTGGTTCTTGCAACAAGTGAAACGACATCAAATTCATGGGTAATTCACTCCAAGGCTTCATTTCCTACATCCTCTTGCAGTGAAGCCTTCACAAACTACAAGGTAAATTTGGGAATGTTTATTTGGGTGATAACAAAGCTTGTAAAATTGTAGGAAAGGGTAATATATTGTTATTAATAGAAGGAGGCACTCAATTATTGCTGCAAGATGTTAAGCATGTTCCCAAATTGAAAAGAAATTTGATTTTCATCAGTTAGTTATATGCTCAAAGTTTTCTTACACTCCTCATAGACGCATTCAAAATACTAAGAGTTCTATGATTACCACCAAAGGGGATAAAGTCGACAACCTATATGTTGTAGAAACCAATGATAAGGTGGGAGCTGTGATCACTATTGTTTACAGCAATGTTGCACTTTGGCATCAAAGATTAGGCCACATGAGCAAAAAGGGGTTAGAGATTATGCTTAATCAAGATCAACTTCCAGGTCTCAAATCAGCAAATTTAGAATTATATGAGTATTGTCTTCATGGGAAACAAAAATGTGTCACTATTTTGAAGCATGATTATGACAAGAAGATGACAACATTGGAGTTAGTACACTTAGATGTCTTCGGTCCAAAAGAGGTAACCTCTCATAGAGGCACAAATTTCTTTATTTCCTTTCTTGATGATTGTACTAGAAAGGTTTGCATCTATATGATGTCTAGAAAGTCTAAAGTTTTCTCAAAATTAATTTTTTTTAAAGCTCTTGTTGAAAATTAGAGTGAGCAAAAAATCAGATAATGGAGGTGAATTTTGTTCATTGGAGTTTGATAACTTTTCTGCAGATCATGGTATTTGATGGGTTCCATTCACCCCTCAAGAAAATGGGGTAGTGGAAAGACTAAATTGAACAATACTTGAGAAAGTTTGATGTACGCAATCTAATGTCAGTTTAGGAAAAGAATTTTGGGTGAAGGCTTGCAAAACAATAATGTACTTGATTAATCATAGTCCTTCATCTCGTTTGGATTTTGGAATTTCGAAAGAGGAATGGCTAGGTAGAAGGATTTCCTACTCACATCTTTGAGTGTATGGGTGTCAAGCATTTGTTCATGTTCCTAAAGAAAAAAGGAGCAAGTTGGATTCAAAATCACAGCAGTGTATCTTCATGGGCTATGGTGAAGATCAATTTGGATTTCGATTATGGGATCCTGTTGCAAAGAAGATTGTGTAAAGTATAGATGTGGTCTTTAATGAGACAAAGTTTTTGGCTCTTCAATTAGTACCATAGGAAAGAGTTGTTGAATATTTTATTCCTATGTCATTGTTCAATGAGAATAATTCTTCATTAAACCCACAGCCTCAGCCTATTCTTTCCACTCCTACCTCTTTTTTAGCTCCAAATCCTTCTATGTCTGCATCCCCTATTTCAAGTATGGATCTTTATCAATAGACTAAAGAATTATTTGAAGGAAGCCCACTACCTTCGAATAACACTCCCCTTTCTCATAGAGAGAAAGTTTTTCAAACACATCACAATAACATTTCATGGATTGAAGATCATGCAACAGGGAAGAACATCTATTTCAAGATAATCAACCTATTGATTGTGGTGTCCCACTAGAAACTAATCACGGTATTCCTTCAAATTATAGTCCGGATTCAAATGGGACTCATGAGTGTTGGAGTTCATGCAAAGGTGTTAAGAATCCCATGGTCAAAGAAGCAACTATAGACTGCAGCCTGGTGCATCCCAAACATTATAACAATGATATGCAGGGAATCATCTTTGGTCATAACTAGACTACACTCAATAGCTAGATGTTCAATGATGGTGGAAACATTATTTCTCCTACTTGCACCTTTCTTTATGACAAACGAATTGCAAATCACAATATTTTAAGTGAACAAGCTCCTGTAGTTTCAACTCACGATGACCATGCTACAAAAATTGTTCCTTATATTATGCAAGGTGCTTCTATGGTTTAAAGGTATGGGGATTCTAGTCTACACCACCAGACAGTAACAAATTCATTAAAACATGAAGTAGTATTTTATCAACAACTTCAATCATCCTTGCCTAATTGAAACAATGTCCACAGTGGACCCTGCATGGACATAACTTCCCCTACCGTTCCTTGGTTGTCTACAGATAAAAATTGTTCTAAGAACCCCATACATTTGGGTGTTCATGTTAATAGGGAACAAGACTTGGATGTTCCTCAACCCATTCGTACATCTTCAAAGGGCAATAACTATGAATTGGTCAAAAGCAATCCTCAAAATGAAAAACAAATTCCAGACTTAGGTAATCTACTAGGTAGAAAAGAATGCTTGCAAGATATCTAGATTATGGATTACTTAATTCTGAGGAGGCAAAGCTTGAGATTTCAATCTCTGATCTAGTGGAGCCAACTAATTTTAGAGATTCTTGCAAAAGTACTGATAAAAAATAGTGGATGATTGCGATGGAAGAAGAGATGAATTCTCTTAATACCAATAAAATATGGGATTTAGTTTCACCTCCACCCAACTAGAAAGATCTTAAAAATTGTTGGATATATAAGGTGAAAGAAGAAGATGGTAGAAGAAAGAGGTACCATGCTCAACTAGTTGTCAAAGGGTATGCTTAGAAAAAGGCCCTAGATTTTGCAAAGATTTTCTCACCAATTGTACAGATGACTACAATTCGGGAAATTTTGGGATTGGTAGCCATTTGGGATCTTAAACTTGAACAACTTGATGTCAAGACAAATTTTCTACATGTCAACATCAATGAGGAATTGTATATGGAACAGCCTGAAGGCTTCTTTCAAAAGGGGAAAGAACATTTCTATTGCCTGTTAAAGCAGAGTTTGTATGGGTTCAAGCAATCGCCAAGATAGTGGTACATTAAGTTTGATTGGTTCATGGCTAAACACAACTTCACCTAGTGCAAATCAAATCTATGTGTCTACTATAAAAGACCTCCTAGTGGTGAGTTTGTTATTCTTCTACTTTATGTTGATGACATGTTAGTTGTCGGTACTTCTCCTCAAATAGTCAACAAGCTAAAGAAAGAGTGAGCTTCTTAGTTTTCCATGAAAGATTTAGGGGTGGCCAAAAAGATTCTTGGGATGACTATCAATAGAGATAGATAGAAAAAGATGTTGACTTTGTCACCGAAATCATACATTGACAAAGTTGAAGAGTGATTTGGTATGGCTGAAGCTAAACACATTCCTATTCCTCTTGCTCCACACTTCCACCTAAGTTCCGATTTGTGTCCCAAAATAGAAGAAGAGAAGGATTATATGAATGATGTTCCTTATAAATTAACAGTTGGTAGCATAATGTATGATATGGTTTCTACACATCCCAACATTTCTCATGTAGTGGGAGTAGTTAGTAGATTCATGAGCAATCTCAAGAAGCCTCATTGGGAAGCAGTAAAGTGGATATTGCGATATCTCAAGGGCACTTCTGATTATGCATTGTGTTTTGGTAGAAATCATGCTCAACTGCAAGGATTCAGTGATTCAGATCTTGTTGGAGATCGAGAAAAATGCAGGTCTACTACTAGTTATCAGGGCTGCCATTAGTTGGGCATCAAGACTGCAACATTGTGTTGCACTTTCTTTTGCTAAAGCTGAATACTTGGCTCTTTTCGAAGGAGTTAGAAAGATGATTTGGTTGCAATGCTTGTTTAGCGATCTACATTGGCAACAAGATGACAATTTTTTATTTTTAGATTGTCAAAGTGTAATTTTTATGGCTCACAATCATTCCTCTCAGCAATGCTCCAAACATATTGAAAAGCATGCTCACTATGTTCGCTATGTGGTAGAAGAAGGGAACATAAAATTTGTCAAAATTGATACCAAGATCAATCTGGCGGACATGCTAACAAAGGTTGTTTCCAAGGAGAAGTTTGAATGTGTCAGGACTTCTCTTGGCCTTGTTAAAAAGAAGTAGGTCAGCATGTAGAGCTAGGGAATGGATGATTAGCTAGTGTACCTATTGTCTTTAGGTGGGAGATTGTTGACTATTGAAGGCCAAAAAACACATCAGTGTTTTCCCTCCTTTTCTATTTTTGTCTCTTTAGCTGATCATTTGTGATCTATAAATATTGATATTGTAAACTTATTCTATTTTCTCATCAATATAATTCCTCTACTCTCAGTATGGATGTAGCCATGATTTGTGGTGAACCACGATAAATGTTTGTGTTTATGTGTCTTGTTGTTCTATATTTTTCCTTTTTCATTCTTTATTAATTTACACTAATTTGGGAGGAGGATGAGTCCTTTTCCTCAATGTCCTCTATTCTGTCAAAAATAAGTATTTCAAGTATGCTAGGATCTAACCTAGTTTTACCATCCCATACCTCTATTTCTTCTTTGGCTAAGTAGATACCCATCTAATTATTACATGAAGTTGGACAAATATGAAAAAAGATAAATAACAAAGTTTGATTTCTCTTAACAATTAGGAACCAATTTACCAATCTATTAGAATCGAGAAAAGATAAAATAATGTATAAAGGGATTAGTTGACGTTGATTGATAGGAGTGTCTTAGTGACACAGTCTTCATATGTAAATATGATTTCTAATGCTAGCAACCAACTTGTCAATGTTACCAATATACTCATGACTAAAAAGCCATTTACATAGGATCAAGATACTAGTTTAATATGTCTCAAAAATATAAGCCATAGCTCAAAACATTGTTGGGATGTCATAGAGAACTCTAACCAATCCGTGTTATTGAAAAATAATTTTTGAAGAATTATATATTCAACTTTTTTAATTAAAGAAATGTGAGTTCTACATAACTAAGGATAGATGAGATTCATAAATGGGTTTATCAAAGGTGACTAGTGAAGGAGGCCCTTGAAGCTTGATGATTGTAGTCATATTGGGAGCCTTAAACAAGACGTTGATATGGCCATCTTAACTATACCAAAAATAAGGGAAACAAAATCAAAAGGCAACAAGAAAACCTACCAAATAGGGAATACCAAAGGGTAAAAGGAGCACCAAGCAAAGATAGCCACCTGGGTAAAAATAGCCATCAGACTAAAAGGCCAATAGTCATGCAAAAGGAAAAGCCAAATAGAAATATATTCCCATTTTCCCCAAGTTATCCTTCCTTGGTTTTACATCTAAAATACTCCAACAAACAAGGTTATTAAGGAAAAATTACCAAAAATCCAGGTACATTCATTTATGGGAGCTAGTTTATCATATTCAAATAAGATTTAATCAATAAAAATTAAAACAGATCTTACCAAGGAGTCAAATATATGCTCACAAATATCTTCATATATTAATTAGATATCCTTGATTTAGATTACATATAAAAGGGTTATCCAATAGAAAAAAAGGAGCCCATATACAATAGACGAAGCACCAAAATAGGGGAAAAATAAAAAAATTGTTTAGACACATCCCTAATCAAGGGGACCCAGACGCAAAAATTGATCTTATAAACAAGAACCTATATTATCTATCTAGAGAAAGAAAAAAAAGATAGGTATGAACCCTAGATAATATCCTATCCTACCCAAGATGGACAATAGTCCAAAATTGGTCTTGCCATACAAATTTAATACGCAATAAAGTATCTAAAGGAACTATAGATAGTAAAACTAGGAAGGAATAACCAACCTAGAACTATTAATTTTGGCCTTAAACCTTTTAGTATGTCATGATGAGGTTGTCAGCCTCATCAATATCAAATGACCTTTCTTCTAGTGACAATATAGAGGTTGATTTCTCTTAGCTACATTTGATTAAATTTGGCATAGAAAAGACTATCTTGTCCAAATCAAAAAATTCAATACCTGAGTCAATGTAGGAGTTGTATGTCCTAAGGTAGTTCAAGAGCCAATCTCTACTCTAATCTTCCACAATGCCCCTCCACCTGAGCAAGAATGTGATGCTTTCTTTTATTTTTGATCATTCCTTATTGAAGAGGTTTGATCTCTAATGTGTAAGATAGGGTATCTAGGAACAATAGCATCATTGATGTTACCAGGGGTTATGATATGTAATCCTCTAGATAGGGAATTTTTAGATTGCTATCAATGTTGAGGACCACATGTTCTAGCCCTTCTAACCAAGTTAGATCAAATAAATTATGACAGAGTCATATGATTTCCCATTGATCAATCTGAGCTTTAGTTGAGTAGGATATGAAGGAACCTAGAATAGAGTTGTTAGTATGCTAGGTGAAATCATAATTAAAGGCTTTCTCTCCTAAAACCCTATTAATGGCTGCCTTGGTCATATCATCAATAGGGTTAAGGAGCCTATTCATTTTGACTTCACATTTCTCCTAAATAAAACACATTTTATTTCAATGGCATAGAATAGGTTGACACATGACTCCATCCTATCATACTATTCTATCTTCTAAAAATACATGTCATTTTTGCTATGTAATGCCCCGCCAAGGGATCCAAAGAATTAACCTAGAATTTCACTAAGTTTAGAAACAATTTTTTTTTCATGATAGTAAACATCACATATAACTTATGCACAATAACGGAAGCAATAACATTGTCCATCTGAAAGTAAACATAACATAAATAATAGATTACATTCTTTAAGATCCCTTAATGTTGAATTACATACATGAATCCATCTAGTACAACATCCTCATGAAATGATAAGTCCAATGTTTATACATTACATTTCAAATGCTGATTCATCCACTATACATGTCACAAGGTATGGCAAGCTCAAAAATATACATACATAGAGTAAGGTACATCATCCTATTCTAGTCCATGATACATCAAAGTAGAGATAATCACATGATACAACATCATAGAGAACATATACATCCATCATAATGATCAAACATAATAAAATAAGTGCACGGTTCCTCCCAACCATCAATAGCATCATTAGACCATCGTGGATTCTAGCCATCCCTCCGTGTGTAACATTCCAAATCATTGAAGAGATCATCGATATTAAATAGTAGGAATGTAACTCCTAATAAATACAACATCATATGTAGAAGTAACCTAACATGCAAATAAAAGCATAAGATAACATCATCTAACATATGCTAATCATTAATGAAAAAGGATACATATCCACCATCATGAAGGACGCATCAGCCATGATGTCTCAATGAATCTCAAATGATAAGAGTGGAAAATACACTACCATCCAACTGTGTGGTACTTAAGTGGTCCACTCCCACCATGTTGAGGAGATAATATCAAGTCCCAAATAGGCTATCAAAATCACATAGCACATATCTCTATAAGTCTAGGAATCCTAAAAGTATACTAACTCAAAGGTTCCAAACAAAAAATCTGACATCTAATCCCAGAGGCACACAATGACATGTAGGAACCTACTATGAAAGTGGGAAAGTGTCATCACAATTATCACATACAAGTTACCCTGGCAGTTAGCTAAACTCCACGGGTCCATACTGATTTCATGCGGCCACTAGTATCCTCTCATATTGACAAGGCATACTACAGAATGCAAGGTCGCAACCATGCATCTCACTACTCCCATCCTAGCCTGTATAAGCACTCAAGGCATGGGCGAGAAATTTTTTTTTATCT